>QNTS01000331.1:692994-858685 GCA_003317085.1 Hucho hucho
TCTCTGTCTCTCTCTCTCTCTCTCTCTCTCTCTCTCTCTCTCTCTCTCTCTCTCTCTCTCTCTCTCTCTCTCTCTCTCTCTCTCTCTCTCTCTCTCTCTCTCTCTCTCTCTCTCTCTCTCTCTCTCTCTCTCTCTCTCTCTCTCTCTCTCTCTCTCTCTCTCTCTCTCTTTGTCTCTCTCAGTCTCAGCCTCTCTCTCTCAGTCTGTCTCTTTCTCTTAGTCTCTCTCTCAGTCTCTCTCTATCTCACTCTATGTCTTTCTCTCTCAGTCTCTGTCTCTCTCTCTCAGTCTCTGTCCGTCTCTCTGTCTGTCTCTCTCAGTCTCGCTCTCTGTCTCATACTCTGTCTCGCTCTCTCTGTGTTTATGTCTCTCTCTCTGTCTCTGTCTCTCTTTCTCTCTCTGTCTCTCTCTCAGTCAGTGTCTCTCTCTCTCCCTGTCTCTCTCTTTGTGTCCCAGCCTCTCTCTCTCTCAGTCTCTCTCTGTCTCTCTCTCTCTCTCTCTCTCTCTCTCTCTCTCTCTCTCTCTCTCTCTCTCTCTCTCTCTCTCTCTCTCTCTCTCTCTCTCTCTCTCTCTCTCTCTCTCTCTCTCTCTCTCTCTCTCTCTCTCTCTCTCTCTCTCTCTCTCTCTCTCTCTCTCTCTCTGTCAGTGTCTCTCTCTCTCTGTGTCTCTCTCTCTCTCTGTGTCTCAGTCTCTCTCTCTCTCAGTCTGTCTTTCTCTCTCAGTCTGTCTTTCTCTCTCAGTCTCATCCTCACTCAGTCTCTTTCTCAGTCTCGATCTCTCTCTCTCAGTATCTGTGTCTTAGTCTCTCTCTGTCTCTGTCTCTCTCTCTGTGTGTCTCTGTCTCTCTCTCTGTGTCTCTGTCTCTCTCTTTGTCAGTGTGTGTCTCTCTCTCTCAGTCTCGGTCTCTCTCTCTCTCTCTCTCTCTCTCTCTCTCTCTCTCTCTCTCTCTGTCAGAGTGTCTCTCTCTCTTTTTGCATGCTGGGAATTGTGTGAGTGAGTGCGTGCCAGTGTTGTGAAGAGTTAGATATCCTGGGTTTTCTTTCGGTTTTCCTTTTCTTCTATGCATGATTAAGGTTATTATTTTTACTTACTTGTTGTGGTAGAATTAAGTATATTGTTTTTTTCGTGTCGAAATTACCCTGACTTTGGCGGGGATGGCGACCCGAATGGGGACGCCATCCCTGTCACTTCGGCACGGCTTTAGGTGTGTTACTGTCACGGTGGAGGAGTTTTTGGTCGCCGTAGGAGAGAAGGTAGGTGGTTTTTCTTAAAGAAGAGCGTCTTGTTGACCGTATGGTTGAGCATGGCGTACTTCTTAAAGGAATGTTTATTCAAGTCACGCCGCTTTTTCTCCGTCCACAAGGGTAACGATTTCGAATGTACCGCCGTTTATTCCCAATGAGCTATTGGAGCGCGAGTTATTGAGGTTTGGGAAGTTTGCAACTTCAATTAAGATTGTTCCGTTGGGTTGCAAACACCCATAGACATACTGGAATGGTATGGGAGAAGGAAGACTAAAGGAGACTAAAGGGGAACGGGGGTCTATTTACTATGAATAAGTATAGTCTAAGGATGCATAGGGATAACTTGCTTTTATTTCTAGGCCACTCATGACAGGAAAACAGGGACAAAGGGGGGCTGTAATGAGAATAGCTATTACTTGTACTAAAAGTTTTATTTTTTATAAATGTACATTTTAATAGGGATGATGTTTGAATCTAAGTTATAGTAAGAACTAAGGACTGTTATTCTGAATTTGGGTTGGATAATTTATAAAATGTTACAGTTATGATTTGGATATAGAACTGTTTAAATTTATTAGGCCTAGGGAAGCTCTGGAAACCTTATCTCTAGGAATCCTTTGACAGGGAGGTTGTTAGAACTTATTGTATGATAGCTTAGGTTAACATAAAGGTGTTTGCTTTATGTCTGTTTTGTTTTATTACATCATTAGAAGTTTAATGTTACATTGTATTGATAAATAGAGATGTCTGGGTGATAGAATATAAGTTTGATTTCATATAAGGTTTATAGTCTGTGTTTTGCAATAACACCCAATGATGGAGATGATTGAGACGGCATGGACCAGCATAATATGGGCATGGAACGTAACGGATGGACGTTTTTCCCCAGTTTTAGTTGCATTAAGAGTAGTGGGAAGTTGTTAACTTCTTAGGGAGCAGCTCCCGAGGTGACGGTTTTGGAGAGTCTGGCGTGCCCAAAGTAAAATGCCTCCCACTCAGGCGCAGAAAATAGGATATGCACATAATTAGTGCTATTGGATAGGAAACACTCTGAAGTTTCTAAGAGTGTTAAAATATTGTCTGTGAGTATAACAGAACGGATTTAGCAGGCGAAAACCCGAGGAATTTCTGTCCTGGAAAAAGTGTATTTGACACATTGCCTCATTTTGAACCCCTCCCTATTGAAAATGATCATATATGGGAGTAAGATTGCAGTACCTATTGCTTCCACTGGATGTCAACAGTCTCTAGACAGTGTTTGATGATGTTTAGTTGCTCTGGATGGTAATAGAAGAAGAATTTCCAAGTGGTCATCGCCCCACCACTCCCTAAGTAGTTAAGAAGGAAAGAAATTCCACAAATTAACTTTTAACAAGGCACACCTGTCAATTGAAATGCATTCCATGTGACTACCTCATGAAGCTGGTTGAGAGAATGCCAAGAGTGTGCAATGCTGTCATCAAGGCAAAGGGTGGCTGTTTGAAGAATCTCAAATATAAAATATATTTGGATTTGTTTAACACTTTTTTGGTTAACACATGATTCCATATGTGTTATTTCATAGCTTTTTTATGTCTTCACTATTATTCTACAATGTAGAAAATAGTAAAAATAAAGAAAAGCCCTGGAATGAGAAGGTGTCCAAACTTACTGTATGTATACATCATTGTCCCAACACATTGTATCTTTGTTAAGTCTTTGCCAAATGTGGTAAGTACCTTTTTTAATTTAATTCAGTGCTAAGTCCTGTTTCTGCCAAATGATGATTCCACCCGAGTCCCGCCCTGGTTTAACGTTTTTATGTTTGATGGTGGTAAACTTTCTCTATAGCCTGAGGGACACTGAGTATCATCGCTCTCTCTCTGTATAAAGTATTCCGTTTTCTCCCTGCACTCTGATGTGTAAGATTAGTGTAGCAGCAGTGTTTGTTTTTCTTCTATTAGGCTGTCCAGTTTACTAGGAAAGGGTCTAACCATCCCTGTCAAGGCTGATCTTTAATCTGAGTAAACAGCAACATGCAAGAATTTCAAAGATTTAACTGAGTGATAAATTCCTTTGGCACTAATCTACGGATTTCACATGACTGGGAATACAGATATACAACTGTTGGTCACAGATACCTTTAAAAAGTAGGGGCGTGGATCAGAAAACCAGTCAGACCTTTTGCCTCGTGCAGCGCAACACATCTCCTTCGCATAGAGTTGATCAGGCCGTTGATTGTGGCCTGTGGAATGTTTTCCCGCTCCTCCCCAATGGCTGTGCGAAGTTGCTGGATATTGTTAGGAACTGGAACATGCTGTTGTACATGTCTTTCCAGAGCATTCCAAACATGCTCAATGGGTGACATGTCTGGTGAATATGCAGGCCATGGAAGAATTGGGACATTTTCAGCTTCCAGCAATTGTGTACAGATCCTTGCGACATGGCACAGTGCATTATCTTGCTGAATCTGAGATGACGGTGTGCGATTGAATGGCACGACAATAAGCCTCAAGATATCGTCACGGTATCGCTGTGCATTCAAATTGCCATAGATAAAATGCAATTGTATTTGTTGTCCGTAGCTTATGCCTGCCAATACCATAACCTCACAGCCACCATGGGGCACTTTGTTCACAAAGTTGGAATCAGCAAACCGCTCGCCCACACAACGCTATACACGTGGTCTGCGGTTGTGAGGCTGGTTGGACGCACTGCCAAATTCTCTAAAACAATGTTGGAGGCAGTTTATGGTAGAGAAATTAACATTAAATTCTCTGGCAACAGCTCTGATGGACATTCCTGCAGTCAGCATGCCATTTGCACGCTCCCTCAAAACTTGAGACATCTGTGGCATTGTGTTGTGTGACAAAACTGCACATTTTAGTGTGTACCTGTGTAATGATCATACTGTTTAATCAGCTTCTTGATACGCCACACCTGTCAGGTGGATGGATTATCTTGGCAAAGGAGAAATGCTCACTAACAGGGACATAAACAAATACGCTTTTTGTGCTCATGAAACATGGGACCAACACTTTACATGTTGCGTTTATATATTTTTTCAGTGTACATAACACGGTTATGGAGTCATAGTTTTCAAATGGAGTGAAAATCAATATCAATGGTGGCAGACATTATATTTATTCTAAATTAAATTCTGCTTCTGATATCACGAGGAGAGGAGGCTGGAGCCTGCACAGGAGGCATACCAGCCTGAGAGCTGTCAGGTCTTAGTGGGTGGACATTCATTGTAACCAACATTGACAGGGACTATTTTTAAACCTCTCTCATCCATATGACTCCTGTTACGCAATATACAACGTAGTCATATCCTGTTTTCTTGTCACAAACTAATGCAGAAAAAAAACGAATAACCAATTGTTATCAAAGCAGCAGGAAACTCATAAAACTGCAGTCAGATTTTTTCCTTTGTGGTGTTCTTACTGTCATATACATAGCCATATGTAGATATGGCTATTATACTGCAAATATGGCTTTGGTCGTACTCCTTAAGGTTTTGAATTAATGATGACTTGCTGAAGAAGCAGAAGCATCAGGAAAAATAAAAATAACAATCCATTCCTTTTTCTTGTGGGTAATTTGTTTTGCAAAACTATTCGACAAACGCACCACAACAGATGTGATACAATTATGCAATAAGGCCAGAGGAGTTGTGGTATATGGCCAATTTCCCATGGCTCAGGGCTGTTCTTAACTTCTTAGGGATGAGCACACGAGGTGACCATTTTGGAGAGCCTGGCGTGCCCAAAGTAAAATGCCTCCCATTCAGGCCCAGAAAATAGGATATGCACATATTTGGTACCATTGGATAGGAAACACTCTGAATTTTCTAAAACTGTTAACCATTTGTCTGTGAGAAAAACAGAACGGATATGGCAGGCGAAACCCCGAGGAATTTCTGTCCTGGAGAAAGTGGTTTTCACAGAGTGCTTCATTTGGAACCCCTCCCTCACGAAAATGCCCTTATAAGGGCATATGAATGCAGTACCGATCGCTTCCTCTGGATGTCAACAGTCTTGAGAAAGTGTTTTGATTCTGTTCAGATGAATTAGAGCAGAGAAGAAGAGGAAATCAGGAAGTCTCCCTTTGGAAGTCTATAGGAGTGGACGCGCGCTCTCGCCAAGCGCGCACTGTGTTTTTTTCCGTCTTTAGAGCTCAGTTTATATTCCGGTTGATTTATTATAGTAAATATACGTAAAAGTGTTCCTAAGGATACATTTAAAACTATGTTTGATTGTTCTTGGACAAGTTTATAGGTATAAGATGAACGAGTTCTCGTCACGTTTCAATGGAGTAGTGGACGCTGTAGTTTCTGATTATAACGCGCGAACCAAATGGAGATTTATGGATAAAATACATGACTTTTTCTAACAAAAGAACCATGGATTGTCTTCGTTGGACACTTAGGAAGACCTCAGCAGAAGTTCTTCAACAGGTAATTGATTTGTTTTCGCTGTGAAATGTGTTATGTGTGTGCCGTGATGGCTAATGAATTCATGGCTATGGGAAAAATATGTGAGNACAATCCCCAAGAGGAAGCACGACGCAACGCGAAGTGCCTGGAAACAGCCCTTATCCGTGGTATATTGGCCATACATCACAAACCCCCGAGTTGCCTTATTGCTATTATAAACTGGTTACCAACGTAATTAGAGCAGTAAAAATAAAAGTTTTTTCATACCCGTGGTATACGGTCTGATATACTACGGCTGTCAGCCAATCAGCACTCAGGGCTCGAACCATCCAGTTTATAATTGTAATACCCTGGTTAAGACCAAGTATTGAGTTATTTGTATAATTAATTAGTATTACATTTTAACAGGTGATTTAAATTGATTATTAATTGTAATATTGTTAATGCTTTTATGTTGAAGAAATATTTATTTAAAGTATAAGTGAATAAGTTGGTTTACTTTCAAATTCATGTTTGACCAATAAGGTCACTTGTTAAGTTGTGGCCAATGGGAGAGTTGACCTGGTTAACGGAAGGCCTGGGATATAAAAGAAAAAAGAGAGGGAAAATAGGGGAGAAGACCGTTGGTTGAGAAGAGATGGATTTTGACGTTATGACCGTTGGTGAAGAGGAATAATTTAGAGAAGACACAAAAAGTATAGCCACAGCTACCTATTGAAATATGAAGGGAAATACCTATTTTATTTTATAGGAGAGTTATTGTATATTTTTCTTGAGGGGACTCTGAAGACTGAAGCTACCGTTTCATTGTGGAGGTTGACAGCCTGGAAGTTAGCCTAGCATCGTGAGACCCCGGGAGAGAATTTCTTCGGAGGGCTCGACGAGTTCATGTTCCCATGGAGCGTCGGTTGCTGTGGACCATGTGAGGAAAACCTGCAAGGAATTGTCATGCTTCGCTGGAGAATTATCTACATTCGTGAGTAAACACAACGTGAGGTGCTTCTGGACTTTATGTGTAAATCAAGCAAACTTTAAATAATTTGGACATGGGTTGTGCACACTCATTGGGTTTTCTTATTTTTATTTATGTTAATGTTGTGATATGAAAATTGTAATAATACACATTTGAACCTTATTTAAGTTGTCTTGGTGGAGTCATTGAATGTTTTAATTTAATTGAATGCATGGGATAGATCCTGAAACAATAACAGAAATCCATAATCATTTCAACTGCAGTTAATACCCTATTGTCATAACCCTAGATAGTTTACAATAGGAATTCTTATTGGAGATGTCCTTCTCACCTAGCATCCCATGCTGTTGAAATACTCTACGTAAGCTAATATCGTGAGAGTCAAACTCGAGCCTGGTGAGGGGGTTACATAATATTAAACAAAAATGACAGGTTGGATCACAAATATTAGTTTCAGTACTCCTTAAGATATTAACAAAACAATCACATATTACATCCCTTGGATTTTTCACAGGACTTTTACATGATCTCACATAATTTTAATTGGTCCTTCTAATGGATTAACTGCAACCTCCAACACATTAGTAGGGGTAAAATAGCCAAGTAAGAAATGGTGCACACACACTTTCTGGTCGTATTGTTACTTTCCCCAGCAAGAAAACAAAAAATTGTCACGCAAACAGAAAGGGGAACTAACAAAGTCACTGGCCACAACCAAAATGAAACAGGTGAGGTTTTAGGAGGGGTTCTGAAAGACTGAAAGTGTCCACTGAAAGTTGACTAGTAACAACAACTGGGACCTAAGACCCGCATCATGAGCGCCCACTACATTTGCCCAAGTAGAGGCAAACAAAAGAAAAATCCACAATAAATGTAAACACAGGAAGCAAACCAAAAAGTATCTCAAAATGAAGACAGGGAAGAATCAATCAAATAGGGAGTGCCAACTAAAGGTATTAACCCTCCCCCTCTCAAGCCAACTGGAAGGTGAAACACCTTCCAGTTGGAAGCCAAAACAGGTGTAACACAATCGGTGCCCCACATGCTAACGTCCAACCTCTAAATATAAATGGAAAAACCAAAGCCTGTAACACTATCTACACATCTGCCTAACACAATTGACATCACACTTGTGCAGAGCCAGTATTTCACAAACAATTCATGGTGTTAAATGTATGATTCGTTGTCCATTACTTAGAGAATCAATATCATATCTGGCTCAGAAAAGCCAGTTCCTTTCCTTACCCACCCGAACAACGCACCAGAACCAATAGGCCAGGGAAGAAATTAGACTTAATTTCAAGACAGAATGAAGAACTTGCATCAAAACATACATGAACTGCTGGTTCATTTTCACTTCTTGAGGTAATTGTGACTCACACCCATCTACAAATAGAAGATGCAGACAAATCAACCTGGTTACCATAGTTATTATGTGTTTTGTGTCACGTTACAAATGGCTGAGGCTATGTGTTGGTTCAGTTCACAGGACAAGATTAGCTAAATCACAAAACAAGATTACCCTTTTGGCGTTGGTGAAGCCTGGATGTGATGCATCACGCTGTGCACTTTCATCAGTTGAGCAGTGTCCTTTTTACTAAACAGTATGGGGCCATCATCAGACAACAGCACACCATGTTTGCTTGGTAGGGAGCTTTGACCTCCCCTTTCAAAAGGCAGCTTTGTGATGTTGTACAAGCCATGCAAATGGGAGCCAGGATTTCTTTATCTGCTTCCAGCAGTGGTAGAACAAAAGGGTGATGGAATTATCACAGCCAAAGCTGTTTGATGACTGTAAAGTGCAGACACTGGTTGCTATTTAGAAAATTGGTGACTCAAATCGAATTGGACACCCATTACTCATTAAAACAATGTTTTGTCTGTGATTCCAGATGAAATCCCTGTGTTCTGTCTTGGCTTTGACTATTCAATTAACCACTTTCTTGAGGCAGAGAATGAATCCTTGTCAAGCATAATGGCATGCCAGCTCGAACATGCTGTTAACATGTCTGTTCATTTACTGATAGAAGAGTATTGATCCAAGACGTTAAAGAGTACCTTTTAGCATGGTTGAGACACCATATAGCACAGTCCAAGTGTACAACTTTTTACAGCGAGAGACTTCCTTGACTTGGACACAGTGGTGGAGGAATCCATACCCCATTTATCTGGCTCCCTCAGGGCACATAGGTTTAATTCTAGACCGAGAGGACAAACACAACTGGAACAACAACATAACAATGGTGGGTAATTGACCAAGTCAAAAGGCAATCCCCCACACAATCAATCCCTCTTTGACCACCTCTCTAACTGCATCAATGAATGACTGGAAGTTGAGGATCGTCATGCTCGCACGAGGTTGTCTGTTGAGTTACCTGTTGCATAAGACCAAAGCCCTGAAGAGGTTAAGCTCTTTACATCTCAGCGACTATCATGTATTGTAGAATGGTGCTTTCAGTTTCATCATTCAACCACTGTGCTCAAACACAGCTTTTTTACCGTTAACCTACCAAGTGTTTTATATCCCCTACCTTTTTCAGATAGAATTTAAGAGTATGATTAACAATAACATGATTGAACATTACCAGTGTTATAACAGGCCCAAATTTGTTTACACAACTGGAAGCTATGTAGGACATTTATTTGTATGAGTACATTTACATTTAGATGTACTTTTAAACTGATGAAGTGAAATTGAGTGGGAGGATGTTTTTCTCTCGGTTTGTCTTCCTTTTAAGGTTCAGCTACCGAACAGAGCTGGAACGTTATGCGCTGACCTTGTTTTACACTGCATTTGTTTATCTGCTAATTTTTATCTCAAATAATTACAATTTGACACAGAACTGTAATTTCTTGTTGGTAAACGCTGAGAAGAATCATAAAAGGTTTCTGTTTCTACAGATTATTTTTGCCTTGCTTCCCTCCATGTTATTATTGCACTGTTCCTATTTTCCAATTTAACCTATTCCTCATATTATTCCCAAAAAATCTCTGCCTCTCTTGCTTACACACCTACCCTCTGTAACACATAACCTTTAACTCGGATAGTTGTTCATAACATAAAATAGATTTTTTTTTAAGACCCTACTAACCTGATTTACAATATTATGTTAAATGAATAATGTCTGTTATGAGGAAATCGTCCCATTTCTGACACAATATAGAGAATATGATATAGTTCTTTAAATCTTGGGTTTAGTCACGTATAGTTGAGAATGTTACAGAAATGAATTGGAGGGCTGGTTCCTGGGAGGAATTAAATCTGTAACAACTATGAAAAATATAGTTGATGCTCAAAATACCCCCAACATGCCCATGTGAAACAGCTAAATGAATCAACCATCCTCTCAACAAACCATATGTGTGCTGTCTCATGAATGCCTATCCATACTCGTTAACACCCCTAGATTCCTCTCCACCTATCATCTTTCTAGGAACCATAGCAGAACAGGGCCTTCTATAGATTCAGTCTGCTGGGTTATTCACAAGCATTCCTGTAGGGTGAGGGGTGATGAGGCTGAAGGTAATTGCTAAACCCACTTCCCCTTGAGGGGGACAAAGATGGTGAAAAATGAGAGATGATAGGCATGATAATCACATAAGCTTACATGTAAAAGGCTTGAGACAATGCAATAGACTAGACACTTGCTCTCAACATTAAATCAGACACTGGGACCTCTACTATGTAAATACATTTGCACATGGTTTCATTCGTTTTAGGCATAATTTTTTATTATGTATTTTCATGTGAATATGAATACAATGCGGTGGGTGAAATGACATGCATTAAAGTAATGATGTGCTTTACAAGAGGAACAACTATGTGCTTTCATAGGAATGCATGATCAGAATACAGTACAGCACTGGCATACTCACACACACACATGCATACATGGCATGTACACACATACATATGTGTCAAACATAGATTACGTTGACACTGTGCATGGCTATAACATATCTTAATTAATGCTGTCTCACAAATACAAAAAAAAGTGGTACAAAGGGTAGCTTTTTTGTTTCCTTTTTACTGTGCGTGCAAGGATAATTTGTTGAAATTTTTACTGCTTTTCTCGCCTCCAGACTGCAAACAGCTCAATACCCATGCCAACGGATTCCTTTCAATATAGAAGGGCAACACTCTACAGTTCACTCTACGCGTTTCCACCTATTGACTATACATAAAATACATGAATAATTGATTTGCAGCTCTACAATGTAGAAATCAATATGGTTTAAAGCTTGAACATGAGACACAGCACTGCGTTTTCATGATTGGAGTAAACATATTACCAGTAACCCAAAGTCTACAGCAGCCAAGGAGACACCATAGTGTAGAGTAGACTGGAGCTCCAATTTGACAGTAGCGCTTCAAAGGTTTTATGGATGCTGTTTCTCAAACTATAGAGGAAACTGCAAATCTAAACACTCCTTTGATCAGGGAGATTGGTTTTTGTACTTTAGAGTTAGAGGGACGTGAATCACCTCTGATTTTAATTAAATAAACGGGTGGATAATTATGAACTCTCTGGTGGCAGTGCCAGTTAATTGCTGATTAAGCGAGTTGGCCATTGTTTTTCCTCATTGCTCTGAGGATTAATGAGATGGCCACCAGTGTGCTGTAGCTGACTCACCTTTCAATTTGGAAAGATGGCAGTAATTGAAAATCGGTTGGTTCCAGACTGGTTCGGACGGAGACAATTACACCGATTAGTCGTAAGCTCTGGGTAAGTGCTGCTCATGTCTGTATAAAAGTGCCATACCTGGTCAGAGAGGGGAATTATGGGACCTGGGCTGTGGTAAGGGCGTCCAACAGGGAGATCGCTCTAGTTTGAAGTTAAAGTTCGACGCCCATCCAGGTCCCAAGAACGTCTAGAATTGCCTTCAAAAATCAAATCAAAATCAAATCAAATTTATTTATAAAGCCCCCCTTACATCAGCTGATGTCACAGAGTGCTGTACAGAAACCCAGCCTAAAACCCCAAACAGCAAGCAATGCAGGTGTAAAAGCACTGCAGGTGTAAAAGCACGGTGGCTAGGAAAAACTCCCTAGAAAGGCCAAAACCTAGGAAGAAACCTAGAGAGGAACCAGGCTGTGAGGGGTGGCCAGTCCTCTTCTGGCTGTGCCGGGTGCAGATTATAACAGAACATGGACAAGATTTTAAAATGTTCATAAAACAGGCAGAACAGTTGAAACTGGAGAAGCAGCACGGCCAGGTGGACTCGGGACATCAAGGAGTCATCAGGCCAGGTAGGCCTTGAGGAATGGTCCTAATGCTCAGGTCCTCCGAGAGAGAGAAGAAGAAAAAAGAAAGAAAGAGAGAGATAATTAGAGAGAGCATACTTAAATTCGCACAGGACACCAGATAAAATAAATACTCCAGATATAACAGACGGACCCTAACCCCCCGACACATAAACTACTGCAGCATAAATACTGGGGGCTGAGACAGGAGGGGTTGGGAGACACTGTGGCCCCGTCCGACGATACCCCCGGACAGGGCCAAACAGGCAGGATATAACCCCACCCACTCTGCCGAAGCACAGCCCCCACACCACTAGAGGGAAATCTTCAACCACCAACTTACCATCCTGAGACAAGGCCGAGTATAGCCCACAAGATCTCCGCCACGGCACCAGTAAGCCAGTGACTCAGCCCCTGTAATAGGGTTAGAGGCAGAGAATCCCAGTGGAGGGGAAACCGGCCAGGCAAAGACAGCAAGGGTGGTTCGTTGCTCCAGTGCCTTTCCGTTCACCTTCACACTCCTGGGCCAGACTACACTCAGTCATAAGACCTACTGAAGAGATGAGTCTTCAATAAAGACTTAAAGGTTGAGACAGAGTCTGCGTCTCTCACATGGATAGGCAGACTATTCCATAAAAATGGAGCTCTATAGGAAAAGGCCCTACCTCCAGCTGTTTGCTTAGAAATTCTAGGGACAGTAAGGAGGCCTGCGTCTTGTGACCGTAGCGTACGTGTAGGTATGTACGGCAGGACCAAATTGGAAAGATAGGTAGGAGCAAGCCCATGTAATGCTTTGTAGGTTAGCAGTAAAACCTTGAAATCAGCCCTTGCCTTAACAGGAAGCCAGTGTAGAGAGGCTAGTACTGGAGTAATATGATCAAATTTTGGGGTTCTAGTCAAGATTCTAGCAGCCGTGTTTAGCACTAACTGAAGTTTATTTAGTGCTTTATCCGGGTAGCCGGAAAGTAAAGCATTGCAGTAGTCTAACCTAGAAGTTACAAACGCATGGATTAACTTTTCTGCATCATTTTTGGACAGAAAGTTTCTGATTTTTACAATGTTACGTAAATGGAAAAAAGCTGTCCTTGAAACAGTCTTGATATGTTCGTCAAAAGAGAGATCAGGGTCCAGAGTAACGCCGAGGTCCTTCACAGTTTTATTTGAGACGACTGTACAACCATCAAGATTAATTGTCAGATTCAACAGAAGATCTCTTTGTTTCTTGGGACCTAGAACTAGCATCTCTGTTTTGTCAGAGTTTAAAAGTAGAAAATTTTCCGCCATCCACTTCCTTATGTCTGAAACACAGGCTTCCAGGGAGGGCAATTTTGGGGCTTCACCATGTTTCATCGAAATGTACAGCTGTGTGTCATCCGCATAGCAGTGAAAGTTAACATTATGTTTCCGAATGACATCACCAAGTGGTAAAATATATAGTGAAAACAGTAGTGGTCCCAAAACAGAGCCTTGAGGAACACCGAAATTTACAGTTGATTTGTCAGAGGACAAACCATCCACAGAGACAAACTGATATCTTTCCGACAGATAAGATCTAAACCAGGCCAGAACTTGTCCATGTAGACCAATTTGGGTTTCCAATCTCTCCAAAAGAATGTGGTGATCGATGGTATCAAAAGCAGCACTAAGGTCTAGGAGCACGAGGACAGTTGCAGAGCCTCGGTCTGACGCCATCAAAAGGTCATTTACCACCTTCACAAGTGCAGTCTCAGTGCTANAAGGATTCTGGAAGGGCATCTAGGAATCTTTGGGATGTCTGAGAATTTATAGCACGACTTTTGATGATCCTTGGTTGGGGTCTGAGCAGATTATCTGTTGCGATTTCAAACGTAATAAAATGGTGGTCCGATAGTCCAGGATTATGAGGAAAAACATTAAGATCCACAACATTTATTCCACGGGACAAAACTAGGTCCAGAGTATGACTGTGGCAGTGAGTAGGTCCGGAGACATGTTGGACAAAACCGACAGAGTCGATGATGGCTCCAAAAGCCTTTTGGAGTGGGTCTGTGGACTTTTCCATGTGAATATTAAAGTCACCAAAAATTAGAATATTGTCTGCCATGACTACAAGGTCCGATAAGAATTCAGGGAACTCAGTGAGGAACGTTGTATATGGCCCAGGAGGCCTGTAAACAGTAGCTATAAAAAGTGATTGAGTAGGCTGCATAGATTTCATGACTAGAAGCTCAAAAGACGAAAACGTCGTTTTTTTGTTTTTTGTAAATAGAAATTTGCTATTGTAAATGTTAGCAACACCTCCGCCTTTGCGGGATGCGCGGGGGATATGGTCACTAGTGTAACCAGGAGGTGAGGCCTCATTTAACACAATAAATTCATCAGGCTTAAGCCATGTTTCAGTCAGGCCAATCACATCAAGATTATGATCAGTGATTAGTTCATTGACTAGAACTGCCTTGGAAGTGAGGGATCTAACATTAAGTAGCCCCATTTTGAGATGTGAGGTATCACAATCTCTTTCAATAATGGCAGCAATGGAGGAGGTCTTTATTCTAGTGAGATTGCTAAGGCGAACACCGCCATGTTTAGTTTTGCCAAACCTAGGTCGAGGCACAGACACAGTCTCAATAAAGATAGCTGAGCTGACTACACTTACTGTGCTAGTGGCAGACTCCACTAAGCTGGCAGGCTGGCTAACAGCCTGCTGCCTGGCCTGCACCCTATCTCATTGTGAAGCTAGAGGAGTTAGAGCCCTGTCTATGTTCGTAGATAAGATGAGAGCACCCCTCCAGCTAGGATGGAGTCCGTCACTCCTCAACAGGCCAGGCTTGGTCCTGTTTGTGGGTGAGTCCCAGAAAGAGGGCCAATTATCTACAAATTCTATCTTTTGTGTGGGGCAGAAAACAGTTTTCAACCAGCGATTGAGTTGTGAGACTCTGCTGTAGAGCTCATCACTCCCCCTAACTGGGAGGGGGCCAGAGACAATTACTCGATGCCGACACATCTTTCTAGCTGATTTACACGCTGAAGCTATGTTGCGCTTGGTGACCTCTGACTGTTTCATCCTAACATCGTTGGTGCCGACGTGGATAACAATATCTCTATACTCTCTACACTCGCCAGTTTTATCTTTAGCCAGCACCATCTTCAGGTTAGCCTTAACGTCGGTAGCCCTGCCCCCTGGTAAACAGTGTATGATCGCTGGGTGATTCGCTTCAAGTCTAATACTGCGAGTAATGGAGTCGCCAATGACTAGAGTTTTCAATTTGTCAGTGCTAATGGTGGGAGGCCTCGGCATCTCAGACCCCGTAACGGGAGGAGTAGAGACCAGAGAAGGCTCGTCCTCTGACTCCGACCCGCTGCTTAATGGGGAAAACCGGTTGAAAGTTTCTGTCGGCTGAATGAGCGACACCGGTTGAGCATTGCTACAGCATTTCCTTCCAGAAGCCGTGAGAAAATTGTCCGGCTGCGGGGACTGTGCGAGGGGATTTCTACGACTATCTGTACTTACTGGTGGCACAGACGCTGTTTCATCCTTTCCTACACTTCCATTTCCCTTGCCTAACGATTGCGTCTGAAGCCGGGCTTGCAGCACAGCTATCCTTGCCTTAAGGCGACCGTTCTCCTGTATATTATGAGTACAGCGACAGCAATTAGAAGGCATCATGTTAGTGTTACTACTTAGCTTCGGTTGGTGGAGGTCCTGACGAAACACGTCCAGATAAAGCGTCCGGAGTGAAAAAGTTGAATGAAAAAATAAAAACGATAATTACAAAGTAAAAAGTAAAAACCGTAAAGCTGGCAGGTAGCAAAGTTAGGTTAGCAACAAAACGCACAGCAGCACGTAAACCGGCCACCACGGCAACAGTGAGCTCTATTACCTTCAAGTGGGCTGGAGGCTTTCTAGGGTGTTGTGGATGGGGATGATGGATGCCTTTCCCAAACTTTAACCCTTAACTTAACCTCTTACGGCTCCAATCCCGTGAACGGGATCATTTTCGGAGCAAACAAAGTGCGCCAAATTCAAAATAAAAATGTGTAATATTTAACATTCATGGAAATACAAGTGTTGCATATGGTTGCAAAGCTGAGAGTCAGATTTCAAAAAGGCTTTAAGGCGAAAGCGCTATGTTCAGATAATCCACCAAGCATTCACTGTTTACTCGCCCATTGTACAGTGAAGAGAAAGCGTTCAAATTATACCTATCAACTTTGCCCAAACAAATCAAACGTCATTTATAATGTATCCTTAGGTACCCTTTTATCTATATTAGCTATTATATTTCACACGGATAGTATCCTAAACGATAGAAAAGGAAAATACCGAGGTGTGCGCTCCCGGGTCCCTCGTGCCCAAGACAGAAATCATTTCCTCACTCTACTGATGTAAACATCCTGTATTGGGCTATTACTCAAGACAAAGTCATGAAACACTGTCTAAAGACTGTTGACATCTAGTGGAAACCATAGGTACTGCAATCTGGGTCCTATTTTACAGAGAATCCCATAGACAGACATTTGAAGTGAGGGCATGTCCAAAAAATAATAATTCCTGACAGAAATTTCTCATGTTTTTGCCTGCCATATCAGTTCTGTTATACTCACAGACATTATTTTAACAGTTTTAGAAACTTCAGAGTTTCCTATCCAATAGTACTAATTATGTGCATATCCTAGTTTCTGGGCCTGAGTGGCAGGCATTTTACTTTGGGCATGTCAGACAGGTGAAAATTCTGAAAATGGGACCCTAGCCCTAAGAAGTTAACAAGATGTGAAACCCCCAGTCCGACTTGAGTGTTCGATTTGGTAATAGGTGTCTCAACTTAAATTTCAATGCCAAACTGTGACTAAGCACAAAGACCACGTTCTACAGGGTCCAAATAGTGAGCTTATACCCTCTCAGAGAAAATTGATGAACATGAACACCAATGATGCCAACATATTGATGTGCAGGGTAACCACCAACTCAACAACACAAACAGCGACTTAGGTGATTTTAATAACTGGAGTCACCTTTTCTTTTTTAATTGATTTGTTTAATTTATTCCAATGGGAGAATTTAATGTGTACACAGCTGTCACATTGCTCTTTAAGACCATTAAATAGCAAATGGTCTGTTTGCATTCAAAGTAGCGAAGGCACTATGCTAATGCAGTAGGCAGATCATTTGTTTGCTGCTTTTATTGAACAGAAGGGGTTCATCAAGAAGAGAAGAGTATTTCAATTATCTCTTGTCCGTTCCTTATTCATCATGTGTGACAGAAAAGCAACACTTAGAAAAGAGTAAAACATCTACAGTACAGCTTAAAACTCAACTCCTTCATATTACATAATTTTGGTCAAGTACTGTATCTGAAATTAGCGTCTGTGTCTCTATGGCTGTGTTTACACAGCCACCCTAAGAACCCAAATTAGATTTTCTTTCTATATCCAATATTTTTCTTCTGACTGTCAACACTCAGTTTTACATGTGACCCACATCAAATGTGTGCATTCATGTAGCCTCTGAAGTAGCACACAGATGCAATGCTCATTTCCTGTCACTGTTCCTTTACATTTTGGGGTAATTGTCATGGTAACTGCAGGCCATGTACAAAAAATTCTGATCCGAGCATCCAGACAGAGGTCGCATATGGAGGATCGGGTTTGTATCAGGATTCAGATCCACATATGGAGGTGGTATACACTGAGTATACAAAACATTAAGAACACCTGCTCTTTCCATGACATAGACTGACGAGGTGAATCCAGGTGAAAGCTATGATCCCTTATTGATGTCACTTGTTAAATCCACTTTTATCAGTGTAGATGAAGGGGAGAAGACAGGTTAAAGAAGGATTTTTAAGACTTGAGACAATTGAGACGTGGATTGTGTATGTGTGCCATTCAGACGTTGAATGGGCAAGACAAAAAATGTAAGTGCCTTTGAAGGGGTTCCAAGTGCACCGGTTTGTGTCCAATACTGCAACCCTGACAGGTTTTTGAGGCTCAACAGTTTCCCATGTGTATCAAGAATGGTCCACCACCCAAAGGACATCCCGCCAACTTGACATAACTGTGGGAAAAATTCAAGTCAACATGGGCCAGCATCCCTGTGTGTTAAAAGGAGTCAGGCACAGGAAAGCAGAATTCAGTAATACACGTATTTACTATACATTTTCACAAAATACATCTCAAAATACAGAGCCCACAACTAACGGACCTAATACATAGAAACAATCACTCACAAACAAACATGGGGGAACAGAGGGTTAAATAATGAACAAGTAATTTTGGGATTGAAACCAGGTGTGTAAAACAAGACAAAAACAATGGAAAATGAAAAATGGATCGGCTATGGCTAGAAAACCGGTGACGTCAACCGCCGAACACCGCCCGAGCAAGGAGAGGGACCGACTTTGGCGGAAGTCGTGACGCGTGGCTCCAGCAGCGCGCCGACACCGGCCTCAGGGACGACCCGGAGGACGAGGCGCAGGGCGATCCGGATGGAGACGGTGGAACTCCCGCAGAAACGAAGGGTCCAGAACGTCCTCCACCGGCACCCAGCATCTCTCCTCCGGACCGTACCCCTCCCAATCCACGAGGTACTGAAGGCCCCTCCTCCGAC
Organism: Hucho hucho; assembly: GCA_003317085.1. Classification (NCBI taxonomy): domain Eukaryota; kingdom Metazoa; phylum Chordata; class Actinopteri; order Salmoniformes; family Salmonidae; genus Hucho; species Hucho hucho. The sequence goes on from QNTS01000331.1 coordinate 711,460, forward strand.
GTCTCGAGTCCATGATGATAGGCTAACCAGGGTAGGCCCAGCACCACAGGAAATGCAGGAGAATCAATAAGGAAGAGACTGATTCTCTCCTTGTGACTCTCCTGCGTAACCATGTCTAGTGGAGCGGTGGCCTCCCTAATCAGCCCTGACCCTAATGTTTGACTATCTAGGGCGAGCACAGGGAAGGGCATATCCACAGGTGCAATGGGGATCCCTAATCTATGGGCAAATGAACGTTCAATAAAATTCCCAGCTGCGCCTGAATCTACGAGCGCCTTATGCTGGGAATGTGGGGAAAACTCAGGAAATTTAATAAACACATACATGTGAGCAACGGGGCTCTGGGTGAGTCTGGTGCCGACTCACCTGGGGTGACACGATAGTGCCCTGCCATTGGCATCGGCTTATGGGGATCCTAAATAAAAGTACATGTTTTTTCTGTTGCTGTTTACACATTAGGGAGAAGATCAGATAAGATATGCAAATAATTGACAAAAGATCGGAATTGGGCTGCCTGTGTAAACACAGCTTAAGGAATTCATAATCATTCATTAAGTGATCATTCAATGAATGAAAAATAACATTTTAATCAACAGGCCTACACATTGGCCTGTATTTACAGGCATCCACAAATATAGGCCTACACATTGCACCACAGCTTAGCCCATTACCATTGTTTGATTGTCAGTGGTTATTGTGAGGACATCATCCTGAGTAACTGGGTGTCTCTGCTTTAGGTAATCTAAGTGCCACAGTCATAAAAGCAATTTTCCAGACTAATTGTCACTTCAGAGTCACTCATATTTCCAATGTATGACATTTCATTAGTCATTTAATTGGGTGGCTTGATAGGGCCCACACAGATTTAACAAAGAAAAGATGTCTGATCATCCCCTACCTATTACAACTGAATACCTTTTCAGCTAAGCTGTTTAAACTGAAGTTATTGGAATATCAAGCTCTCTGCAGAGGATGGATACAAACCCACTCCATTTGACTAAGGTGCTGTCAAAATACAATTCACTTAACCGATTTGCTTCGTAGATTTATACTCTGAAATGTATCACCTGACTGACTAGGTATTTCTGCATTATTCATGGAGCAGAAAGCCCCTTGAATGCAGACACCATTGTACTCACACAGAGGGGAATATGACAGCACTGTCTCTACAACGCCCTTGTTAGAATTCAGCTGTGGGTAGAGACACATACAGACACCCTCAGCCTCATTAGAGGCCAGCCCCATGTGTCCAACATTATGGATGGGGAACGCCTAAACTGTCAATTGCAAACAGTCAATGTCATTTTGTATTTACTGCAACATATGCAACAACAGGGCGCCATGTAATGACATCCATAGGTCACTTAACGGTTTAACCATTGCAATAAGTGGAAGCATGAAGACCTGTGTCACCATGACTTTTGTTGGAAGGAGATTGTGGGTGGAATTTCTTAGTAGCCTACTCATTTTCTTATTAAGTAATCCCGGCTGATTGAATCCTTTGAACATGCATATGTCGATTTACCATTGGCAGTATGCAGTGGCCGAATTAAAGAATAAAATTCTTATGAAGAAGGTAGAGACTACTCAAACGTTTTCTGTCCTGTAAGGGATTAATGCAATTCTAGTGGAAACCTCCCTCCCAGAATGTCTAACATAGTAGTAACCTTTCCATGGTCTTCTTCAAATAGCAAAAGATCAGGAAACAGCGAGACAGAGTCCTGCAGCTCTAATTTTATGAGAGCGGGTCTAGCCCTGTACATGGACCCTAGCCCTGCAGTAGATTGACTCTAGCCCTGAAGTCAATGGACTTTAGCCCTGCAGTCTATTGACCCTTTGCGGTATAGTTCACTCAGTCCAGTCTCGCCTCTGATTCTACCTCCCTTAATACCGTATGAATCTCCTTTGGTGCACTGCATCTCTGTATAATAAAAACCTGCCTCCCACCTTGTCATGGAAATAGAGTAAACTTGCATGTTGAGGTGATCCATGCCACAACTCTCAAAGTCGAATTCAAGCGTGCACACAGCCAAAGGTGAGAAATGAGAAGAAACATATAAATTCCTGTTTTATGAGGACCAAAAAGTAGATAATATGATTTAAACAGATACATACAGTGCATTCGGAATGTATTCAGACCCTATGACTTTTTCCACGTTTTGTTGTTACAGCCTTGTTTTATAATTGATAAAAAAACAATTTTCCTCATCAATCTGCACACAAAAACCCATAATGACAAAAAGCCAAAACAGGTTTGAAATATAGAAATACAGAAATATCTTATTTACATAAGTACTCAGACCCTTTGCTATGAGACTCGAAATTGAGCTCAAGTACATCCTGTTTCCATTGATCATCCTTAAGATGTTTCTACAACTTGATTGGAGTCCACCTGAGGTAAATTCAATTGATTGGACATGATTTTGAAAGGCACACCTGTCTACATAAGGACCCAAAACCAAGCCAGGATGTCGAAGGAATTGTCCGTAGAGCTCCGAAACAGGATTGTGTCGAGTCACAGATCTGGGGAAGGGTACCGAAAAATATACTCAGCATTGAAGGTCCCCAAGAACACAGTGGCCTCCATCATTCTTTAATGGAAGAAGTTTGGAACCACCAAGACTTCCTAGAGCTGGCCGCCCGGCCAAACTGAGCAATCAGGGGAGAAGGGCCTTGGTCAGGGAGGTGACCAAGAACCCGATGTCACTCTGACAGAGCTCCAGAGTTTCTCGATGGATGGGAGAATTCTATAAGGACAACCATCTCTGCAGCACTCCACCAATCAGGTCTGTATGGTTTAGTGGCCAGACGGAAGCCACTCCTCAGTAAAAGGAACATTACAGCCCACTTGGACTTTGCCAAAAGTCACCTAAAGGACAAGATTCTCTTGTCTGATGAAAGCAAGATTGAACTCTTTGGCCTGAATGCCAAGCATCACGTCTGGAGGAAACCTGGCACCATCTTTACGATGAATCATGGAGGTGGTAGCATCATGCTTTGCGGATGTTTTTTAGCGGCAGGGACTGGGAAACTAGTCAGGATCGAGGGAAAGATGAACAGAGCAGAAAGATCCTTGATGAAAACCTGCTCCAGAGCGCTCGAGACGTCAGACTGGGGCGAAGGTTCACCTTCCAACATGACAATGAACCTAAGCACACAGCCAAGACAATGCAGGAGTGGCTTCGGAACAAGTCTCTGAATGTCCTTGAGTGGCCATGCCAGAGTCTGGACTTGAACCCGATCGAACATGTCTGGAGAGACCTGAAAATAGCTGTGCAGCGATGCTCCCCATCCAACCTGACAGAGATTGAGAGGATCTGCAGAGAATAATGGGAGAAACTCCCCAAATACATGTATGCCACATTTGTAGTGTCATACCCAAGAAAACTCGAGACTATAATCGCTGCCAACGGTGCTTCAACAAAGTACTGAGTAAAGGGTCTGAATACTTATGTAAATGTAATATTTCCTTTTTTTTTCTACATTTATAAACATTTCTAAACCTGTTTTTGCTTTGTCATTATTGGGTATTGTGTGTAGATTAATGAGGGGGAAAAAACAATCAAATACATTTTAGAATAAGGGGTCTGAATACTTTCCGAATGCACTGTATGTGTGTGTTTCAGAGGGGTTGGGTTAAAAGGTTGGAGCTTTTGTGCATTGTAGTACATTGTCTTAACAATAGCATTTGAAGGGTGTGGATCGCTATTAATTAATGAGGTTATGAATACCGCTCTTCATAGATTAGAGTTTTTTTTCAATGTTCAATTTGCAGTTTGAATTATGTACTGTAACAGCCCACTGTAGGATTCAATATGAAGTACCCAACAGTGCTCCTTCTCCAGGCAATTATAGATGGGTCTAGAAGCAGCCAGCTTGTCATAGGAACAACAGTTGACTCTGAGATCTCAGGAAGGGGATGTCATATTCCTGGACAACTAGCAGTCACTCGTTTCTTCATTTTAACAGGGATGCCTGGTACTCACAGTAATGAAATTTGCTCATCAGCTAAAGCCAAACATTCAAATAGATGCATGCAGTATAGCTGACAGCCACTCATCTTAGAACTGTTGTTGATAAGAGGTGATGAAGCATTGAGATATCATTGTGTGCTTTGGTTTATCAAAACACTCTAGCAAATAATTGCAATGCACCTGAGAAGATTTTCAAACCTACTTGTGTTCAATGGACAACCTAAGGACAAAATGATGATGCAGTTAGATGAAATCATATTTGTGGAAATATTGTTTTCCTTCTTTGTGATTGTAACTGCACATACAAAGCAAACAGCGGTGATCTCAGGCATAATGCTACCCCTGCTCAAGCAGAACCTATGATTAAAGTGAACGTCAATCTTACTGCACTAGGATCACAATTGTGACTCGTTTCATGAAACTAGGTGTATGTTTTGCGTCACTACTTCACTGGAGCGCCATTTGAACGTAATTTTTATTTTATTTGATCATAATGCGTTTCTGGGCAGAAATGCCTTCTGGAACATGTGCCTGAATAAAAACTTGTATGCCATCTGTAAATATGAATAAAATTGTTAAATTAGGAGCCTAGTTGGTTTAGCCATGGAAAAAGACAGACGGAGTCAAAAAGAGAACACAGAGAAGGCTGTTGTATAAAACACCTATCTCCAGATTTAATCTTCAAACTAACGGCAACCACGGCATCCGTGACAGAGAGGGAGAAGTGTTCATCCATGTATATGGGTAAAATAGTCTAGCTAGCTACATTTTCAGATATTACACGTTTTATAATTTGGTCAGAAAGTTGTTTTAATTTCAAGTTAAAGTGTACTGTTAGCTAGCTAGCTAACATTACGTGTATTATCTGTGTAGTAATATTATTCGTATGTCAGAGCCTATTGCATTACTAGTTATAGCCTAATGTTAGCTAGCTAACATTGAACCTGGTTGGTTAGCTACCTAAAGATTCATGCAGGGTAATAACGTTATGAATTGGGATTATGGTTCATTGTTTAGCTAGCTAGCTAGTTAGCTGGATGTCTAAACAAAAGACTCCACTATGCAAGTAACTTGTTCAATAGAACGTTTATGATGTAACTGTGACAACTGTCGATAGACATAGCTGGTAAATTCGCTCTGGCCATCTACTCTGATTTCAGAGCACACTCGTCTGAGTGTCTGTTTGTCAGAATGCAGGATAACTGAAACATTTACGAACGCTCAACATCTGTTGAGTATGGCCGGTGTCAGTAAATGTTGGCAAAAAGCGTAATTAAATTGTTGCCAGCAGCACAGTTGCAGTCACTGCCCTGGATAAAATAAAAACAGCCTAACCAGCTCTGCTAGGGCGAGTAAAATGGTCAGTGAGCTGTTCTCTTATTTGTGTCTGGAAGTAGCTAGCAAGCTAGCCATCGTTAGTCAGTTCGCTTGGGTGCTTGACTGCTGTTGTTAAGTCAGAACGCTCGGATCAGCCCTACAAACGGACAATCTGACAGCGCTCTGAGTTTACAAATGCCCAGAGCACACTCTGGCACTCCAGATTAAATTTACGAACACACCCGTAGTATAAACCAGTCTTTAATCTTGAAATCTTTGGTTGTTTAGTACATAGCCTCACATGTGAATCCTTAAAGAGATGAGTGGGGCTAAAGCTTAAGAAAGTGTAAACAATGCTGAATGGGTGTAGACAAAAAAGAGCTCTCCGGTAGGTACCAAAAATATTCAAAGGCCATTTTATGAAAAGTGAGGTTAAGTTTATCAACTTTCAAAGCAGAATTACTTTCCCATTGTTCCTCAACTGTAGTGTACGATATAACATTTTCAAGCTCTGAGTATCTATTTTTATCCAAAGTAAAAAACAAAATTTCAAATTTTGCTACATAAGACCGAATCGAGCCAATCGGTCACAATTAAGGTACAATGCCCACCTGCACACAGGAAAATGGTTATTAAGTAAATGTGAATACATAATACAACATATATATCTAATTATCAGATGATCTTGAAATAATGTGTGATCTTTTGAATTTCATGAATTTTTGAATTTCACATCCTTTTAAAAAAAATTGTAAATGTTCAATTTACATCAAAGAAAGTTATACCAGTTTGCCAAGCAGACAAGAGGATGAGAGGACCTGCAGATTGTTCCTGTCTCATTGTTGTGTCCCAGTGATGGCTGTGTCCCAGGTAGAAGTCTTCACGGATCCACCTGTACCCGAATACCCTGGACCCAATCCGGGCCCGAGCGGGTACAGATCCAGAATTCTAAATCATTTTACTAGTCTGGGTCGGATCTGATATGATTGTCACAGGTGAATGTCCTGAAGGACCCATATAGATCCAAATACGACTGTTGCAGTAGAGAGAGAGAGAGAAAGAGAGAGAGACAGAGAGAGAGAGAGAAATTGTATAATTTATGCTGCTGCTCTTTGCTTTTCACGAGAGTGCCGCGTGTAGCTTGTTGTTGTTGTTGGCCCATCCTAAATCATCAAAGCGGCAGTAGGCTACAGTCATAGAACCTCGGTGCAAAGGTTAGAAGATATCTAATCAATGGAAGATGGAATTAAAATGATGGAATTAAAAGTTAAATGAGAAGGATAGGCTACAACAACAAACAACTTTATATTCTGAATGGAGTTGTTGTTTGTAACTGTGTAGGACGAGAAAGCGCATGCAGCCTCAATTAGCCTAGCTAGCTAGCTTAACTAGCTTCTCCCGGTTTGATACAGTCAAGACAGGTACTACTAATCATATTGGATGATAAATAACCTAGCTATGGCAGCTATTAGTCTACTATAGTGCAAGTCTCTCGTCTCTCCTTCCTTCCTCCCTGAGTCTCTCATCTCTCCCTCCCTCCTCCCTGTTCCCCGTTCCGTGTCACTCGCTCACCCACATAGTAGCCTACACACACAGCACGGCCCCTGATACAGCGTCAACTCTCTTTACCTCCTCTCCCTCACGCTTTATCAGCTCCGGTTAATAAAGTAGCTTAAAAATGTACTTCTCTGTTTCCTTTGGATCGGACCGGGTCTGGATTCGACTAGGTCTATACAGAACAGGTCGAGTTGTCTTCGGGTCCGTTAGGAACGGCTCTCTATATTTAAAAAAATATTTTTGCATATCGGGTCCGGATGGGAAAGCCCCAGGTCCATTTCGGAGTGGGTCAAACATTTTGGACCCATGAATGCCTCTAGTCCCAGGCTGCACGCAGACACGGACACTGGTGAGTGACAGCCAGGAAGCTGGAAGGATGACAGGCTCAGCATGGACAGTGGCAGATTCAGATGTCACATGCAGCATAGGCCCAGCTTCGACTTGGTGATGGAGAACAGAACACTTATCACATTACAGGAGGCACAAGGAATCATAGGAGTGGGACGGGAGGGCAGGGATGGTGTGTCAAAGTGAACAAATTACCATCTTCTGAATTTAGGAAGAATACTTTCCCTTCATTGTTTGTTGTAGCTCTCACTGATTGTTTCTGTGTAGCCCGAGAAAAACTAACAAAGCTTATTGGAAGTGTTCCTGGTGGCTTTGAGAAGTTAACATTATCACATTCTGTGGTCTAATTCAGCGTGAATGACAAACACCAACTTCCCTTCTGGTTCAGAAGCTGCTCCATCTCAAACACACTCACAATCCCCTGGAGGAATACCCGCTCAGTGATCTCAGAGTGCTGGAGCCCTGAAACTCCCGTCCACTCTTCATGACTCCGCTGTCAGGTAACATCATCCGACTGGCCATGTTGGAAATATGTAGAGGCAGTTATGCAATTTAAAAGAACAGACAGGCTAAATTAACATGCATATAATAGGTAGGTTTCAGAGGCTGTCTCAATGCAGCTGACTCCAGCTGCCTAATTAGATATGACAAAGTTCAGAGTCTCTCGGGGTAAGGATTAAGTGTGACGCAGGCCCCTCGAAAGAAATCGATTATGACAGAAATCCTTGATGAATAATGAATGTGGTCATTTAGCAGGGGAAGGCTGCTGTTGGAAGGCTGTTGTGTGATGATAAAGACAGATTGGCCAGTAGGAATGAGTTTGACTGAGCCATTCCCAAAAGTATGATGCTGTGAGAGATCCCTCAGCCATCAATATCATTAAAAACAGGGTCAAGGTTGTGGATACAACTGTCAAGACAGAGAATCAATCAGTGATCTACACTCTTAGAAAAAAGTGTTTACCAAACTACCAATTACTTTACACTGGAAGACACTGGTGAGTAGACATTAGCTGACTTAGTATGAATCAACTGCAGCTTTGTGATAAAAGCACATCCCCACCATATAACAAGGGCTGAACCCACCCATTTTCTCATCAGGGAGAGTATTTCGACACCTGATGACATTTCTTAACTCTTCTCCTCAGTAACGTTGAGTCAGTCTGGGTTGAACATCTTACTGTAGGGTAAAAATGAATGAAAATGCTTGATGTGTTATAAGCAATGAATCTGAGTTGCCAACTCCTTTGGGAGGATATTAACTCCCACCTCTCAAGCAGTAGAAGACGTTTGAATAATTTAACACATAAAGACTATGTGAAGGATGTGTTGCCTGAAAATCAATTGAGTGTCCAGTCACATCTGTCTCCTTCCCTGCATTGATACCTTCAGACTCAAGGCATTTTCTGAGAGATATAACAGATGTCCTCGAGATCCAAACCGCAGATAGAGTTCCTCTTTTGTAAAAAGAACATTGGATCTGGGAGAAAGTACAATTTAAGCCACTTAAGATTTTTCAGCACAGAGACTGTGAGATGGAAGACCACGGTCTGTCACATCATGATCCAGCAGTATTTCCTATTTCTGTTTTATTATGTGCCAATGGTAAGTGAATAGAGATCTGTGAGTCTTGACAAACAGAGCCTCCATAGTAGCTTGTGTTTCTCTCAGTCTCCCCCCGAGCCTAGGAGATTCATGAGTGGAGCTGGTCTTGCTACTGTAGATCATTCCATTTATAACAGCGCCGGAGCTGGACTTCTGATTTATGAACAGTCAAGGGCCTATTCAAGAATCCATTAACTATGGAAGACATGAGGAGTGAGAAATTTATAAATTAAACGAAGATGCAAGATTTCATCCCTCTCTCCAAGTTAGTTTTTTTCATGAAAGTGTGTTTGAACTTCACTGAGGTAAAAAAAAAATACTTTACAACTTGCACTCCCCCCCCCCCCCCCCCCCCCCCCCCTCACCCACCGCTGGCGTGTCAGGAAGCAATTTACTGCAAGTGTAAGTGTCTGTATGTGCGTGCGTGTGTGCGTCCGTGGGTTAATGTTGTGGTTTGTTAGTTTTGACTCTACTGTGTATGAGGACAGAGACATGCCACCCAGCATTACTATGGTTTTGGGACACAAAAATGCAGTTGCGAGTACTTTCTTGGTCTTAAAAATTCCGGAGCGTTGCTGCGCTGATCCAAGCACTTCTACCCCAACAGAGATATGTGTAGTAATTTAAATGATTTGACAGGTACATCCACTCTGTGACAGAGTCAGGCTATTACAATGAGTCTGTGATTCATCCTATGGGCTAAGAAGAGACAGCTTTGCAACTTACAGAAGCAGACAATCCTTTTCAGTCAAGCTCATTCCCCTGAAACAGCCAGTGAAACTACTATGTAAATGGTTTCTGGAAGGAAATTCAGCTCAATACAACAGCTGCCCCAAAAAGTCTACAACTGAATCTAGATTCCCCTCATTACACTGCCATGAAATAAACCATTTTAGATAGGAGAGGTGTGAAATGTACAGTATCATCACTGTTCATTTACAGTACGGGGGTTGTCTTATGGGACATCATTACAGAAGCAACTGGCAGAATACAATTATATTACAGGTTAAAGATGTCACTACGGGCAACCCCTTTATACACCTGTGTTCTCCACTCATGGATACTTATGGGAACATGATAGACGTGTTCATATCTTTCTTTCTTTTGTACATAATTGTTTCAAATGTTTTATTGTATACCCCCTTTTCATCAACAAACGTCATATCCCCTTGTCAGGTTAACTGTAGAATACACAAATTAGACAACATGTTTGTAATACCACTGTACTTTTCATGGGCCAATTATCATTGTGACCTAAATGTATGTATTCATCACCAACGACAAAGGTACTATTTATCCCCTGGATGATGCACCAAAGGGATGGTGTCCTGAGGAAGGCTATTGTTCCTCTTTACCAAGGATTGTCTTTTAACAGTGTTTCTTTTTTTTTTATCCAGTACAACAAATACATGCTTGACATAATTACAAAACATAAGAAGGCTTAATGGAATTAATTAATGAACATAAAAGATCAAGGCCACAAATATAAATATAGAGAGGGGGAATAAAAAAGTGTCTTGTGATAACTATAGTTGTCTTTATTGCTGTTGTCAGGAGTAATTATCAAATTTGACATGAGGTTGATAAACTGTAAATATACATACAGTATGTTATCACCGTGGACTCATACTCGTTATTTTCAGTTCTGTAAAACAGAGATTAAAGTTCCCTTTGCTCTGGTCTTTTTATACACTCAGATGAAATGTGTCAGACTGTGGACAACATTATTTTTTCAGATGTCAGAGTCTGTGCCAGTCAGGAGTTTAATCAAGCTCCGGAACTGTACACCACCACCACTGCATATTCTCTGAACTGTTTAAAAGTGTTGATGTCAAAGGTCCTGCTGATACTATCTGGACTGTGACCTCGCCAGTGACTTTCCTTTCTCCCACGCTGTGCCCCCGTACCCCTTTGCCCTCTCAGAGCTGTAAACTGATCTATAAATGTGCCAGATTAAATAACCTATGAATATTAAAAATATTCGAACACACTGAGAGGCGGAAGAATGAGGCATATGGTTAAATTATGCATTCTAGAGTATTGAGCTCATTAGCCCCCAGGAGGTCTCTACATGGGATAGGTGGTCTAGATTAGAGGCCTTCATGGGTTCAAAAAGTTTCCCATCCAGACCCGATATGCATAAATATTTTTTTTTAATATAGAGACCTGTTCCGTATAGACCTGCTCTGATCCAAGTGAGGGAAGCAGCAGAAAAGTCCATTTTTAAGCTACTTTATTCACCGGAGCTGATAAAGCGCAAGTGAGAGGAGATAGAAAGAAGCGACTCTCTAGCAGGGGCCGTGCTGTGTGTGTAGGCTACTGTGAGTGTGAGCGAGTGACATGGGAACAGGGAGGAGGGAGGGAGAGACGAGAGATAGCAACCAACCAAGCAGACTTGCGCTGTAGCAGACAAATATCTGCCATAACTATAGGTTATTTTTCATCCAATATGATTACGTAGTACTTGTCTTGACTGCATCAAACCGGGAGAAGCTAGTTAAGCTAACTAGTTAGGCTAATTGAGGCTGCATGCGCTTTCTCGTCCTACACAGTTACAAACAACAACTCCATTCAGAATATTAAGTAGCAGCCTACCTGTTGGCTCTTGGTCGTTGTAGCCTATCCTTCTCCTTTAACTTTTAATTCCATCTTCCATTGATTAGATATCTCCTAACTTTTGCCCAGAGGCTCTATGACTGTATTCTATTGCCGTTTTGATTACATATGATTGGCCAACAACAACAGCAACATCAAGTGACATGTGCCACTCTCAAGAAAAGCAAAAAGCAGAAGAATAAATTCTACAGTACAATTTTCTCTCTCGGTCTCTACTGCAGCAGTCACATTCGGATCTATAGGGTTCTTCAGGAAAAGTCAGTTAAAATTACACATATCTGAGAGAGATCCGCCCATTTCAGATCCGACCCAGACCCGTGACATTATTTAGAATTATGGATCTGGACCCGCTCTGGTCCCGGATTGGGTCTTGGGTATTCTTATACAGGTGGATACATGAAGACCTCTAGTCTAGATACCAATGCAGCACTCCATTTACAACCTATAGACACATAAAATAACTTTTTGAATCTGTACTAATGGTTCTAAACCTGACTAAAGCGACCTGATAATGGCACAATAGTCACATAATGAAATCAAATTAGATCCCTCCGTCTCATATTGTACTATCCATTACTAACTGCAGGCTAACCATCCATCTGCAAGTGATTCATAACAGCTCTTTATGACTCATTTCCCTGAAGATTGTGTGTAATAAAGACTGCAGAAGAGAGTAAAAGTGTTTGATCACACATCAGTCTGGTGGTATGGCAGGCTAATCCAATAAGGACTCCTTCAAGAGGGTCATGCTGAAAACCTTAGGCTTCTCTCACAGAACACAGGGGCATTACAGGGAAATTATGTAAGGTTATGATCACCCAGTGCAATTATGATGATTGTCATGCCTAGGAGGGTGTGCCATTTTAGAACAGCACTCTCAGTACTAAGTAATATCTTTAATTGTCATACAGCGTGACCTGTCTGCGTGGACACTGACATGACGAATCACAAGCAATGTACTGTATTAATCAACTCACCTCAACTAACCTCACCAACATGACGATCTGAGCAGACCTACAGGTATACCTGTTGTACAGTAGCCAACTCCAAATGTTTCCTTGGATGAAACGTTGGTTTTAAGACGTCCCACTGGTCTAGAAAGTCTCTTTTCTAGACCAATTCATCTAATTACCACCCAGTAGAACAGGACCTGCACTCAGTGGAGGTGCATGGTCTCTCTGGGAGCGCCACTGCTCCCTAACAAACCCACAATCTTTACCTCTCGCTGCTTGGAGAGCGAGTGCCTGGCGTGATATACACCTCCACATTAGGCCTTGACAGGAAAGGGTTGTTTTTGATTAAGTGCAGTGCTTTGGTGACAGCCTCTTCTCTCAAGAAGAATATTTACACATGCTCAAGTGGAGGGCTGTAAGTAAATGTATTTGTGGTGAACCGCAAAGCCAACAGAGCCATTCCTACAGAAAGGTGGAGAAATCTGGTGAGGCTACTATCTCTCTATTTTCCATCCTCTTAAAAAATGCAGTCATGGTGCAATTATATACAACATCGGGACAACAAGATGAATAGAGTCTGTCTGCCTGTGGCTTGGTGGGGGTGAGCGGACAAGCAGAGGAAGTGTTCCTCTCCCTTTTGTATTAAAGACCAGAGAGGTTCTGTGTTTGATACAATACTACGGTATGCATTTGCTACAGTTTGACATAAGAGCATCTGCAGTTTCACCCTCAAGCTTAAAGCATATTTATGTGGCAGGTGATACTTGGTGATATTCCGGGTAAAACATTTAGCCTCGGCATTAAGAGTACTGTAGGAGCAGCAAAGGTATTGAATTCAACTGTCTTCAGTTTTTAAATGGAGGGGAATAATTACAGGCACTTGACAGTACTGGTTAGTCAGTTGGCTCCCTCTGGAGCAGATATTTCTCTCTTCTGTCACTGTGCGCTCAATGAGATGTTCCTCCTGGGTGTGAGGTTGGCGGTTGACAGGGTTGCTCTGTGTGGTCACCCTGAAAGCAACACCGTTAAATGAAACAGTGTGGGTCTGAAGGCTGTCCATGAGCCGCGCCATTGGCTGGGCTGGGCTGGCCTGGCACACAGAGGCTGTCTGGAGCAGATGGAGCTACTGTACCAAACACAAGTGCCACACTTTAATTAAATAAAAAGTAACTTCTGGGAGAGATGAAAGAAATGTACTGACAATCACACTGTTTGCCTCAATCAGGTGAGTTGACTTGTGTTACGCACAGTGTAATTAAAATCTGTCAAGACTCGAGGTACACTATCAAAACATCTGGTGTTTTTTGGCACTCATTGCCTACTGCATTCATGCCTGAGTTATGTGCTGTTACTTTTATCTGTCTGTTGTCTTACGGACAGCTATGGTGTAGTGACATAAGTAGTAATTGGCTTAGCTATGTGATATTGGATTACTAAGCCTGATAGATTGGTTTAAAAAGACAACATTGTTTGTCCTTGTGAATGTAACAACGTGTAAGTAGATATTTTATTGGATAGTGCATTATTTGACCATTATAATTGACATCATGACAAGATTATGACATCATGTCATAAAAGATCTAAGTGCCTACACACCACTGGTGAACAACCTTAAACTTCCTGTGAGATTGTCACATACAGATTTCCATACATTGAATATGAATATTGTAAATCAAACCAGTGTGTTCAGAATGCATATTATACATACTGTATATAATTATGAACCATTAGTATATTCATTCATAATCTTTTCGAGAGGATAAAAAATACATTATGCGTGACCAAGTACTACAGAGCTATAGGTACCACACTGTATATAACTAATTGATTGATGTTCATAGTGTGTATGTAACAGTTACAAGTGTTACAAGTCCAAACCCATCTTTAGCCACATCTTCTAATCTGACAGATGGTGCGTAAGACTGATATTTTCAGAACAAATGTATGATTTTAAACCAACAATCTTTCCTTGAGTCACTGTAATTTAGCAAAAACCAGAAAGCACAGTTATCTTTCTCATTTTCATGGTAAAGCTGTTGTACGGTGTCTCTTTTCTCTTGGTGAGGTATGGCTTTGGATATGCACGGTGTGAAGCCAATCATCTTGCCATACATTCTGCATATCTCTGTTTCTAATCTCTCTGGCTTATTATCTCTCCTTTCATATCTCTTTGTAACTCTATCTTCAATTTGATCTATTATTTCCCCCTCACACATCTTTTACCCTTTTATCTTGACACTGATAGCATCAGTAACAGCTAACGGAAATAACAGGGTAATGAAATTATTAGTTGCAGAACACATTTTCACACATGACATTACACATGCACATACACACATGCACACACGCACACACACACACACACACACACACACACACACACATACACATACACACACACACACACACACACACACACACACACATAATAATAACATTATCAGCATACATTCAACTGGATAATAATTAGTATTCCATCCAAGGTTCACTGGTGGTTATTTTCCATGATTTTATCCATTAATGTGTTATTTTCTTCATACTATTCGGGTGGTTTTACATTCCAATTTTTGCCAGCATATATCACAGTAATTTCTAGTACTAATGTGCTACATACAAAAACAACTCGTTCTGTATCTGTTATGTATGCACATAAGGCACACAGAAATGAGCAGTAGGCTAATATGCAGACACTCTCAAATGCTCATTATAAAGCAGGCAGACAAATGCATACAGTGGTAATGCAGTGTAGGGCTGTGTGGGCTGTGGTGCGCCAGGCTAACAAGGACACATGGTGAGCCTGTCTTCATGTGGCTCGGCAGGGGTTACGCTGGGCTGTCCTCCACATTCTCTGTGCCCCTCAGAGCACCACTTATCTGCTCCCCCAGAAAAATGGTCTGCCTTGTGTTTTGGTTCATCCCAATGGCCCCTCCTGGGACTCCACAGCATTCCTTTGTGAAGAGGAAGGCAGGTTAATACCTGGCCTGTTTTGCAATGCTCAGGAGAACCTTATCGCAAGCTGGCAAAAACCCTGGTCGGTGGATCGGAGACAGCGGGCCCGTCTCATTGGGTTGGGGGCTGGAGCTGCAGAACCAAAGGCAGGTGAAGCCTTATCTCAGTGTGAGCAGCCATGGCTCCCCTACCTACTCCTATGAACTCCATACAAGCTTCTCAGATTAGCACCCCCTCCCCCAATCCCCCTGTTATCCACCTCCCTACCTCCCCTGCTCCCCAGTACAGACATCATTACCCTGATTATTACTGTTTATCAGCCTGATGAATGGGGGACAAAGCATGGCCCTTTTGTTATGAGTGGCTTTGTTCTGGTACTATGTGGGTTCATGGCTGTATCAGAAGTGTTGGATAAATGTGCACACAGGCCCATTGGGGAGGAAGATTCCATTGGACAGTCAGCTGGGAGTCTGATAAAATGTCCTCCACACCACGTAGAACACATCAACACCCTACCATATTCTCAGTTAGGAAAACACTATCTGATTTGTCCAGTGTTTCCCAGTACATCAAGAGCAAGACAATCCAATGTTTTTTCATTGCTTTGTTGAATTACAGTGACACTCTTCCTAAAGTGATCTGACATCAGACACATACTAATCAAAAATATAAATGCATCATGTAAAGTGCTGGTCCCATGTTTCATGAGCTGAAATAAAAGAGCCCATACATTTTCAATACGCACAAAAAGCTTATTTCTCTCCAATTTTGTGGACAAATTTGATTTCTCCTTTGCCAAGATAATCCATCCACCTGACCGGTGTGTCATATAAAGAAGCTGATTAAACAACATGATCATTACGTAGGTGCACCTTGTGCTGGGGCAATACAATGCCACTCTAAAATGTGAAGTTTTGTCACACAACACAATGCCATATATGTCTCAAGTTTTGAGGGAGCATGCAATTGGCATGTTGACTGCAGGAATGTCCACCAGAGCTGATGCCAGAGAATTGAATATTAATTCCTCTGCCATTATCTGCCTCCAATGTCATTTTAGAGAATTTAGCAATACGTCCAGCCAACCTCACAACCGCACACCACGGGTAACCTCGCCAGCCCAGGACCTCCACATCCGGCTTCTTCACCTGCGCCATCGTCTGAGGTCAGCCCCCAGGACAACTGATGTAACTGTGGGTTTGCACAACCCAAACATTTCAGCACAAACTGTCAGAAAACAACTCAGGGAAGCGTACCTGCGTGTTCGTCGTTCTCACCAGGGTCTTGATCTGACTGTAGTTTGGTATTGTAGCTGACTTCACTGGGCAAATGCTCCCCTTCGATGATCACTGGCATGCTGGAGAAGTGTGCTCTTCACGGATGTATCCCGGTTTCAACTGTACCGGGCAATTGACAGACAGCGTGAATGGCGTTGTGTGGCCGAGCGGTTTGCTGATGTCAACGGTGTAAACAGAGTACCCCATGGTGGCGGTGGTGTTATGGCATGGGCAGGCATAAGTTACGGACAATGATCTCTATGGCAGTTTGAATGCACAGAGATACCATGACGAGATCCTGATGCCCACTGTCGTGTCATTCATCCGCCACCATCAACTCATGTTTCAGCATGATAATGCACAGCCCCATGTCGCAAGGATCTGTACACAATTCCTGGAAGCTGAAAATGTAATAGTTCTTCGATGGCCTGCATACTCACCAGACATGTCAACCGTTAAGCATCTTTGGGATTCTCTTTACGACAGCATGTTCCAGTTCCCACCAATATCCAGCAACTTCACACAGCCATTGAAGAGGAGTGGGACAACATTGCACAGGCCACAATCAACAGCCTTGTCAACTCTATGCGAAAGAGTTGCGTCGCACTGCATAAGGCAAATGATGGTCACACCAGATACTAACTGGTCTTTTGATCCACTCGTAGCTGTATTCCCAGTCATGTGAAATCCATAGATTAGGGCCTACTGAATATGTTTCAATTGACTGATTTCCTTATACAAACTGTAACTCAGTAAAATCTTTGAAATTGTTGTATGTTGGGTTTATATTTTTGTTCAGTGTATATAACACTGTCACTCAAATGCCAATGTTATTTACACTTGACATTATGTCAGACCCTCACAGGTGTTCCCAATAGTCAATTGAGCAATAACAAACAGCACTATTTATTGTGTGAAAGGGTACTGATTTATATTTCTAGGTAACCTTTGCATCTAAATGGTGGCCTCTGGTATAAAGTGATATAGTGTTAAATAGCATGACTTAATTTGATATACAAAAGCATATTATTTAAACTGCATTATATAAAGTATTATGAGTAAAGTTTTGACTTGTGGTGGGCAGACAACAGCTAAAAGTAGGCCGTGGGCATCTGTTGACACGACAACCAACAGGCATCTTAATTAAATCGAAAGTGGTTTATGTGAGGGCGTTATTCAAATTAGACCATGTTTGTCTGGGAAATTATGTAGGAATGTATTTGAAACGTGAAGTCAAAGATACTCAAAAGAGAGCAAAATCGTTTAATTAAATCCCCATAGTTGTCATTAGCTTGCAAGCTTACGGAGCCCTGGTCACAGATTACATGTGAAGTGCTAAAAAGCTGACGAGCACTTTCATTCAAAAGTTATTAACTTTTTAAGCACCCAATTACGTCTGCTGGATCGAAAGCACACAATTTATAATCTTCTAAAGGGAACTTTGGCTGAAAATCATTGTGTTTCTGAAGTATGGCCAATTAAGCTGTGTTAAGGCTGACAGTAAAGACTAAGGGTCCAATTCAAATGTATGCCTTTCCTACTCACACCTTTCCTATGCACTTTTCAGTAGTTGGTATTTAGACTTACCTCATGCAGGTGCTTAACAGGATTTGCAGGCGTGGTTCCCTTGAGCACACTGAATAAATGTTATTCAACACTGAAAACCCTTTTACTTGCTGGCCAACAGATTTTGTTGTGGCGTTTGCATTCAATAGGTTTTTCAGTACATTTATCTTAAGCCATCCCTTTAAATACAGTGTGCCTTAAATTTGAATTTTGACAACAGACTCACTAGAATACATTGAGAGAATGGGTTCAGAATATTAAGGATCAATGAAAGAAACCATCTAAATATATGCATATTGGACTCTGTTTCAGCACCAACTGGTGGATAAAGAAATACTCTGATCTTGTGTATTATTTAGGCAAAATGTTGGGTTAGGAATGTATGAATCATAAAACAATGGGATGGAGGGCCTTTACACACAAAATATATTGATGAATCAAAAATACAGTGGTTTGCTTCATCCTGAAA
The DNA here is from genome assembly GCA_003317085.1 of Hucho hucho. Taxonomy (NCBI): domain Eukaryota; kingdom Metazoa; phylum Chordata; class Actinopteri; order Salmoniformes; family Salmonidae; genus Hucho; species Hucho hucho. The sequence goes on from QNTS01000331.1 coordinate 730,090, forward strand.
GTTGCCATATTCAAGTTGAATGCATGAAATATTGGAAGGTGGAGAAAAAGGTACAATAGAGGTTAAACAATAGTCCTATGAATCTACACTAATCCCCACTAATCATGGAACTGTATGACAATGGTCAAGTCATCATGAACAAGGCTCCAGGTTTAAAGTGATACGTGTGGTCTGAGTTCCATAATGATTCTAATAGGCTACATGTCCCTAATTATTGCACAATGTTAACCTATTATGATCTACTATTGTGAGTAACCCTCAGGAACAACTACATGGACATTTATTTTTTTGTTTATTTTACTAGGCAAGTCAGTTAAGAACAAATTCTTATGACACAGGAAAGACAGAAAAGGAATGATGCAAAATGTAGGCTACAAATTTAAGGAAACTAATACTAAAGTGACAGCTATAAATGTGTGTGGGTGTTACTGACAGTGACTCCCGATAGCCCTAATATTTAACATGATACAAATTGTAAAATAAAACGGAGAAAAGCCCGGGTCTCCAAATTTCATCAAAGCGAATTATGAGGGCATACAATAAATATTCGGAATAATGACACAGCTATTTATAGCCTACATCACTGTGGAAAAGGGTCCGCAATACATGTCATGTTGATATGATTTTGCTTCCATATGTTTGGTTTCACATACATCTCTAGGGATCATAAGGAAAAATAATCTAAAGCAATTGCTATGTGTATTTACAATCCCCTTCTCCAAACGGATTACTCATTTATCTAGCTCTTATCAATTGCTCTTATACATTTTTGAATTACAGTGCATGGAGATTCTTTTGGAGAAAGGAAAGTATATGCTTTTTCTACTGGAAACCGGCAGGTAAGCTCAACCTTATTTCTGGTTTCCTCGCAAGTAAAGGTTGTGGAGTTATTATGGAATTAAGTCAAGGTCAGAATACGGTATATCTGTAGATACACCTCCGCCACACCTTCATTTATTTGATCTCGACCCCAAACGAATAGCTGGTGAATAGCATGCTATTGTTATGCTTAAATTCAAGTTCAGAATATGTGAAGAGAAAAAAGTGCATAAAAATGTTATTTCGTTCCATTTACAAACTCAGGTTGGAATTCCCCACATAGAGACCAGTTGTGTCCCTACGTATTGGGGTACAATGATCTGGAGCCACTTTATATTTTATTTATCTAGGCACGTCAGTTATGAACAAATTCTTATTTATAATGACAGCGGGTTAACTGCCTTGTTCTGGAGCAGAACGACATATTTCTACCTTGTCAGCTCAGGGATTCAATCTAGCAACCTTTTGGGTACTGGCCCAATGCTCTAACCACTAGGCTACCTTTCACCCCTATATATTGAGAAAGACGATGACGAACCCATAGTAGACGAAATTGCATCCAGAGTGATTTAAGTTAAAGGGGCAATCCGCAGTTGAAACAATAAAGCAATATCCCCGCCACTGTTTCAGTAAAAAGCTGAGGGATGGGGCTGGAGAAATGTAACCACTCTGAAATTCATAAACAAAGCTATGTATGCAAGGACTGACCATCCACAATATCAAAATTATGGTTTTAACCACGTTTTTAGTCTATAGTAAGGTATATACTTGTTGAAATCTTCTAAACAGAGACAAATCTCAAACCACTCTCAGAATCATACATTCAGTTCTATCAAAATGTCAGATTTACTTCAAACTTGATCTCCGATACTTTGGCACTTGCTTTCTAACGGCCCTATGCAGAAGCAGTCCTTTGGCCTCATCTAGTACTCCATGTACTTATCCCTTCTGTCATGGAAACAACCTCTGTGTTATTTTCACCAGCACCCCATTTTGAAGAAAACAGGTACTTGTCATTCTCTTCCTATTCTGTTTGCCAACAGTAAATAATGTGCTGAAGTGCGACAAAACACAGGGTGGCATTTGCTTGAGTATCTGGCTACCGCAATGTCTACAGTACCTTCTTATAGCAATGCCTACTTAGACAGATGAGGCACTGTTATGCTGTTAGAAAGACAGTAAATAACCAAATGTTTTAGAAATGTACATCTGCAATATATATAGCAACATGGTACATGATAAAGTATGCATCTCATGACAATTAGTGTCTATTTGAGAAAATGTTGACATATTTTGAGCATTTTATATGTAAATTAGGTGCAGTGTATGTGTCCATTTACAAATAAAGGGTGGGCACCTTTCCAGAGGACAGAAGGCTTGGTATGTGTCAACCCTTTGCCATGCTGGCATTCAGGTAGGGAGAGAGGAAACCCATGTCGTGAAATTGTCATTGCAGTGACTGCATGGACTTAAGGGACATGGGTCAGTTGTCAAAAAGCAGAGAAAAATGACAGGGAATTCTAAACCCTGAATGTTTCCTGGGGTGTACGGCGTTGTATCACAACTCCTCTACCAGGGACGACACAGCGTGGACCCCCTGCGTTTCCGTTGCTTTGGATCCATCCAGTCACCTGTCACTACCTCTCTCTATCTCGCTATCCCCTGACCTGGTCTCCTTCTCTCACGCAAGCATAGGGACACAGTCATGCCTTTGCCATACGATTCATCACAGAGCAGAAGAGGAAGATATCCATTCATTTCACATGTATTAGTGTAATCTTATCAAGTCATTCATAATATAAATACTACATTCAATGTTAAAGTCAAATAACGTTGTCACGCAATGGCATGGAGAAATATGAACCTCTCTATGCATGTTGCCTTTCTAAAATGGTTAGATGCTTGTGCAGTTGGTCATAGACAACACAGGACAGTATGAAAGGTTTTGTGTCTGAATGTGTTTGCTGTTTGGGAGAGGAATGTTATATACTGTAATAACTGGTGAAAAACTATTGGTTAGGGTACTTTCCTCATTCCACATCTCACACTGTATAAGATGTTGCAGAAAAGTACTTAAATCCCCCACTAAGCTAGCAACCAGGCCCGACACCAAGCCCTAGACTTAAAGCTGACATGCAAGTGAATAGCACTCACCCAAGCCCCTAGCTTGACAAAACTATATTTGCTTTTAATCTTCTTATTGAGTCCAACACTAGCCTTTTAAGGACCACTGGAAGAAATTTAAATCACATAAAAATTAGGAATAATTCTGATTTCTCAGTCTGCTTGTCCCTCAGTGACCACATCCAATTTTCAGACTAATTTTATCAGCCTTGGCAAAGCGGTCAGTGGACTAAAGGAGCTAATATCTGCCAGACCAGTCACTCAGCCAGGACAGGGAATGGGAAGGGAGGGTAAATTCTGCATTTCACTGTTACTGTGATCAAATGAGCGTACTGTCGCTAATCTAAATTCCATGGTCAAGAAAAAGGTCTAATTGCAGACATGTTTAAATGGGGAGTGCATTTGATATTTCTACACTATGAGGTCAAAATAACACTCTGAAATTGTGAAAATAAGATAATGGCCTTATTAAGAAGTTAAGAATTAAAATGGGCTTCCTTTATAGGAATAGGGCATGCCTTTCATTAAATAGCAGAAAACCAATCATTCAGTCGACATTCACACCGGTTATAGATTATGGTGATATCGTTTATATGAATGCAGCTGCCACTCTATTGAAGCCATTCGACGCAGTTGATAATGCACTATGCTTTATTATGAGTGACAGGATCAAACAAAATCACAATTTTATTTGTCACACGCACCGAATAACACCGGTGTAGACATTATGGTGAAATTCTTACTTACAAGCCCTTAACCAACAATGCAGAATGTTTTAAAAAGTAAGTAGCAAAATATTTGCTACAAATAAATAAATTAATAATGCTTGCTAATTGAGGCACATGTTGAGTCAGGCGAACAAGCTGACGTTTAACTAAATTAACTAGCATGGATTAACGTTACACAATTTGTTGTTTGCATGTTATCTTGTTGCATCTGCAGTAGCTTGGTTTGGTTGGAATCAGGTTGAGTACAGAGGAGACAACATTTTGTGACTTGTGTATGATGTTATGGTTATGATAGCGATGTAACTTGCACTTTGTTGTTAGGTTTGAATGAGTCGATATATTCCCCTAACCTTACTCTTTTTTTAATAATTGTTGTATTAATATTAGTGCTGAGCGATTAGTGCTTTTTGAGGTCGGTTAGTTTTCGGTTCGATAATTTTTTTTAAATCACGGTTTTCGATTTCGGTATAAACATAAAATACACTATGCATTATGTGGGTTGAATGCTGTAACAACACAGAATAATAAAAGTCCCATGATGGTTGTGACTGCACATTACTGCTTATCACTTATTAACCATAATTTATTCAGATTACTTTGATAAAATATTTAAGTTGTTGTCTATATTACATTTGTTTTATTTGATGACTTTATTATTTCATTCCATGTCATCATCTCTATAGAGTTGCTGCCTATGCTGTCTGACAAAAATCACAATTGTAGTAGTTTTTCATAGTAAACGAGGCATACTTTTATGACTGCGGAATACCAACTGTCAGTCACTTGGATCATGCATCTTCAGGTAGAGATACTTTGTGAAGCAACAGCTGCACTCTACTGTATGTCACTTGACGATCTTGAATTCTTCTGTCTCTTCAGTAGCAGGCGTAAAAGAAACACACACCAGACAAGTAGATGCGCATTGGATTATGGTCATTGTAGTTAATTACCATGTGTTATATGTTAAACTATTTATAATATTGGCCTGTTGGAAATTACAACTCACTACTACATCGCACAGTTCAGGTTGGATCTGATTTATCTCTAGAGAAACTGCATTGAGCTCACAGAAAAAACAGAACGAAATATAATTAAAAAAATTGAACCGAATTCGGTCAATTAGTTGTTTAAAAAATGAAAAATAACTGAAGTTTTGGTTAATTGCTCAGGGGCCAAATCTGAGTTTTTACTATTTAGTCCACATTTTCAGTTTAGCTGCACACCGCAAGTATATAAAAGAGAGATACTTTTTCAATTAACACAGAAATCATTGCGCTTTTTTTTAACCCTGTTGGTGCTTTTAGGGTTATATATTAAATTATTAATAACACTCAAGCTACCGACTGGGGTCATTTTGACCCCAGAGGCATATTTTTGATCATAGCCAACGATGGTTAATTCAATTCTTGACTTTGTTAACCCTCCTGATGTGTTCCGGTCGAATTCCAGAGTTTTCTCTCTGAAAAATGTAGTTCATTTAATCTGATTGTCATAAGGATCCATGCCTTTGTCCACACAGGGCATATGAACACACAAAATACATGTTGATGATTTTCATTACCTTTTATTTAACTTTTGTACACCTGTGGTGTTCCCGGTCAAAAATGACCGGTCATTAGAAATGAATGGGTGAGACTACAATTAGTGTATAAAATTGAGTTGAGGCACATGCCCATTCATCAGATGGACACACTTCCTCTCCCAGACCCCCACATGCATGTGTGTTTAAGCACACACATGCACACACACGCACACACGCACACACACACACACCGCACACCCCTTCTTGGCTTCCATGGTGAGCCCCACGGGAACCCTTCCCCAATAGAATCTTTCCCACACAGGAACCACACCTGTTGGCATTCTCACAAACAATCGCAACATTGTTTCAATGATATATAGAACTTGTCTCGCAGCTCTGGTATATAAAGCTTTTATTTTTTGAGGCCTTGCTCACAATTCATTCTGTGGCAGCACAATGACCAAATGATATACTGTATGTGAGGCTCTTGATCATATCATGACACTGGTGAGGAGGAGATAGTCCTTGTTAAACTTTGACACAAAGTAGTCTGTGATAAATTGCACAATATGTTTAATCTGAGTATTTGTTATAGTCAAAATAATCCATACAGTATGCTTTTATTTAACTCAAAAACGAGTTGTATGAGCTCAGGTCAATGAGGCCTACAGGTCATAAATAGCAAATAGAAGTGCATAACTTGTAATGTTCACAAGAACTTAAGTTGATAAAAAGATCACAACATTAGGTGATAATATATGTATTATTATGGATTTATAATCAGCTATAATGGTGCGGTCATTTTGACCGGGAACACAGAATTAATTAACGTGAAACAAACACAACAGGAGGGTTAATCAACTTGTCCTTAACCAATTTAAATTATTGTTCAGTGTTTCTGTAGCATTATGGAGCATCTTGTCTTGTTGCATCACCACCTGGTATGGCAACTGCACCGCCATCCAGGACATTTACACCAGGCGGAGGGTACTCCAGAAGATCGTCAAGGACTCCGTCACTGGAGTCACTGACTGTTCACTCCTTTACCATCTGGCAAACGATATCGGACCAACAGGCTCCTAGACAGCTTCTACCACCAGGCCATTAGACTTTTGAACAGCTAGACCCCAGCTGTCTACCCGCTTGCACCTTAGAGACTATTTGGACTGACTCTCCACACACGCACACCCACACGCACACACACACACACACACACACACACACACGCACACACACACACACACACACACGCACACGCACACTGCTATGAAACCAATAACACACACATCTACAGGTTACTGCTGGATTTCTTAACACTCCACACCTCCACATTTAATTGGAGACAATTACTGTCTACATCGAGGCTACTCTTCTGCGAAAACTAACTTCTTGAAGACCAACATTTAATAAATAATTACCACTTTGTAAATGAAAGTGACATGGATTGCAGACACATGTGATAGACAATTTAAATATCATTATAACAAAGCACTTTGCATCTGTTTCTTTGGTTAAAATAATGATAAATTCCTCTCTCTACCACATTTCTTTCCAATTCAGACGTTGTTTCTTCAATAAAGTACAATATGCCACAGTAGGCCTACTGGCCTCATTATTGTAACCCTGTATGAAAACAAAGGTTTACCATGGACTGCTATCATGTTGTTCTACAGATAAATAAATAATCTCCACTAGCCACACAACATTGGAAATGTTACACTACCAGCCTAACCACGAACAGCTCATCACACACAGACAATCACGCACAGACAATCACGCCAAGCTGTATGCTGTTAATATGTTGTTTTGTTTTTGAAAGAGATATATAATAATAAAATACACAGAACAAAAATATAAACGCAACATGTAAAGTGTTGGTTCATGTTTCATGAGCTGAAATAAAACATTCTAGATGAAAAAGAAATGCACACCTATTTAGGCGAGGTGCTGGCTAGCGGAGTGGAAAACTTGAAAATAAAGGAGAGCCGCACACTTTAGGAGCTCAGATGCAAAAATGTTATGTCCAAAGTTTCGACAGGCAAGCTGTCTTCATCAGCGTATAATCACAGACACTGCGGGGTGACTCGTTTATATAGTGTCAAAAGACAAACACACACAGGTGTCTGTAATCATGGCCAAGTGTGGCCTAATGTCATTGGTTAATACTCAAATATTAAAATGGCATACAAAGAACATACACAAAACACAAATGGATAGCATACGATCATAGATTCAATTTAGGCTACATAAACCTGCAAACAATTACAATGGAAAAGTCACAATAATCACAAGAATGGCTTCAGATCAAAGTCTATGTTGAGACCGAAGAGAGCAAGGGTCTTTAAATTAAAGATCCAGGCATCCTCTCGTTTTAACAATAAATTATCAAGGTCAACCCCTCTCCTAGGGAGGGTGACATGTTCAATGCCAATATAACGCAGAGACGAAGTCGAGTGGTTTGCTTCCAAAAGGTGGGCTGCAACTGGGTAAGTCGAGTTTTTGCACCTAATGGTGCTACGATGCTCTGAGATATGTACTTTTAATTTGCGCTTTGTTTTACCCACATAATTTTTACCATAAGGACAAGTTATAAGATAAATAACTGCCTTGGTGGAGCACGTAATAACACTTTTGATTGGGATCTGTTTCCCTGTTTGGGGGTGTTTTAAGGATCTACATTTATAAGTGCCATTGCATTGAGCACAGCCATTACACTTGTAATTTCCACCCAGTAGGGGCGCAAATAGACGTTGTTCAGGAAAATCTTGGGGTGGTAAATCAGAGTTTACCAATTGGTCTCTGAGATTTCTGCCCCGCGAGAATACGACCAAGGGAAGATTCGAAAACACATTACCGAGACTATCATCGGATTTTAGAATGTGCCAATATTTGTGAGCGATTCCCTTAATTTGTTCAGAGCACTTTGAATAGTGGGTAGTTAGAACGCAAGAATGCTTATTTTTACGAGACTGACCTTGAAAAAGGTCATGTCTCGTTTTGTTTTGAATTTTCTCAATGGAAATATTAATCTGATAATTTTTGTACCCCCTCTCCTTGAATTTTCTTTGCGTCTCAGCCATATTTCTGGGCAAACTATTTTTCAAGGAAAGTGGGTGACAACTGTCAGCCCTCAACAAACTGTTACAATCAGTAGGTTTCCTGTAAAGATCAGTGTATAGAATATTATTTTCACACGAGATCAGAAGATCAAGAAAACGGATTTGACATGTATCAGATTGCATAGTAAATCTCAAATGTTCAGAACAGGAGTTAAGAGAAGCATAAAACGCCTGGAGCTGTTTTGCATCACCCCTCCATAGAACAAAAATATAATCAATATACCGTTTCCAAATAATGATGTTAGGCAAGAAAACATTTTTGAGAGGATTGAAAATAGACTGTTTCTCCATGTAACCCACATACAAATTAGCATATTGAAATAAAACATCCAAGAAATGTTCCATATGCACAAAAAGCTTATTTTGCTAAAATTTGATGCACAAATTTGATGACGTCCCTGCTAGTGAGCATTTCTCCTTTGACAAGAAAATCCATCCACCTGACAGGTGTGGCATATCAAGAAGCTGATTAAACAGCATGGTCATTACAGGTGCACCTTGTGCTGGGGACAATAAAAGGCCACTTTAAAAGGAGCAGTTTTGTCATACAACACAATGCCACAGATGTCTCAAGTTTTGAGTGAGCGTGCAATTGGCATGCTGACTGCAGGAATGTTCACCAGAGCTGTTGCCAGAGAATTGTATGTTTACTCTAAGCTGCCTCCAACGTCATTTTAAATATCTTGGCAGTACATTAACCGTTCTCACAACCACAGACCATGTGGGGAGTATTTCTGTTTGTTATAAAGCCCTCTTATTGGCTGGGCCAGGCTCCCCAGTAATGTTAAATCCATAGATTAGGGCCTAATGAATTTATTTAAATTCAACGATTTCCTTATATAAACTGTAACTTGCATTTATGTATTTTTGTTTAGTATATAATAACTATTAGAATACAATATAATTTGATACAAAAATACAAATGTGTAGCCTACAGTTCAGGAATATTTCCTTTTCCCCTGTAAGTAAGTACGTAAAATCATTAATGGATTACACATTAAAATAAAATACACCATGTACACCATGATTTTTCCATTCATAAAATGTGTAGGGTAGGCTACATTGCCATATATGTGCTTTGACCTTCAACCCCTTGAAAATTGCCTTACAAATCGAAATGTTACGTGTTATCCACCTTAACTTTGTGTATCACCCCATCATTGTTTCATCTAGCATGGATGACAGCCTGTGAAAAGCAAAAAGCAAGCACTTTTTCCAGGTTGGCTTGTCTACTAATGGTAGATTTGCAGTGGGTAATAAGAAATTGTAAAGCTTTATTTCAGTTGTACAGAATGATTTTTTAAATAGATAAATTACTCTTGTCCTAAAAAAGCGGAATTAAATTGCTACAATGATAATACCCACCAGAGGGCAAAATATTATTGTAAAATGTTGGCAGTAACCAGGACTAAGAGTAAACCCCGACATCCGCTTCAGGAAGAGGACATCCGCTTTAAGGAGAGGTAACTCGGTGGCCTAGATGTTTGCAATTGAGATCAGCTGTGCATGCGATTTGAGTGCATATTGATGGCGATAATCTACTGTAATCTGTAATCGGATTACAAAAAACGAATCAGTTACTTTATCAGCAAAAATATTGTAATCAGATTACAGATACTTTTGAAAAACTAGATGATTATTTCTTGGATTACTTTTAAATTCAACATTGGATGTTTGCAACAACAACCAAAACATTGTGACACCTTTCTCAATGACATTCAATTCAGCATTGAAAAGTGGCGTAAATGTAAAGTCTGACCACAAGTCAGAGACCACTATGATGACACCAAATGCGTTTGATGTCTTTCTCTAATGCCTCTTAAGGGGAAAGTAATCCAAAAGTAACTGAAAGTAATCAGATTGTTATGCTTAATTAAAAAATTACTTTACTGTTACAAATCTTGGAAAGGTAACTTGTAACTGTAAAGGATTACATTTGGAAAGTAACCTACCCTACCCTGGTCTTACGTCTAGCTACCTGGGTTTTGTTTCCCAGAACCTTCGGCATTAGAACATTCTTAAGTAGCCAAAGTGTTTCCCAGAGCCTTCATTAGTAACGTGGTTCTTAAAAACCTTTACACACCTACGAGCGAACCAGACCAGCCGTAGAGCAGCCAAAGTGCATTGTCAGAGGATTTTTTGCTATTCCGCGTCACTTTATTCACAGATCTCCGCGAATCATAAGAGAGAATGGTGAGAATAATAGAGAACGGCGCTGGAGGGAATAGTGGTTGTTTTACGGGATCCGGATCAATTGTGCTGTTTTGTGTACTGTTTTGCTCTGATCTTTACTTTTTTGGTACATAATGTTTCCACCATCGTTTCCTATGACCGAAAAGAGCTTCTGGACATCAGAACAGCTATCACTACGCTCATTTTGGACAAGGACTTCTACTTCAATGAGTCTGAGGCAAAAGACATTGATTATCCCTGATAAGGCCCAAATCCCCCGACACTCGAAGAAGGAGGAGACGGCGCAATAGAAGGGATACCTGATGAGATTAAAATGCCCATACCCTGCGTTCTATTGGCGAACGTGCAATCACTGGAAAATAAAGTGGATGAGCTCCGTTCGAGACAATCCTATCAACGTGATGAACTATAATATCCTATGTTTCTCTGAGTCATGGCTGAACAAGGACATGGTAAATATAAATCTAGATTTTTTTTATATACATCGGCAGGCCAGACCGCTGGTGTCGGAGAAGCTCAGGGGAGGTGGTGTGTCTCTTTGTTAACAACATCTGGTGCGCAATCTCTAATATTAAGGAAGTCTCAAAGTTCTACTCGAGTAGACCATACTATTTACCATGGGAGTTTTCATCTATATTTTTTGTAGCTGTCCACAAACCGATGCTGGCACTAAGACCGCACTCAACAAGAAAATGCTCACCCAGAGGAGGAGCTCCTATTTGCCGGTGACTTTAATGCAGGAAAACTTAAACTAAAGGTGAAAAATCACCTTACTCCACAAACACAGAGACACATACAAAGCTCTCTCTCGCCCATGAACTTGGCAAATTTGACCATAACTCTATCCTCCTGATTCCTGCTTACTAGCAAAAACTGAAACAGGAACATTCACGAAAAAGATTGCAGTATAATTGCAGTATGCAGCAAATACTGCTTCCAAAATAACCGTTTTTTTTACTGCGGTAATTTTGGAGTGTTACTGCAGTTTGAGTGCAGTATAACTGCACGTATTCTGCAATTACTACACCCAAAATACCACAGTCAACTGCAGTTACTGCACTTTTACCACAGTTTCAAAACTGCACTTTGTTTTAGAGGAAGTATGAGTGACGCGCTAAATACAGAGGTGGATGCTAAGCTACAGGACTGTTTCATTTGCACAGACTGTAATACGTTCTGGGATTCATCCAATGGTGTCACGATCTTCAGTAGGGACAGACCAAGGCGCAGCGAGGTATTCAGTATACATTCTTTATTAATCAACGTAACTGGCAAAACAATAAACAAAACGAACGAAGATCGTAACGTTGAAACATAACTTAACGACAACGAAGCTATGTACAAACAATAACCCACAAAACCCCTCTGAAAACTACAAACATATATATGGTTCCCAATTAGAGGTAACGACACGAACCATCTCCCCAACATAGAAATGCGGCGAGCAGGTGCGGCGAGCAGGAACTGGCCATACTGGGCTCACTGTTGCGGGCCACGGACTGGGCACCGTCTCTGGAGGTTCCGGACTGGGGACCCTCTCTGGAGGTTCCGGACTGGGGACCCTCTCTGGAGGTTCCGGACTGGGGACCCTCTCTGGAGGTTCCGGACTGGGGACCCTCTCTGGAGGTTCCGGACTGGGGACCCTCTCTGGAGGTTCCGGACTGGGGACCCTCTCTGGAGGTTCCGGACTGGGGACCTTCTCTGGAGGTTCCNCTCTGGTGCGGGGAGCAGGAACGGGCCGTGCTGGGCTCTCTATGCGAACTGGACCTCTGGTGCGGGGAGCAGGAACGGGCCATGATGGGCTCACTATGCACACTGGACCTCTGGTGCGGGGAGCAGGAACGGGCCGTGCTGGACTCATGACGCGCACTGGGACTCTGGTGCGGGGAGCAGGAACGGGCCGTGCTGGACTCATGACGCGCACTGGGACTCTGGTGCAGGGAGCAGGAACGGGCCGTACTGGGCTCACGACGCGCACAGGAATCCTGGAGCGTGGAACAGGGACAGGACGTGCTGGGTCCACGACGGGCACAGAGATCCTGGAGCGTGGAGCAGGGACAGGACGTGCTGGGTCCACGGCGCGCACAGGGATCCTGGAGCGTGGAACAGGGACAGGACGTGCTGGACTCTCTAAGCGCACAGGGGGCCTGGTGCGCGGAGCCGGAACAGGATGTGCTGGACTCTCTAAGCGCACAGGGGGCCTGGTGCGCGGAGCCGGAACAGGACGTGCTGGACTCTCTAAGCGCACAGGGGGCCAGGTGCGCGGAGCCAGAACAGGACGTGCTGGACTCTCTAAGCGCACAGGGGGCCTGGTGCGCGGAGCCGGAACAGGACGTGCTGGACTCTCTAAGCGCACAGGAGGCCTGGTGCGCGGAGCAGGAACTGGACGTACTGGGCTATCTAAGCGTACAGGGGACCTGGTGCGTGGAGCCGGTACTTCTCTCCCCGGCTGTTCACTCACCCTTGCCTCACGGATGATGGGAGCTGGAATGTCACGCACTGGGCTGTGGATGCGAACCGGAGAACTGCATAGCACGGCGTCTTTCCAGTGCGACGCTCCCTCCAACATTCCCTCCAAAGAGCACGAGGAGAAGGCTCAGGAGTCCATCCTGAACCGGCCAAACTCCCCGTGTGCCCCCCCAAAAAAGTTTTTTGGGGCTGCCTTTTGGGCTTCCTAGCCAGGCGAGTTCCAACAAACCTTTCTCTCTCTGGATTCCATGCTCCGTATAATTCCTCATAACTCCCCCGCTAAGCCTTCGCTGCTCCACTTATCTCCCTGGGGTGACGATGCTCCGCCGTCTTCTCCCAAGGTCCCTTACCAGAAAATATGTCCTCCCAAGTCCAGAACTCCCGGGTCTCTCGCTGCTTGGTCTTTTTATGGTGGGTTATTCTGTCATGATCTTCAGTAGGGACAGACCAAGGCGCAGCGAGGTATCCAGTATACATTCTTTATTAATCAACGTAACTGGCAAAACAATAAACAAAACGAACGAAGATCGTAACGTTGAAACATAACTTAACGACAACGAAGCTATGTACAAACAATAACCCACAAAACCCCTCTGAAAACTACAAACATATATATGGTTCCCAATTAGAGGTAACGACACTCAGCTGCCTCTAATTGGGAACCATCTCCCCAACATAGAAATACAACACCTAGAACTAAAAAACCCTTCACCAAAAATGAAACTAAACACGCCAGCCTAAAAACTCTGGCCTGGACGTGACAAATGGCATTGATGAGGAGTTTACCACCTCATTCACCAGCTTCATCAATAAGTGCATTGACGACAGCGTGCCGACAGTGACCGTATGTATAGAGCTAAAGGCTAGTGCGCTTGCTTTCAAGGAGTGGGACACTATTCCGCACACTTATAAGAAATTGCGGTATGCCCTCAGACGAACCATCAAACAGGCATTGCAGAACTAAGATTGAATCCTACTACAACGGTTCTGATGTTTGTCGGATGTGGCAGGGCTTGCAAACTATTACGGACTACAAAGGGAAGCCCAGCCACGAGCTGCCCAGTTATGTGAGTCTACCAGATGAGCTAAATGCCTTCTATGCTCGATTCAAGGCAAGCAACACTGAAGCATGCATGAGAGCACCAGCTGTTCAGGACGACAGTGTGATCACGCTCTCCATAGTCGATGTGAGCCGGTCAACATTCACAAGGCCGCAGGGCCAGATGGACTACAGGACTTGTACTCAGAGCGTGCCAACTGGCAAGTGTCTTCACTGACATTTTCAACCTCTCCCTGACCGAGTCTGTAATACCTACATGTTTCAAGCAGACCACCATAGTCCCGGTACCCAAGAAAGCGAAGGTAACCTGCCTAAATGATTACCACCCATAGCACTCACGTCGGTAGCTATGAAGTGCTTTGAAAGGCTGGTCATGGCTCACATCAACACCATCATCCCAGATACCCTGGACCAACTCCAATTTGCATACCGCACCAACAGATCCACAGATGAAGCAATCTCAATCGCACTCCGCACCGCCATTTCCCACCTGGACAAAAGGAACACCTACAGTGGGGCAAAAAAGTATTTAGTCAGCCACCAATTGTACAAGTTCTCTCACTTAAAAAGATGAGAGAGGCCTGTAATTTTCATCATGGGTACACTTCAACTATGACAGACAAAATGAGGAAAGAAAATCCAGAAAATCACATTGTAGGATTTTTAATGAATTTATTTGCAAATTATGGTGGAAAATAAGTATTTGGTCACATACAAACAAGCAAGATTTCTGGCTCTCACAGACCTGTAACTTCTTCTTTAAGAGGCTCCTCTGTCCTCCACTCGTTACCTGTATTAATGGCACCTGTTTGAACTTGTTATCAGTATAAAAGACACCTGTCCACAACCTCAAACAGTCACACTCCAAACTCCACTATGGCCAAGACCAAAGAGCTGTCAAAGGACACCAGAAACAAAATTGTAGACCTGCACCAGGTTGGGAAGACTGAATCTGCAATAGGTAAGCAGCTTGGTTTGAAGAAATCAACTGTGGGAGCAATTATTAGGAAATGGAAGACATACAAGACCACTGATAATCTTCCTCGATCTGGGGCTCCACGCAAGATCTCACCCCGTGGGGTCAAAATGATCACAAGAACGGTGAGCAAAAATCCCAGAACCACACGGGGGGACCTAGTGAATGACCTGCAGAGAGCTGGGACCAAAGTAACAAAGCCTACCATCAGTAACACACTACGCCGCCAGGGACTCAAATCCTGCAGTGCCAGACGTGTCCCCCTGCTTAAGCCAGTACATGTTCAGGCCCGTCTGAAGTTTGCTAGAGAGCATTTGGATGATCCAGATGAGGATTGGGAGAATGTCATATGGTCAGATGAAACCAAAATANACTTACAGAAAACGTTTGACCTCTGTCATTGCCAACAAAGGGTATATAACAAAGTATTGAGATAAACTTTTGTTATTGACCAAATACTTATTTTCCACCATAATTTGCAAATAAATAAATTTAAAATCCTACAATGTGATTTTCTGGATTTCTTTTTCTCATTTCGTCTGTCATAGTTGAAGTGTACCTATGATGAAAATTACAGGCCTCTCTCATCTTTTTAAGTTGGAGAACTTGCACAATTGGTGGCTGACTAAATACTTTTTTGCCCCACTGTATATGAGAACGCTGTTCATTGACTGCTCAGCGTTCAACACCATAGTGCCCTCAAAGCTCATCACTAAGCTAAGGACCCCGGGACTAAACACCTCCCTCTGCAACTGGATCCTGGACTTCCTGACTGGCTGTCCCCAGATGGTAATTGTAGGCAGCAACACATCTGCCACGCTGATTCTCAAAATGGGGGACCCTCAGGGGTGCGTGCTTAGTCCCCTCCTGTACTCCCTCTTCACCCATGACTGCGAGGCCAAGCACGACTCCAACACTATTATTAGGTTTGCTGACAACACAACAGTGGTAGGCCTGATCACCGACAACAATGAGACAGCCTATAGGGAGGATGTCAGAGACCTGGCAGAGTGGTGCCAGGACAACAACCTCTCCCTGAATGTGAATAAGACAAAGGAGCTGATCGTGGACTATAGGAAAAGGAGGGCAGAACATGCCCCCATTCACATCGACGGGGCTGTAGTGGAGCGGGTCGAGAGTTTCACGTTCCTTGGTGTCCACATCACCAACAAACTAACATGGTCCAGTCACACCAAGACAGTTGTGAAGAGGGCATGACAACACCTTTTCCCCCTCAGGAGACTGAAAAGATTTGGCATGGGTCCCCAGATCCTCAAAAATTTCTACAGCTGCACCATCAAGAGCATCCTGACCAGTTGCATCACCGCCTGGTATGGCAACGGCTCGGCATCCGACAGTAAGGCGCAACAGAGGGTAGTGCGTATGGCCTATTACATCACTGGGGCCAAGGTTCCTGCCATCCAGGACCTACAGTATGTAGACACTGGTACGGTGCTGGAGATAATGAATATGAGGTTGAAAAGTGGCGGAATTGCCCTTTAAGTGCTGTGCCAATTATTTGAGACAGTTATTTTTTTTATATCTCCACAATGTTGCCCAATGCCCACTTTAGCAGCCTAAAAATGTTTCCTTACTGTCTGTTCGCTAGATTCAAAGCATCAATAAAAGTACTTTCAACATGTTGCTCTGCGTGGATAGTTTGAGTAGCATGCATTGACAGAAGATAAAGTAACATTGTAACCCTCTCTAAAACGAAAGGTCACAATCCCAAACTCTATATCCCAAAAGGCATCCTGTCAACTGCTATCACAAACAGTATTAACGGAGCTCTCTGGAAATCCAGCAGAAATCCCACCAACAATTTTCACGATCTAAATGAACTGTCATTCGCTTGTCTCTAACAGATTCTCATCAACTAATATCCTAAACAGATATCCCAAAAGGACAGAGATACAAAAAGGAATCAAGGAATCAAATTTTAGGTCATTTGACAGTCAGTGTACAATATCTTATGGACAAATAGCTAAAGCTCATGTCAGCAACATTTCTCATACATTCACAAACTGTTGAAGGAAATTTGATAATTTTCTAGTATTTTGAATGCATTGCTGAGTTGAATGGAGACTGCCACATTCTTGCAGAATTAAAATGTTATCTAAGTCCAATGCGGTATGCATTATCGACTCACTCAACTCTTAAAGAGCTTAAAATGTTCAATTACATAGTTAGATGGCCATTATGACTGCATTACCAAGTGACAAGACTGAGTCATTGGAATGGGTTATGCTGCTTGACGTAATTTATATTCAAATTGTGATTATGTAAATTCTGATAAAGATTTGGCAAAATAATTGCAGTTGTGCTCATAAAACTCCCAAAACTACTACCACTGCACAACTATCAAGCATAACTTGTTTAAGTCGAATTCTGCCTTAAGGACACAAAGGACTCAGGCGTTAATTCAATAACTTTTTACTTCTGACTTTGGACTGTCACTATCATTCAAGTCTTTTGTCAAATTCCGTATTTTCTTCACCACCGCCTGTCAGAAATATTTTCTTCACAGTCCACATCTGTGCCAGTCTTATTGATGCATGCTTTTGATGGCAGCCAACTGCAAAATACCTCCATCAAAAGTGGAGATTTGTCTTCATATTTCAGTTCCACTATGCCTCTTGTTTATGTTTTTCTTGCTCAGGCAGTCTTTCTCTGTTTCATATGCGTGCATCTGTCATATCGGAGCAGCCTCTGTATGGTGATGGCTTTGTAAATCACATCCCCTCATACATAGGTAGACAAGAAAATCCCCCTCCCATATACTTTAATACTTTAACCCTGATATCCCTGCTATTTATTGCTACTCTCCTCATTTCTATTATACCCCTTTCTTTCTTCTTTTTTTTCTTTCTTTCTTTCCAACCCTGCTCTTCTATTTGATATCTTATTTCCCAGAAAATCCGTGAGCAAAAGGGCAACAATGTGGAAAAAACCTGGACAGGGATTGGTTATATTACCGTCACAGACAAACCCAGCGACAGAATTGTTTTTATTTTGTTCCTGTTTTGCATGTCAGGTTCTGTGTTTTATGTGTACAATTAGGAAAAAGGTGGTGTCATTCTCACATGGCCTCATATTTATCTAAGAAGTATTTAATTCTAGAAATACAAATATTTTGGGGCAAACATAGAAATTCAATCTCATAGTTCAAACACTACATATTTCAATCAAAGTGTTATTTCATTGAGGTCTGTTGACATACTGGAGGCTTGCAAATATTATAGTTGGTAAGTTAAAGAAGTTTGCTATTGCTCTGATTAGTCAAAATCCGAATATCCACATCCTTGTGTGATTGGATTGCCGTGCTAGCATCCATATTGACAGATCCATGTGGGTATCAAAGATAAAGAGCATTGTCTAATAATAATGCTGCATGGTAGAGCCTTGTCATATTCTTTCTAGTGTTATGTATACTGTGTGGCAGAGCCTGACATGCTTCAAAAGTAATTTGGAGGAATGGCATCAAATATGCTTTTCTGTATCGATCAGAATTGTTGTGATATTCTAACCAGGGTTTTCCTAAGCTCTCTTTTGAAGTAGGAATAACAGATGGTGTTAATTCGCATTTAAACTGATATTAATGATTAGGGTTATAGATCAAATAAAATACAGTTTATTGATGATTGATAAAAATGCAAAAACATTGGGTTGAAAGTGTGTCAAGGGTAATAACTACCTGTTGTTTTCTCGCTAAGTGTATCATTAGTTAGCATGTTTCTTACTCCCCTACCCTTGGATCCATGACATTGGGGCACTCAAAGACATCATTCCCATGTTATATTATCAAGCGATACAAGTGTTCTTCAATTAAAGATCTCATTAAACCTACTTGATAAGTCCATTTATCCCTGGGGGGAATCAAGAAACTCATTAAAATCCCAAGCCAGGATAAAGGCTCCCCCATTCACCGTCACATCACCAGCTTGACAGATCTGAGGGGTGTTTGCGTGTCTGGGGACTATAAGAAGAAAGACTCTTCACTCTCCGGACACAACTGTTTTTCTCTGCTGGTGATTAGTTTGATCCACAGCAGGATTTAATGGTGTGAGCTCAGTCTTTGTGCTCGACCGGGTCCCCTTACCCTCCTTTGACCTTCTCCTACAGAGGCGGCTGAAGAAAACTGCTTTAGTGTCAGGCGTTGTCATAAAGAGGTGCACTCACCACACATCCTGTATCACCAACATATTTTACTCCCTAGGTACACTCGTCACCAGCCCCCTCTTGCATCTGTACTCCTGACCTCCTGACTGTGACATTACAGACCTTGTTAGTAGCAATAGATGAACATTCTGTGGAATTTTACAGACATTAATAGTGAGTTGGTCGCACCCCTTTTGAGACTATTGTTATGTTTTTCTGCACTTGAGATGTGTAGAATTCATGTTTTCCTGTGGAACAGTTTCGACCAAGTCCCAAGTCACATTTAATACACATTTTACATGAAACTCACACTTCTGTGTGAGAAGGCCCTATCTGGAGGTAGGATTCAGCCATCATTAACTCGTCAATGACGGAGACTTTGGTGGAATTCCTCAAACTACATTCAATACCAAGGGGCAAAGACGTTCAAACTAACTTTCAGATGTGAGTACTATACTGTGGTGGAATAAAGCTTTTATCTCTTTTTTTGGACCTAACTAATTACCTTTCCACACCTAAACTAATAGGCATACAAGAATCAGGAAAACGAGTGTCTTACATTACATAAAATGTCTGGATTAGAGTTACAAAATTCATGGAACATTCAATACATTTCCTGGTTTTGCAGAAATCCTGGCTGAAGGATTACGGATTTCCTGCTTATTCCCTCCTGACTCCGAGAACCTCCAACCGGGATTTCAGGAAAACCAGCGAATTTATTGAAAGTTTCCAGAATTTTGCTAACCTAGTCTGGATTAATTCAGCCATGTGACTCGGCACACAAAGAGAAGCCGAGAAGGAAACATTCCATTCCCCATTTACATTGGAAATAATTTTAATTGGTCAAACAATGTATTGCTGGTCTTACATCTTGTCTTATCATAATTACCTTGCCTTGAATATCTCTTAGTGCTTTAGCAATGGAAAAGAGATGGGTGTCCAGCAGCATCTATATGGATCCATTTGGGTGGAGATAGCCTGTAATTGTCCAGCTAATTGCATATATGCCAATTCATCACCAGGCTAATCTACTGGTCAGCTGAATACCATTCAGCTCTCTAGTGCTCTAAAGTGGCATCTTCTAGTCTGTGCACATTAAACTTCCCGTCATACAATGTAGGTAAATTAAAGGTGTACTCTGACACCAATATTAATATGAATTGCAATGGGAAAACCAATTTTCCTGTAGGTGAATAGAAAACAGACAGTGGTTGATGAGGTATTTTCTGTATCTGTTGGGTTTGAATCCCTGTTCTCTAGAAGAGCATCACAAAACAGCACATGACAGACTTCAGAGCAACCTCCTTCCTGATCCAACAGTAATGAGATTGTAAAAAAAAAACATAAATTAGCTTTAAGATGTATCAAGTCTATTAATATCTGAAATGCTTGCCTGTGGTGTTTGTTGCATTTTACTTAGCGTTTGCTATTTTTAATTTGTTGAGAAATTAAGATGCTAATTAGCTCCCATTGCCTGAGAAGCCTCAGGAAATGACATTTTAAATGGCCCCAGAACATGCACCCCTTTGTGAAATTAGAGCCAAGCTCTTGCTTGGTTATTAATTTGAATGACATTTTTTACCCTCATCACCCTCCCCTAAAGAATAACCTTTAGAGTACTAATATAATTAAACAATCCTGGCCATGGATCTTCTTCAGAATCACAAGATATCACTAAACTTTGCCAGAGGCCTACTGGTCTTCTGTTCTAAACCCCTATTACTACCATCATGTAACACTCATTTTACACAATCTGATTAGGTAGGTAATCTCTTTAATCGCTGTGACCAATCCTCCCCATTTGACCCTCCATTTGACTTCCTTAACAAATGTATTTGTATAATATTGTAATCTACTGTATATGAACCATCAGGTATCTCATCTTAAACAGCAACTGGGCCTATCAGAACACAATGGACAGTACCAGTCAAAAGTTTGGACACACCTACCTTCTGTACCTTCTTGCCCTTTGTACCCTGTTTTGTGCTTCTAACATGTTGTGCTGCTGCCATGTTAGGTTGATACCATGTTGTTGTCATGTTGTGTTACTACCATGCTGTGTTGTCATGTGTTGCTGCCGTGCTATGTTGTCGTCTTAGGTCTCTCTTTATGTAGTGTTGTGTTGTCTCTCTTGTCATGAGGGGTGTTTTGTCCTATATTTTTATTTAATTTATTTTGATTTTTAATCCCAGCCCCCATCCCAGCTAGAGGCCTTTTCCCTTTTGGTAGGCAGTCATTGTACATGAGAATTTGTTCTTAATTGACGTGCCTAGTTAAATATAGGTTAAATAAAAAATACAATAAAAAACCTACTCATTCCAGGGTTTTTCTTTATTTTTACTATTTTCTACATTGTAGAATACTAGTGAAGACATCAAAACTATGACATAACACACATGGAATCATGTAGTAACTAAAAAAAGTGTTAAATAAATCAAAGCTGTCATCAAGGCAAAGGGTGGCTGCTTCGAAGAATCTCAAATGTAAAATGTATTTTGATTTGTTTAACACTTTTTTGGTTACTACATGATTCCATATGTGTTATTTCATAGTTCTGATGTCTTTTCTAATATTATACAATGCAGAAAATAGTAAAAAATAAGAAAAACCCTTGAATGAGTAGGTGTCTAACTTGTGAATGGTACTGCAGGTAAAATAAAAATAAATGCGTTGTTCCCGTGAATGATGGACAATCAGATCATGATAAATGGTCATAGGGTGCGATATAACTCCAATCTTAAAAATAACTGACCACCATGGAGGTAAATCTTTTTTTGATGTTTGCTATGATAGGTTGCACCCCACAGCTTTTAGAATGCACCGCCTAGACACCCCTCCTAAAAAACAAACTTCTTCATTCGAACATTGGTGGCCTGGTGTGGCTATTTCTCCCACTGCTTTTGTCCAGATAAGACAGTGTTCAGATACAGTGAGGGAAAAAAGTATTTGATCCCCTGCTGATTTTGTACGTTTGCCCACTGACAAAGAAATGATCAGTCTATAATTTTAATGGTAGGTTTATTGGAACAGTGAGAGACAGAATAACAACAAAATAATCCAGAAAAACGCATGTGAAAAATGTTATAAATGGAATTGCATTTTAATGAGGGAAATAAGTATTTGACCCCCTCTCAATCAGAAAGATTTCTGGCTCCCAGGTGTCTTTTATACAGGCAACGAGCTGAGATTAGGAGCACACTCTTAAAGGGAGTGCTCCTAATCTCAGTTTGTTACCTGTATAAAAGACACCTGTCCACAGAAGCAATCAATCAATCAGATTCCAAACTCTCCACCATGGCCAAGACCAAAGAGCTCTCCAAGGATGTCAGGGACAAGATTGTAGACCTACACAAGGCTGGAATGGGCTACAAGACCATCGCCAAGCAGCTTGGTGAGAAGGTGACAACAGTTGNAATCTCCCTCGGCCTGGGGCTCCATGCAAGAGCTGGGACCATAGTCACCAAGAAAACCATTGGTAACACACTACGACGTCAAGGAATTAAATCCTGCAGCTCCCGCAAGGTCCCCCTGCTCAAGAAAGCACATATACATGCCCGTCTGAAGTTTGCCAATGAACATCTGAATGATTCAGAGGACAACTGGGTGAAAGTGTTGTGGTCAGATGAGACCAAAATGAAGCTCTTTGGCATCAACTCAACTCGCCGTGTTTGGAGGAGGAGGAATGCTGCCTATGACCCCAAGAACACCATGCCCACCATCAAACATAGAGGTGGAAACATTATGCTTTGGGGGTGTTTTTCTGCTAAGGGGACAGGACAACTTCACCGCATCAAAGGGACAATGGACGGGGCCATGTACCGTCAAATCTTGGGTGAGAACCTCCTTCCCTCAGCCAGGGCATTGAAAATGGGTCGTGGATGGGTATTCCAGCATGACAATGACCCAAAACACACGGCCAAGTCAACAAAGGAGTGGCTCAAGAAGAAGCACATTAAGGTCCTGGAGTGACCTAGCCAGTCTCCAGACCTTAATCCCATAGAAAATCTGTGGAGGGTGCTGAAGGTTCGAGTTGCCAAATGTCAGCCTCGAAACCTTAATGACTTGGAGAAGATCTGCAAAGAGGAGTGGGACAAAATCCCTCCTGAGATGTGTGCAAACCTGGTGGCCAACTACAAGAAACGTCTGACCTCTGTGATTGCCAACAAGGGTTTTGCCACCAAGTACTAAGTCATTTTTTTGTTGTTATTCTGTCTCTCACTGTTCAAATAAACCTACCATTAAAATTATAGACTGATCATTTCTTTGTCAGTGGGCAAACGTACAAAATCAGCAGGGGATCAAATACTTTTTTCCCTCACTGTAGCTAACTCATTCTCTGTTTCTGTGTTGGTAGCAGTGATGAATGTGTATAAAATCATCTATGGTTAGTTAATTGGTTCTCAGCCAGTCTCAGCTGGCTAGCAATCTTTCTGCCAATGTAGTGACGCTAGTTATCTAACAGCAAACAATATTGAAATGTCAATGTTAGGTCTGCTTAGCTAGCCAGTCTAATGGAGATCAGTATAATTAGTGGGGTGGTTAACGTGTATTTTTATGTATTTGTTGTAAGTAGTACATAATCTGATTTCACCAACATGTGCTTCCAACCCCTAGCTCTGCACAATGTGAAGGTAAGTTGGTCATACTATTTACAAGCTGACGGCTAAGATAGCTCAATTTACAGTACACATAAACATGTATTGGGTAGTGTTTGTATGGTTTGTGCATGTGTTATGGGGTTACAGGTGGTTAGAGGTAGCCTGAGGACTTCAGAGTACCTTCCAGACCATGTAATCAATGTATTCTACCCCTCTTCTCTTTTTACCTTTTCTTTTTGTAAAATCCAGGATATCTGGAGTGATTCCACAGTGCCCTGCTGAAAAATACCCCAAAGTGGGGGCATTTTGGGTACACAAGCATGAGAGAGCGGACACACCTTGCGGTTATGGTTCACAACAGGACTGTGTGACAGAAACCAGCAAGGAACACTGAAAGATATAAAATCAAGACTACAACAGTAATGACACAACAACTTAATTCTTCTCTCTGCAGATTCTCAAAACACAATACAAATACATGTCTACAAAATCCCCCTGCAAATGACCACTATTGACATGAATGATTTGTCAACGTAAATGGGCTGAGGGAGGTTTACAGACAGTACTTTGAGATAAGGATGGGGGTTTTGGTTGTGCAGGGTTGTGCTTAGACAGTAAATGTATTGTTGTGTATGAGAACGATTGAGGTGCCATTTCTCCTCAATCTCCCATACACAACAATTCATACTGTGTAAGAACTGCCTTCCTAAGACTTTTCACATCTTTAGTCCCCCCAGCCCATTTACTTTGTTAACTGATCTTTTCTCTCAAAAGCAGCTCACAATGTCCCTTCATTTTCATTAAACATTAGGCCAGACGGTCCCATTCGGTTGAGACATTTACCAACAAAGGCCTGTTGCCCTACGTTCCCTCCACGAAAAGTGTCAAATGCTAATACCGCAACCATGTCTTTCCAGGAGACATGCAGTACCAGCAAATCTTCTGCAAGAGGACCAAACAGTTGGTGGTTAATTAGACCATACACCCTTTTCGGTAGAGCATTATCCAGCTGGTCGTTCACCGCAGACAGGACAAGCCCATCGCCATTAGAACAAATAGTCTCAGCTTCCCCAGTCCACCATGTCAAACACAACTGCCAGTGTACGGAAGCCGGATAAAGGACTATGGCTGCATTTACACAGACAGCCCAATTCTGAGCTTCTTTTCACTAATTGATCTTTTGACCAATCAGATCAGTTCTGAAAAATATCTGATGTGATTAAGACAAATTAGTGGAAAAAATATCAGAATTGGGCTGATGTAGAACAGGGGTCTCCAACCCTGTTCCTGGAGAGCTACCCTCCTGTAAGTTTTTTCGCTGCAACCCCAGTTGTAACTAACCTGGTTCAGCTTATCAACCAGCAAATTATTTGAATCAGGTGTGCTATATTGGGGTTGGAGTAAAAACCTACACGACGGTAGCTCTCCAGGAACAGGGTTGGAGAGCGCTAATGTAGAGCCACAATAAAATAAATATGAATATTTTCTATCAATCTTTGAAATTTGTCTGCCCTTATGGATTCACAGAAGATATGTATATAAGCTGACATTCAGATATTTGTATTTGTCAAATTCAAGAGAACTGGGCATTCAAGAAGAATGTTATATGGTAAAAGTAACATGCAAAATAAATTGTATAAACAGTGTAGTACATTTCAGTGTGTCCGAGTGTGTCTCAGTTGTAGAGACACACAAGTGAAGAGAACTGTAGGTACTGTACAGATTGTGACACCAGATATTGTGATTTACCCCAAGATTTTTGCCGACAACTTTTCTATTTCAAGTCTTCTCTCATTTGAGTGAGACAGGTGGGTGTCCACCCCAAAGTGCTGCATGTCATGATGACAGAGACCTGTCTCAATCAATGAGTGAGAAGACTTGAAATAGACTCGATGGTGGCGCATATATTGTTGGATTACTTTATGGAGCAGAAAAAGTATTTATTTTAATAACAGAGCCTTTTCTAAATTCAAACTGACCCAGAGTTGCAAAGAAAAAGCCATATCTCAGACTGGCCAATAAAAATTAAAGATTAAGATGGGCAAAAAAACACAGACACTGGACAGAGGAACTCTGCCTGGAAGGCCAGCATCCCAGAGTCACCTCTTCACCTTTGACGTTGAGACTGGTGTTTTGCGGGTACTATTTAATGAAGCTACCAGTTGAGGACTTGTGAGGCATCTGTTTCTCAAACTAGACACTCTAAAGTACTTGTCCTCTTGCTCAGTTGTGCACCGGGGCCTCCCACTCCTCTTTCTATTCTGGTTAGAGCCAGTTTGCACTGTTCTGTGAAGGGAGTAGTACACAGTGTTGTATGAGATCTTCAGTTTCTTGGCAATTTCTCGCATGGAATATCCTTCGTTTCTCAGAACAAGAATAGACTGACAAGTTTCAGAAGAAAGTTATTCGTTTCTGACCATTTTGAGCCTGTAATTAAACCCACAAATGCTGATGCTCCAGATACTCAACTCGTATAAAGAAGGCCCGTTTTATTGCCTCAGCTGTGCTAACATAATTGCAAAAGGGTTTTCTAATGATCAATTAGCCTTTTTGAAATGATTAACTTGGATTAGTTAACACAACGTGCCATTGGAACACAGGAGTGATGGTTGCTGATAATGGGCCTCTGTACGTCTGTGTAGATATTCCATAAAGAAATCAGCCGTTTCCTGCTACAATAGTCATATACAACATTAACAATGTCTACAATGTATTTATGATCAATCTGATGTTATTTTAATGGACAAGAAATGTTGCTTTTCTTTCAAAAACAAGGACATTTCTAAGTGACCCCAAACTTTTGAACGGTAGTGTACATTTTATGAGACTCCTGTTCCCCCGAATCGAGGACGAAGATGGCATCGCCAAGGTTGGTCGAAAATTCTCTGTGCTACACCAAACAGTACATAACCTGTAACTCTCAGTAACGGATACCAAAAATCTTTGGTTAAATCACATTATCTGGTGTAACAATCTATAGCCAAGAGAACTGGTGATCAGCAGATGATGGAAGAGGTAGTCATTATGAAATTTCCATTCCAAAAAAACGTACAGTAATTTTGGGGAATACCCTCCAGTATTGGCTAAAGGAATTTCCCTTTGTCTCCAGAGAGGTTTGCCCGCCCAAAATTCTAAAGTAGAAAAAGTGGACAATGGAACAATAATTCCAACATAAAGAATGTGGGGAATGGTCAGTGGGGAGCTATGGAAAATAACTATAATATTGCTTTTCATGTCATTAACAATTGTTTGGACAAAATACTGTAACCTGGGAAGAATTATCCTTTATCTGCAAGTTTCCATCCAATACGTTGTGTATATAATATGAAAAGTGATGAAGGTATTTGTGTTAAGATAGGAATGTGATTTTAGTTTTCTAATGAGATAAAAGTTTTTGATATCCTTTGCACATTAAGTAGCCATGCCCTAAGTGAGGTCAGAGAGCTTGTCAGCATGATGGAACGCCCCTTTTGACCAAGAGTGCATAAAGGCTTGGAAGAGAAATCAACCTTCAGACCAGGAAATGTGAGGCGGAGAGCTGCACGTTTGAAATGGTTGAAACCAACCTCAACATGAGGTGAAGCAATTAACTCACCTACCAGACCAGGCCACCGCCAGTCTGGTACAGCTAAGTAGCTGTTCTGAGGAATGAGCACTCACTGGAGACCAGCCAACTAAGAAGAAGGACATTGTGACCACTTGTGGACAACCAGAGCCTTACACCCACAGGAGACTCAACCAAAACCGTTTCCAAGAAGGCTTGGTTATGACAGAAATAGACGATGAATGAAGGCACTTCACACGTAAATACATTCATGATTTCTTACTCCAAACGGGCGGTGATTTGTAGGCAAATTATATGATTAACGTCACTGTGAGAATAATTCTGAAATGTCTTGATGATAAGTGTTCCTTTCTCTCTCTCTCTCTCTCTCTCTCTATCTCTCTTCCCCCCTCTCCATCTATGTTGTAAGAAGTCATCATATTTTGTTAGTCCACTAGGAACCTTTGTCTCATGTAAAGGGTGTATGTTTATTCTGTGTTATTTTTTAGTTAGCTAGTAAATAAATAATTAAACCAATTTGTGTAGTACTGAATAATGAGCAAGGTTGGGATTTTTGTAGATCCAAGAAGGTTACGACTGGTCAGAATGTTGATTTGATAAGAGGTAATGATTAATAATGACTGTTTATTGATGAAATAGATATATACCTTTTAGAGTTTAATTCGGGAGATGGTAACTCTTTAAACAACTTCTTTCGTGGTGCCCCAAATCCTAATGAGTTAATTGTTACATTATTAATTTAATCGGGTAACAATTAAACATAGTTAGTGGAATAAATACATAACAGTCATCAGAATATGTCAACTCTTATCAATGATGTTACATAGCTAGCTAGTAAAATGATTTACAGTTGTTGATGTTACACATGATTGTGAACAAGTTCCAAATGCGAGGCGTGGCACATAACAAGTTAGGAGGCGCCAGGCTAAATAGCTAGCCAACTCCAGTCGTGCCAATGTTTTCTGGTAAACCTAGCTTTAGGTGGCTGGTTGTAACATTGTAGCTTGCTGTCTAAAAACTAGAAATATCTAAGACTAAAAAGATAAGAGGTTTTTACAACTGATATACAAAAGATCTCAGATTGTAAAACCTCTTCTATTCTTAGTCATAGATATGGCTACTGGTAGTTGTTTAGTTAGCTAACTTAGTTGGCTAGCTACCTAACTAGCTAAGTTAGCAAGCAGAAAAACAATTCAATATCCCCCCACTGAATGTTAGCTTGCAATACACAATATGGGTTTCAGTAGATAAACTAAAGTTAGCTAGGTGGCTTGCAGGAAAATAACTTACTTAGCTAGGCACCATATGTGTCATCTGCCCTCTTGGTGCTGACATCGGCTATAGCTGAGCTTCTCTTTACTATATTCCAGTTGAAACATGTATGGTTGAATGTCACCATTTATTTAATCCATCAGTTCTTTCAGTTTTGCCCAAAGGATTGTTTTTAGTGCCCACCTTTTAAAAAAAGCCCACCTTGGCAGAGGGACGGGGGCACCGCCCAACACAAGTGAAGCACTGGTCAAAAAAAGTTTTAGTCTTTCAGAGACTGGAAAAAATGTGTCTGCTTGTATATTTAACAATGAATCCGCCAATAGGAAACTTGCTGATAGACGTCCAGTGGCTCTACAAACATATCTACACCCACAGAAACGTATATCTACTCTCACAGTCTCACAACAGAATTAGACGTTCATCCATGTTTCTCAAATGTCAAATTTTGAAGTTGTTCCAAACGTCAAATGTCAAAGTGTTAAAGGTTAAATGTCGGCATTAACTCTGAATTAGGGTTACGTTTATTAGGGCTACGTTTAGGCATTAATTCTGAATTTTTAAGGTTAGCCATTAACTCTGAAAGGTTAAGGTAAGGTTTAAGGTTTGGTATAGGCTTAAAACAGATATGTTAAAAACAACTTTCTATTACTGGATTCAAATATGCAACCTTTGGAACCAGAGGCAGATGCTTACACCCATACCCATCCTCTACAGTCTACACCTTAGCAAAACCAAAGCCTATTTGAAGATATCAGTGATCATTGTTGCTCCTAGTGGACGGTTTCTTCTCCTGACGTCCTCAGACAAATCAAGCTTTATTAATACAACACATTTCAGACATGGAATGCAACGCAATGTGCTTTACAGTAAAAAATAAATGAAAAACAATGAAAATAAAAGATGAAATATTTACTACACAACAAACATAAGATAAAAAACAAAAGAATGACACAAACGGATTAATTAAAAAGCACATCACTTAAGAGCGTGTCTGACATGTATTGGGGTGCACAATCATGGATTGATTTAAAAACAAATAGAAGAATCTTAAAACGAATTCTAAAACTCAAAAGCAGCCAGTGCAGAGACCTTAAAACCGGTGTAATGTGTGCTCTCCATCTGGTCTTGGTCAGTATCCGTGCTGCTGCATTCTGTATGTTTTTCAGTTTCTTGGGTAGACCAGACAGGAGAGCATTACAATAGTCAAGCCTGCTTGTAAAAAAAGCATGGATGAGTCTCTCTGTATCATCCTGAGAGAGAAACGGCCTTACCTTGGCAATGTTCCTCAGGTGGTAAAAAGCTATTATGGCCACATTCCTAATGTGAGATTCCAAATTGTGTTCAGAATCTAAAATAACACCTACGTTTTTTACCTGGTGTTTTATCTTTATTGCCTGTGGATTAAAATGTGCGGCTAGATTCTCTCTCTGTGCTTTGACCCCAACAATAAGTACCTCGGTCTTGTCTTGATTTAGCTGGAGGAAGTTGTGAGCCATCCAAGTATTTAAATCACTAATACAGTCTAATAATTTATCCATGGAGCTGAAATCCTCTGGTGACACAAAAATGTAAAGTTGTGTATTGTCTGCGTAGCAGTGAAAATCTATGCTTGGCTTTCTGATAACGCCTGCAAGGGGTAACATATATATATATATATACTAAACTGGACCGGACTCAAAATCAAACCTTGTGGAACGCCACATGTGATATGTATTTTCTCTGAGTTATGTTCACCAAGGGTGACAAACAACTCTTGACCGATTGAATAGGTCCTAAACCAATTTAGAATTGGACCGGATAGGCCAACCCACCTCTATAGTCTGTCTGGTCTTGTCTTGATTTAGCTGGAGGAAGTTATAAGCCATCCAAGTATTTAAATCACTAATACAGTCTAATAATTTATCCATGAAGCTAAAATCCTCTGGTGACACAGAAATGTAAAGTTGTGTATTGTCTGCGTAGCATTGGAAATCAATGCTTGCCTTTCTGATAATGCCTGCAAAGGGTAACATACAGTTGAAGTCGGAGGTTTACATACACTTAGGTTGGAGTCATTAAAACTAGTTTTTCAACCACTCCACAAATTTCTTGTAAACAAACTATAGTTTTGGAAAGTCGGTTAGGACATCTACTTTGTGCATGACGCAAGTAATTTTTCCAACAATTGTTTACAGACAGATTATTTCACTTATAATTCACTCTATCATGATTCCAGTGGGTCAGAAGTTTACATACACTAAGTTGACTGTGCCTTTAAACAGCTTGGAAAATTCCAGAAAGTGAGGTCATGGCTTTAGAAGCTTCTGATAGGCTAATTGACATAATTTGAGTCAATTGGAGGTGTATCTGTAGATGTATTTCAAAGCCTACTTTCAAACTCAGTGCTTCTTTGCTTGACATCATGGGAAAATCTAAATAATTCAGCCAAAAAATGGTAGACCTCCACAAGTCTGATTCATCCCTGGGAGCCATTTCCAAACGCCAGAACGTACCACGTTCATCTGTACAAACAATAGTACGCAAGTATAAACACCATGGGACCACGCAGCCGTCATACCGCTCAGGAAAGAGACGTGTTCTGTGTCCTAGAGATGAACGTACTTTGGTGCGAAAAGTGCAAATCAATCCCAGAACAACAGCACAGGACCTTGTGAAGATGCTGGAGGAAACAGGTACAAAAGTATCTATATCTATAGTAAAACAAGTCCTCTCACCTAACTATCTTAAGATGAATGCGCTAACTGTAAGAGCATCTGCTAAACGACTAAACCGTAAAATGTAAATGTTTTACATACCCATCTCATATAACTGTATTGATAAATATTTTTAAAAACAGATTGATAGTTTTTTATTAAATTAAATTAAAAACAAATATATTTAAAAAAATTCACCGTCCATGGGTTTATGGTGAGAACATACATGGCTTGAATGCAATGCAATTTTGTTAAAGAAGTGCAAAAATGATCTTTAAAATTGTTCCATGATGTTTATAAAACATTACATTTGCGAGTAGTATAACGGGGAGTGGACATTCTCCCTTTCTCTATATATTGGCTTTTTACTCAGCTCCTATGGAAAGTTTTGATGTGTCTAAAACCATCCACAGTCCAAGTTGCCTCGTCTGTTTTATACACCCACGGGGAGCAATTATGGTGCTTGTACTGTAACTGTATTTATACATAGCAAACAGATTGTTTCGTTTTTATTAGAATTATATTAGAATTACACGCTGTGTTTTTAGGCCTTATCAATAGCCTAGTGAATTTAATCTTGCTTATTGACTAAGTTTGGCATGTCCATGTCCAGACTGCATTTTACAGTAGGCCTAGCCCCTATATCAGTGCGAATGCTATAGCCTGTTTGATTGGCCAGTGAGGGGACTAGCATCGACATACCCGCAGCTTGTTAATTCAACAAAACCCAGGTCTTTCGCGCCACCACCAGCTACTGAGCTCATAACTCCGGTTGTGCAAAAACTTCTGACACACCTCCGAACCTTTAACAATACTGCCAGCACTAAGATTTACCATTGCTTTAGTTTATTTTAAATAGAGCCCTCTATTGGTTGATTAAAATAAATACATTTATTATACAGTAATAAACTGGTTTGAATAAATTGTCTCAAAGCGCCCTGTTAGCTCTGTGACCAGGGCTGTTGCACTAGGGAATGGACCCAAACAGAGCACTCTGCCGCAGGCCAAACTGGTAATAGGTTTTTAAGGACTTATAGCAGTCTCTGGTCACTGCAATGTTTGTTACAAAATACATATATTGACTTCAATTGAACATTTTTGACCATTATGCGAAAAGCTTCAGACCTCACAATGAGAGTACGGCATTATGCAATAATAAACGTACAGCTATAGACTTTTAAACAAGTAAATTAAATTGTTGCTGTTTTGCACAATGGGAGAGGACTTTTCCGTCACAAAAAAATTGCAAACTACACTATCAACAGAGAATATAATAATATGTGTAAGATCATATACATACTGTGGTGGAAATTCACTACCATGTTGTGGAAATTACCACCAGGGACACTCAAAGTCAATCTTAAATGAATCATCCTTTATTATCAGCACCCTGGAGAGGTTCCAACCAACTCAATGCACCATAGTACATGTCAATCAGGAGCTCTGCTGGGGCAGTCCCAGCAGTTGTCTTGTATACAGATAGACACAGACAAGTTATATTTGCATGATTTAGCATAATTAATTCATCATTACAGTTTTGTTTCATTCATGTGACCAACCAATACTTGTTCATGACATGTGACAGACCAATACCTCACGAGGCTTCTTCTCTCTAAGCTGAGACCTTGAAATTGAAATATCTGAGTGTGCTCCTAATCTCAGCTCGTTACCTGTATAACAGACACCTAGGAGCCAGAAATCTTTCTGATTGAGAGGGGGTCAAATACTTATTTCCCTCATTAAAATGTAATTCCATTTATAACATTTTTCACGTGTTTTTCTGGATTTTTTTGTTGTTATTCTGTCTCTCACTGTTCAAATAAACCTACCATTAAAATTATAGACTGATAATTTCTTTGTCAGTGGGCAAACGTACAAAATCAGCAGGGGATCAAATATATTTTTCCCTCACTGTACACAACTGCATCGTTTGTAAATGATGTCTGACTGCTGGAGTGTGCCCCTGGCTATCCGTAAATGAAATAAAGTGCAAGAAAAAGGTTCCGTCTGGTTTGCTTAATATAAGGAATTTAATACTTTCAGACTTTTACTCAAGTAGTAATTTACTGGGTGACTTTCACTTTAGTCATTTTCTATTAAGGTATCTTTACTTTTACTCAAGTTTGACAATTGGGTACTTCTTCCACTACTGCTGTCGGGCAGCACCATGTTTTAGCCAGAGGACAGCTAGCTTCAATACATTGACTTCAATGCAAAACCTAGGAGTATTATGACAACTTTCAAAATATGTCCTCCAGCCTATCAGAGCTCTTGCAGCATGAACTGACATGTTGTCCACCCAATCAAAGGATCAGAGAATGAATCTAGTACTGAAAGAATAAGCTACAGCTAGCTAGCACTGCAGTGTATAAAATGTGGCGAGTAGTTGACCAAAGAGAGAGAAAGACAGTAGTTGAACAGTTTTGAAGCAAGAGAGAAATAGGCAGATTGTCGTTTTTTTTCAGTTTCACTTACTTAGCTAGCAAATACATATACAAATCATGTAGTAACCAAAAAAGTGTTAAACACATCAAAAGATATTTGATATTTGAGATTCTTCAAAGTAGCCACCCTTTGCCTTGATGACAGCTTTCCACACTCTTGGTCCTTCTCTCAACCAGCTTCAAGATGAATGCTTTTCCAACAGTCTTGAAGGAGTTCAAACATATGCTGAGCACTTATTGGCTGCTTTTCCTTCACTCTGCGGTACAACTCATCCCAAACCATCTCAATTGGGTTGAGGTCGGGTGATTGTGGAGGCCAGGTCATCTGATGCAGCACTCCATCACTCTCCTTGGTCAAAAAGCCTTTACACAGCATGGAGGTGTGTTTTTGGGTCATTTACTGTAGAAAAACAAATGACAGTCCCACTAAGCATATCGCTGCAGAATGCTGTGGTAGCCATGCTGGTTAAGTGTCCCTTGAATTCTAAATGAATCACAGACAGTGTCACCAACAAAGCACCCCCACACCATCACACCTCCGCCTCCATGCTTCACTGTGGGAACCACACATGCGGAGATCATCTGTTCACCTACTCAAATTTGTACTCTTCAGACCAAAGGACATATTTCCACCAGTCTAATGTCCATTGCTCGTGTTTCTTTGCCCAAGCAAGTCTCTTCTTCATTTTGGTGTCCTTTAGTAGTGGTTTCTTTGCAGCAATTCGACCATGAAGGCCTGATTCATGCAGTCTCCTCTGAACAGTTGATGTTGAGATGTGTTTGTTACTTGAACTCTGGGAAGTATTTATTTGGGCTGCAATCTTAGGTGCAGTTAACTCTAATGAACTTATCCTCTGCAGCAGAGGTCAATCTGGGTCTTCCTTTCCTGTGGTGGTCCTCATGAGAGCCAGTTTCACCATAGCGTTTGACATTTTTTGTGGCCGAACTTGAAGAAACTTTCAAAGTTAAAATTTCCCGTATTGACTGACCTTCATGTCTTAAAGTAATGATGGACTGTCATTTATCTTTGCTTATTTGAGCTGTTCTTACTATAATATGGACTTGGTATTTTACCAAATAGGCGTATCTTCTGTATGCTGGAGGAAACCTGACACCATCCCTATGTTGAAGCATGTTGGTGGCAGCATCATAATGTGGGGATGTTTTTCAGCAGCAGGGACTGGGAGACTAGTCAGGATCGAGGCAAAGATGAACGACGCAAAGTACAGAGAGATCCTTGATGAAAACCTGTTCTAGAGCGCTCAGGACCTCAGACTGGGGGCGAAGGTTCACCTTCCAACAGGACAATGACCCTAAGCACATAGCCAAGACAACGCAGGAGTGGCTTCAGGACAAGTCTCTGAATGTCCCTGAGTGGCCCAGCCAGAGCCCGGACTTGAACACGATCGAACATCTCTGCAGGGACCTGATATAGCTGTGCAGCAATGCTCCCCATCCAACCTGACACAGCTTGAGAGGATCTGGGAGAAACCCAAATATATGCCAAGCTTGTAACGTCATACCCAAGAAGACTCAAGGCTGTAATCACTGCCAACGGTGCTTCAACAAAGTACTGAGTAAAGGGTCTGAATACTTATGTAAATGTGATATTTCAGTTTTATATATTGAATAAATTAGCAACATTTTCTAAAAACCTGTTTTTGCTTCGTCATTATGGGGTATTGTGTGTAGATTGATGACATTTTAGAGTAAAGCTTTAACCTAACAAAATGTGGAAAAAGTCAAGGGATCTGAATACTTTCAGAGGCACTGTATATACAAAAAAAGTACTTATTTCAAATGCGGTTGGCAGTCTTTTTTCTGCAGGTGGGGTCAGATTGTTTTTCACTGCGGGTTACAGGTCTTCCAAGCTATATCCACACAGGTCTCTGGTGCAATGGAGCCATAGAAATGTTCTTGCTCATCTAATTAGAGCCAGTGATGGACTGGCTCAGAGATATAACACCTCGCCCAGTCTCCATAAACTCGTGGCAAATAGGGAAGGTATCCATCTCTCCATGCCACAAAGAATAATGCTCACACTTTCTCTTCACCCCTTCCAAAGTGGTGTGGCAGACCTGCCGCTCATCCTCCCTCGCTGTCCTCTGCTCATTGGAACCATTCATCACAGGAAGTCCCACCGATGAAACAATTAAGGAGTGGGTGTGCCTGATCTTCACTGTCTTCCTGAGTAAAAAGAGATCTGTGATTTGGAGCTCAGAGCCTGTATTCAAAAGAATTTTCCATTGGACTGACCATTTAAAATAGGCCGTCAGTGTTAATAGATTTTCTCTGATGGGAACGACAACATTACTTCTTGGTTTGCCTTTCTTAACTGAAACACATTGAGAGGATGTTTTTGTGGCTTTGTGAAACCATCATTGGACACTTTATACATTTCAGAGCTCTTATCATCCTCTCTACAAGCCATGGCAGTTGGTATGTAGAGCTACATTTTGCTCTGCAAATCCCTATTTTCTAATCACTAATCGTCTTCACAAAAAATGCTGTTCATTTTTACCTGTGGTAAAACACAATCCACATGAACGATCCACACAAAAGTTCTGAAAATGAAAGCAGGAAATATGTGCAGTATATTGACCTTGAAATGCTCGTGTACACTGAGTGTACAAAACATTAGGAACAGCTTCCTAACATTGAGTTGCACCCCCCTTTGCCATGAAAACAGCCTCAATTTGTCATGGCATGGACTCTATAAGGTGTTGAATGCGTTCCACAGGGATGCTGGCCCATGTTGACTCCAATACTTCCCATGGTTGTGTCAAGTTGGCTGGATGTCCTTTGGGTGGTGGACCACTCTCGATACACACTGGAAACTGTTGAGCTTGAAAAACCAAGCAGCAATGCAGTTCTTGACACCCTCAAAACGGTGCGCCTGGCACCTACTACCATTCCCCCATTTCAAAGGCACTTAAATATTTTGTCTTGCCTATTCACCCTCTGAATGGCACACATATACAATCCATGTCTCAATTGTCTGAAATAAATGTTCAATACAATACTGAGAAAGCTTTTAGTCAAACCCAGACTAGGTGGACAATGCTTTATACCGTATCTAATATCGTACACTCTGATCCTCTCCATATATGAATACTTTTGTTTGTAATTTGTAACCAATTATCCAATCCAGAACAATGGTTGATGTACTCAGAAAGACAAAATAGCAGCCTATTAAATTGGGTTTATTAAAGCTGTGAAATGAGGGAAACAACTAACGACTAATGATTCTCTAGGTAAGTGACTTTGAAGCATTGTGCACTTCATTCAGACTGTTTTCAATCATAGCCACCGGCTGATCTACCACCTACTGAGAAAATTGACTAGCAATTGATTCACGCGCTAAAATCTGGAAATATTTTGAAAATATATGAGCCGTTAATACCACCTTAGTCTCACTTAACATCAGTAATTTTTATTTTTTATCACTAAACTCTGAACCATTTATTTCCTCCTCTTTTTTCATCCACACATACTGTATAACGCTCTTACTGATATGAAAGGTGTACAGGCTGTGCATTAGAAAGACCTGATCAATACCTTTAGGAGCTCTGTTAAGGCCTGTTAAGGCCTGTTAAGTGTTGTTGTGGAGGCATGTTTGCAGCCACTGCTTTCCCTTAGGGCCAACTAAGTGACAGTTTCCAGATGGGGCTAATTTCATTTGCACTTAGACCTACCGCCTTGTTCTTTCCTCTAGATTCCTCCTCTCTCTGTGTTTAGAGACTGTTTAGAGACGATGGGGCAGACTGTGTATTTGAGAGTGCTGCTGACCAAGAGTTGCTGTGATCATTACTGCATACTGTATGTAAACGCATATGTAAGTGTCTGCCATTTCCCCAGTGCAAACCGGGGATAAATGGTTAAGTGTTTTATCTGACAAGGAGAAGAAGATTTTTAGCTCTGTCCATTAAAACAGAATCAGATGACGGGTAGGTTGAGGATTAAGCATACAAGCACTGTGGATGTTCTAAGACACTACATTGTGTATGATGGCCTCGGGACCATGTGGCCTCTCCTATAAACAATAAAGAAGAGGAGAGAACTCAGGTTACTGATCGAAAAGCTAAAGAAGAGAGATACCAATTCTGAAACCCCATCGAAAGTAAGTCTCCACAGACATATAAGTGAGAATGAAGACAGGAAACATATTGAGAGAATTATTTTTTCCCCATTGTCAATGATCAGTAATCACTGAAGCGTAGAGGAGAGTAATCTCAGAGAGTGGTTCAACAATTCTGTCCTTCCTGAGATTACATTATTTCCCCAAATTGCAACTGAAGCCCCTCAATCCCCCAGCACCTGAATCAGCACTGCAGAGAGAGCTGGAAGAGACCCATGTGCCATGCCATACCAGGCAAGGCGTGAGTCATTCCATGGAGGAATGAGGCCTCCAACTGGGAATACAGCAGCACATAATGACAAAGCTAAACCACACACTGGATTCACCTGCTGGGAATAGCACACAATGGAACAAAACATCTATTCACAATCAGTCTCAGAATATACTTCACAACAGGGCTAAACAATGAATCATATACATACAGTACCATAAAAAATAACACCAGAGAACTGGACCTTGTAATTGGAATCACTTAGTGGTCTTACCACTGAGTGATTGATTCAAAAGCTTTGGCAATCATCTAACACAGGGATGGGAAACTTTGATGGGGGTGTTAGCCACAAAAAATCTGAACTCATCTTGAGGACCGCAGTGGCTTACGGGTCTGCGTACCCATATCCACACATGCAGTCAGCATTTTGGGGGCCAAAGTTAAAAGTTAAATTTTGTTGCACCTTGTGAGGCCAAACATTTTAGTGGCCCCCCTTAATAACAGCGTAGAGAAAAAAAATATAGTTTTAGAGTTAATTTCTTGCAATTCTACACATTTTGCCATGAGGCGAGGAGAATATTTTGAAATTCTATAACTAATTTCATGCAATTCAAAATTTTTTGCAATGGGCCGGAGAGAAAAATGTGCAGTTTTACAGCTAATTTCCTGCAATTCTACACATTTTGCCATAGGGTGGAGAGAAATGTTAGCAGTTTTTAATATGATATCCGAGTGAGAGTGACCAACAAAATCAATGGGGGTCACCCATTCAATAATTCGACCATGCTTACTACAAGTTTAGATACTGTAGCTGGCTAGACTAATTTACCAATCTAAACAATTATAGCTGACATTGGCTAATTAAGTGACTGTGAGTGACTGACATAAAAAGAGAAAAACTGCTGATGCACAACCAATTTTCACAATTTCAATTTCACCTTGTGTATTCTACTATTCTACGTTTTTTTTTTTTACATTTTTCCGCGGGCCTACAAAAGGCTTCCAGTTGTGTATCCCTGATCTAACATTTGTTATAAGTGAAAATGTACTGTAACACGTGTGAGTTTGAAGCACAAGAATGTATAACACATTTTGTTGCATAGCTGTATGACTGAATAAAGTATCATCATATGGGTCTAACTGAATAGCTTCACATGGCTAGACAAGTTTCCCATGAGGTGATTGATTGAATTAGTGTTAAGCATCAGATATGTATTAATTCTGTGTGTGGCCTCTGGGATGGTTGTTAATTACTGACAAAGAACAGGTCGGATGGTTTATAAATACTAAAGCACCCCTGGAATGCAAAGGGGGAAAATTAGTCCCGGAAATCTTAATATCAGTTTTATGAATGCTTTTCTTGGCTAATCTTTGAAACAGTGTTCGAAGAGAGGCTTACACGTTTTGCATTTCAAATTTCTAATTTAAAAGCTAATTATATAAGTCTACCTGATAACGCTGATTGTCTTGTCAGTCACATTGAAAAAACGCTGAAGACAGGATGAATCATGTGAATATGTTTGTGAATACAGGAATGATATTACAAGGGTGGAAAAGTATCCCATACTTTAGACCTGCAACACAAAACAGAAACATGCTTGTGTTGCACAGAGGTACTTCTAAAGTGCTAGATGATGGAGAGGGTGAAGGGATGTCTGTAGAAAGTGGGATGTCTGTGTTTATGCCCTCTCTCAAAGGATTAAAACCTCTCTGTAAAGTGTTCTTTGGAAAGCAGCAACTTTATAGAAAAGTGTACATCAAGGTGTTTGGTTGGCAAATCAATGAGTTCGAACTGAACAGGCAAGAGGCGTTTAGCACCATCGAATCTTAAACACTTCTCCAATACAGTCTCCAAGTACACATAGACCTTGTTATGAGACCGCAGAACATGGAAGCACCACATTAGAATAGCAAGCATTCCTAGAAACTGCTCAATACAACTCTACTTTGTTTTTATTAACCTTGTCTCAAACATTCTAGTCATGTTCTATATAGCTTGAAGACTGTAAGAAACTGGATGTTCAGCCTCCCTTTCTGCTGCATCAAATATTCACAATACCGATCCACTCTACTGCAGACTGGAATTACTATGAGAACATCTTGAAACTCCACAGCAAGAAAAACTAACAACGGACATGTAGCCCCTCAGGCTGTTTTAATTAAGAAAGTGCAATTTTAAATGCTTTTGTTATGTGCTGCGTTCACAATAAGTGATTTTTAAAGAATTTGAACATACATTTATCCAGTAATAGTTCACCCGGGGCTGAATTGGTGGCAAATAAGCACAAATACGCTACCTACACTTCAAAATACTAAATTATTGCATTTACAAAGCATGGGGGATGTTTGCAGAAGAAGTGCCTCAGTAGTTAAT
Source organism: Hucho hucho (assembly GCA_003317085.1). Taxonomy (NCBI): domain Eukaryota; kingdom Metazoa; phylum Chordata; class Actinopteri; order Salmoniformes; family Salmonidae; genus Hucho; species Hucho hucho. Next base: position 770,553 of record QNTS01000331.1, read on the forward strand.
GCCAACGTACAGACCCATCTGAGCCCTAATAATGTATGTTGTTTTTTCATCCTGTAGCCTATATGTAGCCTCATTTTCATATGGTTTACTTAAATTATTAATGCAATCTTAACTGCAGTATTTCAAACTTATTTTAGATGAGCTGCTGCCCTGTCTATTTGATTTGTTACCAATTTTTTATGCAACTAAACAAAATGTACCATGACATTCTTCAGCATTCCTGATTGTGTGCTGCGTCATTCAGAGCAATGAGTGGTTGTTTTTGATACATTTCAAATGGTCACTCTCCATTATATGATTTAATTGGCTCCGGTGGCCAATAAATAAAAAGAGAACTGTTTCTGGTTGTTTGAGTTTCAAGTTGAAACTGAATTTTCTATTACCACCCATTGTATGCAGAAATCTATTTCCAACTTATTCCATCTTCCCTAGGGTGAGGTAATTATTGACACAAGAGTAGACACAATCAATGTTGTTGTGCTTGTCGACTCTACGTGGTGAATGCATGAATGCAAAATGTGTTGATCCAACATTATCTATATCGTCAAATGATGCATCATTTAGTTATTATCATTATTGTTAGTTATTATTATTTAGTTATTTAGTATCATTTAGTTATTTTATTAGTATTTACCATATTCCTTATGCTGTCCTTATCTTGTACAGGGGGTACTAGCCTTTTTTTTCCAATGGTACAGATATAGGATATTAATATGATCACTCTTTTGTTGCTGAGACCTTTCCTGCTCTGCAGGAAATTCAGATGAGCTTCATGATTGACGTACATTCACTGAAAACCCGCACTAACACACAGTTATATTAACAGTATTCCACTTTTCATGTAGCCTAATTTTGACCAGCTAATTGCCTAACCCCCGATCAAGCAACATTATGGGATAAACGTTCAAATCCTGTTGCTGCAGGATTATTTTGCTGCGACAATACAGATCAAATTAAGATCCTCCACTTGTAGTCCAATAGTGTGACAGATTGATTGACATGGCAATGTTTGACCAACCATATCATGCGTATCACATTCACACTGCTTTGCCTAATCTTAATTAGTGACTAGACTTCCTATGTGGCTCTCACCATGGGAAATCAGCCTGGCAAACAGACTGGAAAGCCGTGAAGAATCCCAGTCACCATCCTCCCCACAACGCATCACATAGCTTTTCCCAGTTCCTCGCTGGACTGCCAACAGGAACAGGGTGCAGTGGTAAAGTTATGTGCTCGATCTAAACCAACAGCTCCAGCCTCACCCATATTTCGGAGAAATTGATGCATGATTACGAGTGATGCGGTTACAATAAAGTGATGGAAATGACAAAATGCAATTAAAGTGGCAATCAGCAGTTGAAACAATAGCAAAGCCATAAAAGGTGAGGGATGGGGCTGGGGAAACCACTCTCAAATTCATAGACCAAACTATGGATGCAAGGACTGACTATCCATGATATCAAAATAATGATTTGAGGCTATATAGTTATATATTTATTTAAATATTCAAGAATCAATGGGCACATATCAGTGGAGATTGCTAATAACATCCAGATTGGAATGGTATTAACTGCAAGGTCCTGTGTAGTTCAGTTGGTAGGGCATGGTGCTTGCAATGCCAGGGTTGTGGGTTCAATTCCCATGGGGGACCAGTACAAAAATGTATGCACTCTACTGTAAGTTGCTCTGGATAAGAGCATCTGCTAATTGATACAAATGCATGATTTTCAAACGTTTGATTTCTTGCCATTATTATCAGCAGCCTCCTTGGTAAATATAATTAATTAATAAGCTAAAATACAGTACCGGTCAAAAGTTTCTACATTGTTGAATAATAGTGAAGACATCACAACTATGAAATAACAGATATGGAATCAAAAAAGTTCTAAACAAATCAAAATATATTTGATATTTTAGACTCTTCAAAGTAACCACCCTTTGCCTTGATGGCAGCTTTGTACGGATTATCAAACTTGAGGTAATTGAGGTAATATGTAAATGTAGGTAGAGTTAAAGTGACTATGCATAGATAATAACCAGAGAGTAGCGGCAGCGTAAAAGTGGGGGTGGGGGGCAACGCAAATAGTCTGGGTAGTCATTTGATTAGCTGTTCAGTAGTCTTATGGCTTGCAGGTAGAAGCTGTTAAGAAGCCTTTTGGACCTAGACTTGGCGCTCCGATACCACTTGCCGTGCGGTAGCAGAGAGAACAGTCTACGAATAGGGTGGCTGGAGTCTTTGACAATTTTTAGGGCCTTCCTCTGACACCGCCTGGTAGAGAGGTTCTGGATGGCAGGAAGCTTGGCCCCAGTGATGTACTGGGCCGTACGCACTACCCTCTGTAGTGCCTTGCAGTCAGAGGCCGAGCAGTTTCCATACCAGTCAGGATGCTCTCGATGGTGTAGCTCTAGAATCTTTTGAGCATCTCAGGACCCAGGCCAAATCTTTTCAGTCTCCTGAGGGGGAATAGGCTTTGTCGTGAACTTTTCATAAGTGTCTTGGTGTTGGTGATGTGGACACCAAGGAACTTGAAGCTCTCAACCTGCTTCACTATAGCCCTATAAATGAGAACGGGGGCATGCTCGGTCCTCCTTTTCCTGTAGTCCACAATCATCTCCTTTGTCTTGATCACGTTGAGGGAGAGGTTGTTATCCTGGCACCACACGGCCAGGTGTCTGACCTCCTCCCTGTAGGCTATCTCAATGTTGTCGGTGATCAGGCCTACCACTGTTGTGTCATCAGCAAACTTAATGATGGTGTTGGAGTTGTGTCTTGCCATGCAGTCATAGGTGAACACGGAGTACTGGAGGGGACTGAGCACACACCCTTGAGGGGCCCCCGTGTTGAGGATCAGCGTGGCAGATGTGTTGTTACCTGCCCTTACCACCTGGGGGCAGCCTGTCAGGAAGTCCATGATCAAGTTGAAGAGGAAGGTGTTTATTCCCAGGGTCCTTAGCTTAGTGATGAGCTTTGAGGGCCCTATGGTGTTGAACGCTGAGCTGTAGTCAATGAATAGCATTCTCACGTAGGTGATCCATTTGTCCAGGTGGGAAAGGGAAGTGTGGAGTGCAATAGAGACTGCATCATCTCAAATCAAATCAAATCAAAGTTTATTTGTCACGTGCGCCGAATACAACAGGTGTAGACCTTACAGTGAAATGCTTACTTACAGGCTCTAACCAATAGTGCAAAAAAAGTATTAGGTGAACAATAGGTAAGTAAAGAAATAAAAACACCAGTAAAAAGACAGTGAAAAAGAACAGTAGTGAGGCTATATACGGTAGCGAGGCTATAAAAGTAGCAAAGCAACATACAGACACCGGTTAGTCAGGCTGATTGAGGTAGTATGTACATGTAGATATGGTTAAAGTGGCTATGCATATATGATGAACAGAGAGTAGCAGTAGCGTAAAAGAGGAGTTGGTGGGTGGTGGGTGGCGGGCACAATGCAGATAGCCCGTTTAGCCAATGTGCGGGAGCACTGGTTGGTCGGGCCAATTGAGGTAGTATGTACATGAATGTATAGTTAAAGTGACTATGCATATATGATAAACAGAAAGCAGCAGCAGTGTAAAATAGGGGTTGGGGGGGGGCACACAATGCAAATAGTCCGGGTTGGTGGTAAAAACTGTTGAGAAGCCTTTTTGTCCTAGACTTGGCACTCCGGTACCGCTTGCCATGCGGTAGTAGAGAGAACAGTCTATGACTGGGGTGGCTGGGGTCTTTGCCAATTTTTAGGGCCTTCCTCTGACACCGCCTGGTGTAGAGGTCCTGGATGGCAGGACCTCTTAGCCCCAGTGATGTACTGGGCCGGACGCACTACCCTCTGTAGTGCCTTGCGGTCGGAGGCCGAGCAATTGCCGTACCAGGCAGTGATGCAACCAGTCAGGATGCTCTCGATGTTGCAGCTGTAGAACCTTTTGAGGATCTCAGGACCCATGCCAAATCTTTTTAGTTTCCTGAGGGGGAATAGACTTTGTCGTGCCCTCTTCATGACTGTCTTGGTGTGTTTGGACCATTCTAGTTTGTTGGTGATGAGGACACCAAGGAACTTGAAGCTCTCAACCTGCTCCACTACAGCCCCGTCGATGAGAATGGGGGCGTGCTCGGTCATCCTTTTCCTGTAGTCCACAATCATCTCCTTAGTCTTGGTTACGTTGATGGATAGGTTGTTATTCTGGCACCACCCAGCCAGGTCTTTGACCTCCTCCCTATAGGCTGTCTCGTCATTGTCGGTGATCAGGCCTACCACAGTTGTGTCATCTGCAAACTTATTGATGGTGTTGGAGTCGTGCCTGGCCATGCAGTCATGGGTGAACAGGGAGTACAGGAGGGGACTGAGCACACACCCCTGGGGGACTCCAGTGTTGAGGATCAGCGTGGCAGATGTGTTGCTACCTACCCTCACCACCTGGGGGCGGCCCGTCAGGAAGTCCAGGATCCAGTTGCAGAGGGAGGTGTTTAGTCCCAGGATCCTTAGCTTAGTGATGGGCTTTGAGGGTACTATGGTGTTCAACGCTGAGCTGTAGTCAATGAATAGCATTCTCACATGAGTGTTCCTTTTGTCCAGATGGGAAAGGGCAGTGTGGAGTGCAATAGAGATTGCATCATCTGTGGATCTGTTTGGGCGGTATGCAAATTGTAGTGGGTCTAGGGTTTCTGGGATAGTGGTGTTGATGTGAGCCATTACCAACCTTTCATAGCACTTCATGGCTACAGACGTGAGTGGTACGGGTCGGAAGTCATTTAGGCAGGTTACCTTAGTGTTCTTTGGCACTGGGACCATGGTGGTCTGCTTGAAAAATGTTGTGTTACAGACTCAGTCAGGGACAGGTTGAAAATGTCAGTGAAGACACTTACCAGTTGGTCAGTGCATGCTCGGAGTACAGTACACATCCTGGCCTTGTGAATGTTGACCTGTTTAAAGGTCTTACTCTCATCGGCTACGGAGAGCGTGATCACACAGTCGTCCTGAACAGCTGGTGCTCTCATGCATGCTTCAGTGTTGCTAGCCTCGAAGTGAGCATAGAGGTAATTTAGCTCGTCTGGTAGGCTCGTGTCACTGGGCAGCTCGTGGCTGTGCTTCCCCTTGTAGTCTGTAATAGTTTGCAAGCCCTGCCACATCCGACGTGCGTTGGAGCCGGTGTAGTACGGTTCAATCTTAGTCCTGTATTGACGCTTTGCCTGTTTGATGGTTCGTCTGAGGGCATAGCGGGAATTCTTATAAGCGTCCAGGTTAGAGTCCCGCTCCTTGAAAGCGGCAGCTCTACACGTTAGCTCCATGTGGATGTTGCCTGTAATCCATGGCTTCTGGTTGGGGTATTTACGTACGGTCACTGTGGAGACGACGTCATTGATGCACTTATTGATGAAGCCAGTGACTGATGTGGTGTACTCCTCAATGTCAACGGAAGAATCCCGGAACATATTCCAGTCTTTGCTAGCAAAACAGTCCTGTATCTTAGAATCTGCGTCATCTGACCACTTCTTTATAAAACGAGTCTGGTGCTTCCTGCTTAAGTTTTTGCTTGTGAGCAGGAATCAAGAGGATAGAATTATGGTCAGATTTGCCAAATGGAGGACGAGGGATGGCTTTGTACGCGTCTCTATGTGTGAATCAAAAGTGGTCTAGAGTTTTTTCCCCTCTGGTTGCACATTTAACATGCTGTTAGACATTAGGTAAAACGAATTTAAGTTTCCCTGCATTATAGTCCCCGGCCACTAGGATCGCCGCCTCTGGATGAGCGTTTTCCTGTTTACTTATGGCCTTATACAGCTCATTGAGTGTGATCTTAGTGCCAGCATCGGTTTATGGTGGTAAACAGACAGCTACGAAAAATATAGATGAAAACTCTAGGTGAAAAGTGTGGTCAACAGCTTATCATGAGACCTTTAGACCTCCTTTATATTAATATTAGTCTTGTCTTTACATATACTAAATAATATATGTGTGAAATTCTTTTGATTTAGAATGGACCATTATCATGGGCCTGTCTCGAAACAGGGCCAGCGGAAAAAATACATGTCATCTATGCACTTAAATAGCGAATGGAGTACGCTTTTCCCGTGGTTCATTTTCATGCCAACCAGTTAGGCTATACTCCTGTTGTAAAGAGAAGCAATGTGCTTAATATTAGGAAAGTTGGATCCTCCTCTTTATAATAGAGGCCATCACTCTGTTCTCACGCAATGTTGAGCAACATGAGCTCATGGGCTCTCATTAAGTGATTGATTAGATTTTTGAATACATTTGCATTGATGTCAGAGTGATTATAGGGACAATATAGTGCTGAGTAGCAAGTTTGGTAGGATACTAATGACTATCAGCAGCATCAGAGCTTGGAGTTGCCTAATTACCGTGACTAAACGGCCACGTGGAATTTGACTGCCATCATGACTCGTGACCGCAGGTCTGGCGGTAAAACAGTCACCTTAACAACCCTAGTAGTAACTGCAGATTGCTCTTTTAACTGGTGTTCACAAACAACTAAACGTATCTTTAAACTGACTGACAAGCAAGGTGAGCAACAATGCCTCTTTGTGTTATGATGATGACCGAGCGTAGGTGTCTGGAATGTAAACTAGAGATACCTCCCACTGGTTCTCACTGCATTGCCCCATTTCTCTTAAATGGGTATAGACATCTAGATTTAGATAAAGCAAACCAGTGCAACACAAACAACACAGAGTTAGGCTTGGAATAAACAAACGTACAGTCAATAACACAATAGAAAAGTCTATATACAGTGTGTGCAAATGAAGTAAGATTAGGGAGGTAAGGCAATAAATAGGCAATAAGTGGCGAAATAATGACACTTTAGCAATAAACACTGGAGTGATAGATGTGCAGAAGATGAATGTGCAAGTAGAGATACTGGGATGCAAAGGAGCAACAACAAAAAATAAATACAATATGGGGATGCTCCAGCTTCAGTGATTTTTGCAGTTCGTTCCAGTCATTGGCAGCAGAGAACTGGAAGGAAAGGCGGCCAAAGAAGGAGTTGGCTTTGGGGGTGACCAGTGAAATATACCTGCTGGAGCGCGTGCTACGGGTGGGTGTTGCTATGGTGACCAGTGAGCTGAGATAAGGCGGGGCTTTACCTAGCAAAGACTTATAGATGACCTGGAGCCAGTGGGTTTGGCGATGAGTATGAAGCGAGGGCCAGCCGACGAGAGCATACAGGTCGCAGTGGTGGGTAGTATATGGGGCTTTGGTGACAAAACGGATGGCACTGTGATAGACCTCATCCAATTTGCTGAATGTTGGAGGCTATTAAATGACATGCCGATGTCAAGGATCGGTAGGATAGTCAGTTTTACGAGGGTATGTTTGGTAGCATGAGTGAAGGATGCTTTGTTGCGAAATTGGAGATGCTGAATGTGAGTCTGGAAGGAGAGTTTACAGTCTAACCAGACACCTAGGTATTTGTAGTTGTGCACATATTCTAAGTCAGAACCGTCCAGAGTAGTGATGTTAGACGGGCGGGCAGGTGCTGGCAGCGATCGGTTGAAGAGCATGCATTTAGTTTAACTTGCATTTAAGAGCAGTTGGAGGTCACGGAAGGAGAGTTGTATGGCATTGAAGCTCGCCTGGAGGTTTGTTAACACAGTGTCCAAGAAGGGCCAGAAGTATACAGAATGGTGTCGTCTGCGTAGAGGTGGATCAGAGAATCACCAGCAGCAAAAGCGACATCATTGATGTATACAGAGAAAAGAGTGGGCCCGAGAATTGAACTCTGTGGCACCCCCATAGAGACTGCCAGAGGTCCAGACAACAGGCCCTCCGATTTGACACACTGAACTCTGTCTGAGAAGTAGTTGGTGAACCAGGCGAGGCAATCATTTGAGAAACCAAGGCTGTTGAGTCTGCCGATAAGAATGCAGTGATTGATAGAGTCGAAAGCCTTGGCCAGGTCGATGAAGACGGCTGCACAGTATTGTCTCTTATCGATGGCGGTCATGATATCATTTAGGACCTTGAGCGTGGCTGAGGTGCACCCATGACCAGCTCGGAAACCAGATTGCATAGTGGAGAAGGTACGGTGGGATTCGAAATGGTCGGTATTCCAAAAAATAAATGGATATTTCAATGACCTAATTGCATAACAGTTTCACTATCAAGTAAATCGAGCTGAAAACTTGTTGGGGATCTTGCCTTAATGTGTTACAGACCATAATAATTCACAGTGATTGCATTTTAATGCTGTGTGAATTCGTTTTTTTAAATAGTGGTTGACTGTTGGAACTACACAAAACACTGACAGAGACTTATTTCGCCTACAGCTGAGAGAAGTCAATCAGTGGGAAGGCTGCTGCCAAGTGCTTTGTGTCTGTGTATGTCTCTGCTGGAAGGGTCACAGTCATCATGTTTTTCTCTGGTACGGCTGCACTCACACTTCCTCTTCTAATGACTAATCCATCACATTTTCCTCTGACAGTTTCAATAACAAACAGGCAACTCATGTTTATTACAGCATTTACATTCAATCAAAAATAATTAACTGACCCTCAGGTTCATCAGTAAAATGCTTTTTCAAGTTGTACATTAACTTTTTATAAGATATATTCTTTTCAACTTTGGATAACTTGTATTGTGTCTACTTAGATGCAAATCAAACTGTCAAACATAATAATCAGCTGACTGTTTCAAATTGTACTAGCCAACTCTCCAAACCTCAAAATTCAGCAGTGTTTTTGTATAACTAGGCAAGTCAGTTAAGATCAATTTTTTATTTTCAATGACAGCCTAGGAACAGTGGGTTAACTGTCTTGTTCAGGAGCAGAACAACAGATTTTTACCTTGTCAGCTCAGGGATTTGATCTTGCAACCTTTTGGTTACTAGTCCAACACTCTAACCACTAGGCTACATGATCCAGTATGCTATCCATCCTTTAGAGGTGACATGAGGTTGGGGTTCTTATGGTGGTCAGTGGATAGTCTTTACCTCTCTGAGTGTAAAATTACCAAAGTATTTTTACAGGGCACTGCATGGCGAGGGCCGCACAAACAATCAATCACAGATGAGTAAAGGGGCCAGGGCTGAGGTTTCAATCTGACAGATGAGGGTTCAGTCTGACTGATGAGTAATTGCAGGACAGCCCTGTCAGTGATGCTAGCCAGCAATTAATACCACTCCCACCAACTGTGCTGGGGTTTGGAGTGGGCCTGATGGAGAAACTGATTTTAAAGCACAGTTAATGGTTGGGTCCAGGAAACAAACCAAATTGTAGCGTCTCTTACATCTGCTGTTTGAAATGCAGTACAATGCACAGAGAATCAATACTCACCTCTTTTTAGATAAGGTTAATCCTGTGACTTTGGTTAACAGGGAAAATGTATCCACAGTATGTATCAAGTTAATGCCTTAGTGCTGACTACATTTGCCACACAACAAGGGCCAAATTAGTGCTCATAAGAGGCAGAAATAATTTGTTGTGGATAATTGTGAAATTAAAATAATTTCATGAAAGCCTTTGTCATTTAAAAGTCTTCCCATTGGTCATGGGCTGGGGCACTGATGTCTAGGCAAGACAATCAAAGTCCACTTTTTCTGGAGGGAAAATATGAAAACTGTTAAAAACATCCTATTAAATAACTTAACATGTTGTTTATTATATTACATTTCCCCTCAACACATACAGACCCCCACCTTTATCACCAGCAAATGCATGCACAAGAAAAGTAGGCTGTTTTAATTGAAAAATTTTCCCATGGGACTGACTGAAGACGTTTGGAAGGGTTGGAATAAAATGAAAAATGCTAACCTAGTTTATGAGGTTTTTCATCCCAGTGACAAAAAAGTTTTTTTAATTGGTGGGGGTGGGGAATAACTGGTGAACAGAAGTCAAGATCACTATGATTTCAGCTAAAAGACTGCATGTAGACAAGCCTGGGTACCAGTCTGTCTCTGCTCTCTTGCCAAATCCTAATGGAATTGACAATGACAGCAATGGAGTTGGCAAGAGCACAAACAGATCTGGGACCAGGCTACACAGAGACAGACTTTGGAGAGAATTAATCATACAACTCCTCAGCTGGCATTTTTCTCTTCAGATCTCTGTGCTCTAGTAAACGGTGAGGAGACAGACTAAAAGACTAATGTGAGTGAAGTTGCCTTAGTTCTTACAACAAACTTGTGATTGTAGGTCTGGCTGGCAGTCCTTTCCATACATGCCCTTGCATAGACTCAAAGCATGTGTTACAAATATGAAATTCCATACTCTGACAAGTTTTTTATAATTTTCAAACCACAAGTAAATATGTTATTTTATAGGGTACAGTACACATTATCTGGCTCATTACGTTCAAGTCAAGGACATCTCAGGAATTGCTTAGTGGGCCCCTCTGCTCTATTTAGGGACAGGATGTGTTACTTTGCATGGGGAGATTTTAGTTGGCTGATTCACTCTGTCAAGCCAGTGCATCAAAACCTCATAGCAGGCAGTGGGAGATCTCAGAGATAGACAGGATCCCTCAGTCAGAGTCGGCCCGCTTCACACACTTTGTTCCTGCCTTAGAAACACAAGCCCCTACTGAGCACAGCTCAATAATGCACACTAGTCAGCAGGGGAGTTGAGAGATTTGCAGCCGACCTCAGAACTCAACATTTAAGTGGATACCCAGCAAACCAGGGACATTCCCTGAACGTTAGGTAAGATTCCCATTACGTTCTGGGATTTTAGGGTTTTATCTAACATTAGAATGATAACATCCCAAAAACATTCAGAGAATGATTTTCATAAAATCTCTTTATTTATCAAATTATGAAATATCCTTGGAATTTCTCCTAACATTCAGTAAAATGTTGTGCACAACATATGTAACAACCACCACAGAACAATTTGCATAAAACAATTGCCTGATGTTGCAAGAACATTCCTATAACACATTCAATATGTTCTACAAAGATTCCCAGAATATTTTATTAGGTTGTGGGAACAGTCTGGTGGGAACATTGTGGGGACATCACAGAAGATATGTTCCCAAAACACATAAACTGTCCAGTTGTTCTACAGTCTTTCTTTTACAGTGCAAAAAAACATTACATTGATGTTACAAGAACGTTCTCAAAACACATTTTGTCTGTACTTTTAAGGTTCACAGAATGTTTCATTAGGTTGTGGGAACAGTCTGGTGGTAACATTATGGGGACATCACAGAAGATATATTCCCAAAATTCAAAAACTGTCCATTGGGCTGACATTCATATAAGTTTGTATCAGGGTGCACAAAACATTCCTTTGATGTTGCAAGAATGAAATAAGTCTGATTTTATTATGTTCATAGCATATTTGATTTAAGTTAAACATAATATTCCATTGATGTTTACACAATATACATGCATCTTGTCTTGGAAGTTAGAACATTTCAAGAACACTTAGAAAATGTTATATTTAAGATTTACCACAACATTCTCAGCATGCAAATTAAAGCAGATTGGAATACATTACCATTATGTTTCTCTCCGGATTTAATGCCAATTCACATTTGAGAACTGTATTATAGGGGACATTTTAATTTAATTCATAGGACATTTGAACAGCATTTAATCATACAAGCACAACAATATGTTTTAATCTTCATATGTTGACAATCTGCACATGTGGTGTTTGAAACTGCAATGTTTGGTTCCCAAGCCAGGGCTTTTATCATCTGCACCGCCATGTAAATTCTCTTTCATCAACTTTTTTCAGTATATGGCCATGGCAGTAAGGTCTATCAGGAATGCCATGCTTCCTTTTTATTCTTCTCAGACATAACTAACCCAGGGAAATACTGGTAACTGGGTTATTCACCATTACTTCACCCATCCTCTTTTAGTGCTGCATACTTCTGGGCCCATATTTACCAAGTATTAAAGACTATGAGTGCTAATCTTTTGCTTTTCAGATCTTGAAAAATAAGCCAGGAGGGACCATATCAAGAGTCTCAAAGTAGGAATAATATCTGGTGTGTTTTTAAAAGGTTGAACAGTACATTTTGACACAATGTAAAATGTTTTATAGTATTTTATGTGATTTTGTACTGAACAAAAATACAAGCGCAACATGTAAAGTGTTGGTCCCATGTTTCATGAGCTGAAATAAAAGATCCCAGAAATGTTCCATAAGTACAAAAATGTTTTTTGCACGAATATGTTTACATCCCTGTTAGTAAGCATTTCTCCTGCCAAGATAATCCATCCACCTGACAGGAGTGGCATATCAAGAAGCTGATTATTAGCATGTACATTACACAGGTGCACCATGTGCTGGGGACAATAAAAGGCCACTCTAAAATTTGCCACACAACACAGTGCCACAGATGTCTCAAGTTTTGAGGGAGCATGTAATTGGCATGCTGACTGCAGGAACGTCCACCAGAGCTGTTGCCAAATAATGGAATGTTCATTCCTCTACTATAAGCCGCCTCCAATGTCATTTTAGAGAATTTGAGTTTGTATTCTTCACCTTCACCGGTATTCTCTGAGGGGGGTGCTGAGGAGTGATTAGGGAGTAATTTACAGTGGGGCAAAAAAGTATTTAGTCAGCCACCAATTGTGCAAGTTCTCTCACTTAAAAAGATGAGAGAGGCCTGTAATTTTCATCATAGGTACACTTCAACTATGACAGACAAAATGAGGAAAAAAAATCCAGAAAATCACATTGTAGGATTTTTAATGAATTTATTTGCAAATTATGGTGGAAAATAAGTATTTGGTCACATACAAACAAGCAAGATTTCTGGCGCTCACAGACCTGTAACTTCTTCTTTAAGAGGCTCCTCTGTCCTCCACTCGTTACCTGTATTAATGGCACCTGTTTGAACTTGTTATCAGTATAAAAGACACCTGTCCACAACCTCAAACAGTCACACTCCAAANCCCGTCTGAAGTTTGCTAGAGAGCATTTGGATGATCCAGATGAGGATTGGGAGAATGTCATATGGTCAGATGAAACCAAAATAGAACTTTTTGGTAAAAACTCAACTCGTCGTGTTTGGAGGACAAAGAATGCTGAGTTGCATCCAAAGAACACCATACCTACTGTGAAGCATGGGGGTGGAAACATCATGCTTTGGGGCTGTTTTTCTGCAAAGGGACCAGGACGACTGATCCGTGTAAAGGAAAGAATGAATGGGGCCATGTATCGTGAGATTTTGAGTGAAAACCTCCTTCCATCAGCAAGGGCATTGAAGATGAAACGTGGCTGGGTCTTTCAGCATGACAATGATCCCAAACACACCGCCCGGGCAACGAAGGAGTGGCTTCGTAAGAAGCATTTCAAGGTCCTGGAGTGGCCTAGCCAGTCTCCAGATCTCAACCCCATAGAAAATCTTTGGAGGGAGTTGAAAGTCCGTGTTGCCCAGCGACAGCCCCAAAACATCACTGCTCTAGAGGAGATCTGCATGGAGGAATGGGCCAAAATACCAGCAACAGTGTGTGAAAACCTTGTGAAGACTTACAGAAAACGTTTGACCTCTGTCATTGCCAACAAAGGGTATATAACAAAGTATTGAGATAAACTTTTGTTATTTACCAAATACTTATTTTCCACCATAATTTGCAAATAAATAAATAAAAAATCCTACAATGTGATTTTCTGGATTTCTTTTTCTTATTTCGTCTGTCATAGTTGAAGTGTACCTATGATGAAAATTACAGGCCTCTCTCATCTTTTTAAGTTGGAGAACTTGCACAATTGGTGGCTGACTAAATACTTTTTTGCCCCACTGTATGTATTTATTTATAACGACAGATTTCCTTTTAAGAACTGTAACTTGGTAAAATCTTTGAAATTGTTGCATGTTGCGTTTATATTTTGGGAGCCTGGGTTAGTTATGTCTAAGAAGGATAAAAAGGAAGCATGGAATTCCTGATTGATCTTACTGCCATGGCCATAAACTGAAAAATATGATGAAATAGTATTTCTGTCTGTAATAAAGCCCTTTTGTGGAGAAAAACTCATTCTGATTGGCCGGGTCTAGCTCCCCAGTGGGTGGCTGCCCAGTCGTGATATCCATGGATTAGGCAGTCATTTATTTCATTCATTTATTTATTGATATTGACTGATTTCATTTTAAGATCTGTAAATTAGTAAAATCTTTGAAATTGTTGCATGCTGCGTTTATGTTTTTGTTCAGTGTTGTTGGATTGAGCTTCCTTTAAAGTATTATTGTGTATTCATATGCTTCTAAAATACAGACCCAGAACCTTCAAACCAAATAATATATTTTTTTAACTTTTCTCAATTTCAAAATCACATTTCATTAGACTTTCAACACGTGATGATGAGAGAAAAGCATAAAATACAGTGTTATAAGTACACAGTATATGAAGAGGATGGGAACATTTTAATAAGTGTACTGTGTTCTGTGTCCTGATTGACCATATTTGACTGAAGAAAAAATACAAGGTCACTGCTATCCCCTGGTGGCGCAGAGGGTTAATGATCTGGCTAGGGAACCAAACATTGCAGGTTGTCAACATATGAAGAGCAAAACATGTAGTTGTATTTGTATGATTAAATGTTGTTCAAATGTCCTGTAAATTATGTGTCTCTATATTCTTCTACAATACAGTCTTCAAATGTGAACTGCCATTCCATCTGGAGAGAAACATAACAGGGATAATTTCCAATCTGCCTTCTTATGCTTTAACCTCTCCTGGCACCGGGGCAGTATTTGGAAGTTTGGAGAGTCTGGTGTGCCCAAAGTAAAATGCCTGCCACTCAGGCCCAGACACTAGGATATGCACATAATTAGTACTATTGGATTGTACACACTTTGAAGTTTCTAAAACTGTTAAAATAATGTCTGTGAGTATAACAGAACTGATATAGCAGGCGAACACCCGAGGAAATTCTGTCCGGAAAAATGTTTTTGTGACATAACCTCACTTTCAATGCCTGCCTATGGGATTCTCTGTAAAATAGGACCGAGATTGCAGTACCTATGGCTTACACTAGATGTCAACAGTCTTTAGACAAGGTTTCATGCGTTTATCATGGAAGAGAGCCGAACAGAAGAAGAATATGTAAGAGGAGGGAGGAAGTGGATTTAGTTTCTGGTGCGCGAGACCGTGAGCGCGCTCCTCTGTATTTTCCTTTTCTATCGTTTAGGATACTATCCGTGTGAAATATAATCATTAATATACATAAAAGTA
Source organism: Hucho hucho (assembly GCA_003317085.1). Classification (NCBI taxonomy): domain Eukaryota; kingdom Metazoa; phylum Chordata; class Actinopteri; order Salmoniformes; family Salmonidae; genus Hucho; species Hucho hucho. The sequence continues at coordinate 785,694 of QNTS01000331.1, forward strand.
TACCTAAGGATACATTATAAATGATGTTTGATTTGTTTGGGCAAAGTTGATAGGTATAATTTGAACGCTTTCTCTTCACTGTACAATGGGCGAGTCGACGGGGGATTTTCTGAACATAATGCGCCAACCAAACTGAGATTTATGGATATAAACAATGACTTTTTCTAACAAAAGAAACATGGTCTTGCTTGGACACTTCGGTTGCCCTCAGCAGAAGATCATCAAAAGTAAGCGATTTATTTTAGCTCTTATATGTGTTTTGTGAGACCAGCATTTATGCTAATGCATAAAATATGTGAGGCGCTATCCTCAAACAATCAAATGTTGTGCTTTCGCCGTAAAGCCTTTTTGAAATCTGACAACGCTGTGATATTGCCAAGACTCTAAGCTTTTGATGACTATGCAACACTTGTATATTGATGAATGTTTTATAATTCAACTATTGCGCCTTACATTTCTCCGGGTAGTGTCGGGAATGGGGCGCTAGCGCCCCAATGATCCTTAAGTAGTTTTAAGGAGCTGCATTTGCATGCTGAAAGTTGTGGTAATGTTAGGTGAAACTTCAATATAGCATTTTTGCAATGTTCTTGAAATGTTCTGAGGACCTCAAATAAAATGTATATTGTGTGAACATCAATGGAATGTTATGTTAAACCTAAAACAAATATGCTATTTATGTCATAGAAATTGACTTACTTCATTCTTACAACATTAAGGCGATATCCTGTGCAACCTAACTTAAAAATGGTATCACGTCTGAGCATATTTTATGTCTCTTGTAATGTACCCACACTGTTCCTAAAACGTACTTACATTTTCTGGGAATATTTAAAGACCTAAGAAAGGCTGTTCTGTCAACATTCTTGCAACATCAAAGGACTGTTTTGTGCACCCTGATACAAACATTATCTGAATGTCAGCACAAACCTAAATACATGTTTAAGGGACTTTTAAAGAACATAAAACATGTGTTCTGGGAATGTTCTTGCAACATCAGGCAAATGTTTTTGCAACCTAATAGAAACGTTGCAATAATCAGCACAAATGACATTTTTTTGTGTTTTGGGACAATATCTCCTGCTATGTCCACACAATGATCCCACAACCTAATTAAACATTCTGGGAACCTTTAAAAGAACAGGCTAAATGTGTTCTGGGAACGTTATTTTAATACCAGGTGATTGTTTTTTACACTCTAAAATAAACATTGTATAATCATCCAAACAACTGGACAGTTTTTGTGTTTTGGGAACACATATTTTGGGACGTCTCCACAATGTTCCCGACAACACTGTTCCCACAACCTAATGAAGTATTCTAGGAACCTTTAAATAAATGTTTTTTTGGAATGTTCTTGTAATATCAGGTGAGTGTTTTTTGTACCCAAAAAGAAATAATCATGTAGATTAATCTGCACAACTGGACAGTTTTTGTGTTTTGGGAACATATATTTTGTGATGTCCACACATTATTCTCACCAGACTCTTCCCAAAACCTAATGAAACATTTTGTGAACCTTTACAAAATGGATTAAATGTGTTCTAGCAATGTTCTTGCATGATCAGGCGAATGTTTTATACAAACATTCTATAATCATCACCACAACTGGACAGTTTTTGTGTTATGAGAACATTTGCCGCGACCTAACGAATGTTCTGTGAACCTTCACAGAACAAATTTTGGTTTGCTGGTTATTCTGTTAAGTTAAGCAAGTACAGGGCAGTGTCGCTTCTGCAAAATGTTGTATGAATCTATTGTACCATGTTTATATGGCTAACGTGTGTACCACATTGGCTTTCCTCAAGATGGATTCACAAAGCTTTCTGACTGTGTCCTCTGCAAAGGAGAGTATGCACTATTTTCTACCCTCGATTTTAGACAAAAAATACATATTTTATTGACATAACACAATCAAATATTCAAATATTTTCATTAGGAAAGATACCAAAAATTATACATAACCTATGTAATAGGTGATTATATGCAAGCTGCAAAGTTGTGCAAGAGGACTGTTTCAAAGGAAAGAGACGCAGTATAGGAGAGGACACTACAAGATCCCACTATGCACCTCTGCAACCCTGAGTGGATATTGTCTTGACACCCTCCTTTATATTTTATCTATTTAGTTCACTTTCAACCACTCTACCATTAGCCGCAAGGTGAATGTGTTTTCACCTATTCCCTTCATCTTTTATCCTGTGTTAGAATAGGTCAACTGCCAAAGCAAACATACAAGCCATGCCAGCCTAGCTCAGCAGTTGAAAGTTGATTACCACGTCTTTGTATGTTGGTATTTATTACTGATAAATCACTGTACGGATTACTGTTCCCAATTTCATAAAGACATGGCTCTCTTCATCCTTCACAATTCACTCGTTCCCCTCCCCACTCTACTTGGAAGACACTGCATTGTGAATCGCATGTATCCAATAGTCTCTTCTATGTACTATAAAGTCCACTGGGCTCCCCTTGCACCGCAGGGTTATTCTCACCCAAGAGTGCATGGAGGCATGAAATTTTGGCTCCTGCTGCAGGCATTTTCCATGTCATTTGCCATCCATGGACATCAGAATAATGCTATAGCCCAGGGAGGGAAACAGAGTTATGTAGACAAAAAATAAATCAGCGCTTGGGATAACAGAGCTTCACAAATGCAGCCTGATGCCAGCTGTGGCTGATCATTCATGCATGTCTCTTTAATCAAAGGTGGAGGGAAGGCAGGACTTTTCCAGCTCAGCAAAATCAGGGTTTATCCAGAGGAGATTTCAACATCAAATCACAGGTTAAGACCAAAAAACAGAACATACTCTTACCATCATTACATCCAGTTAACAGAACCTATTTCTGCTGTTTTCTGCATTAATTATGAACATATTGTGAGATTGAGCCCATATTTATTTACATAGAACGCTACATAAGCAGTTAAAAAATATAGCTCATGTTTAAATAATCATACAAACAATTCAAAAGACTAATATGTTTTATATGACTGATGCTGCAATTCTGTACAGATTGGAGTTGCATTAATACAATACTGAGATTAATTAATTTTTTTAAATATTGAGGTTTTTTTTTACCATTCCTGACATCCCAAGCTCTGAGCGAAGGATTCATTGTTTCTGTCCTCACCCCGAACAATTACTTTTGATTGTACATTTAAGTCTTGTAACCGTTGTCCCATAAGATGATAGATACTTTTTTAGGGCTGTCAGACTGTCAGTAACACCACCTGACACGTACATACGGCACCAACAATAAATCAGTAAGAAAAAAGTGACTATCAAACTTTTCCCTCATACTGAAATAGCTGACCCCAATTAGCATACAATAATACAATATTTAACCAACTTTTTAATTTTCCTGAAGCTCCATTGGTAACTCAAAGGTTTTAAATGAGTAACACCCATATACTGCCAACAACTAATGATCATGAACAACCTTTTGACCTCAGCAATGATGCCCTATGCAACACCAGCATCAGGTCACTAGCCTGAGGAGGGCATACAATTATTATTATAATTTTTAAAATTTTTAATTTCACCTTTATTTAACCAGGTATGCCAGTTGAGAACAAGTTCTCATTTACAACTGCAACCTGGCCAAGATTAAGCAAAGCAGTGCGACACAAACAACAACACAGAGTTACACATTAAATAAACAAACGTACAGTCAATAACACAATAGAAAAAAATCTATATACAGTGTGTGCAAATGAGGTAAGATTATGGAGGTAAGACAATAAATAGGCCGTAGTGGCGAAGTAATTACAATTTAGCAATTAAACACTGGAGTGATAGATGTGCAGAAGATGAGTGTGCAAGTAGAGATACTGGGGTGCAAAGGAGCAAAGAAAAAATGTATGATAACAATATGGGGATGAGGTAGTTGGGTGGGCTATTTACAGATGGGCTATGTACAGGTGTAGTGATCTGTGAGCTGCTCTGACAGCTGATGCTTAAAGCTTCAGTGATTTTTGTAATTTGTTCCAGTCATTGGCAGCAGAGAATTGGCTTTGGGGGTGAGCAGTGAAATATACCTGCTGGAGCGTGTGCTACGGGTGGGTGTTGCTATGGTGACCAGTGAGCTGAGATAAGGCGGGGCTTTACCTAGCAAAGACTTATAGATGACCTGGAGCCAGTGGGTTTGGCGACGAATATGAAGCGAGGGCCAGTCAACAAGAGCATACAGGATGCAGTGGTGGGTAGTATATGGGGCTTTGGTGACAAAACGTATGGCACTGTGATAGACTGCATCCAATTTGCTGAGTAGAGTGTTGGAGGCTATTTTATAAATGACATCGCCGAAGTCAAGGATCGGTAGGATAGTCAGTTTTAGGAGGGTATGTTTGGCAGCATGAATGAAGGATGCTTTGTTGCGAATTAGGAAGCCGATTCTAGATTTAATTGTGGATTGGAGATGCTTAATATGAGTCTGGAAGGAGAGTTTACAGTCATTTAAGAGTTTTACTTGCATTTGGAGGCCACAGAAGGAGAGTTGTATGGCATTGAAGCTAGTCTGGAGGTTACTTAACACAGTGTCCAAAAGATTTCCAGAAGTATACAGAATAGTGTTGTCTGCGTAGAGGTGAATCAGGGAATCACCTGCAGCAAGAGCGAGATTGTTGATATATACAGAGAAAAGAGTCGGCCCGAGCATTGAACCTTGTGGTACCCCCGTAGAGACTGCCAGAGGTCCGGACAAGAATGTGGTGATTGACAGAGTCGAAAGCCTTGGCCAGGTCGATAAATACTGCTGCACAGTATTGTCTTTTATCGATGGCAGTTATGATATCGTTTAGGACCTTGAGCGTGGCTGAGGTGCACCCATGACCAGCTCGGAAACCAGATTGCATAGCGTAGAAGGTACGGTGAGATTCGAAATGGTCGATTTACAATGTAAAACATGCTAGATGAGGGACAGACTTTTGGTTTGAAAATGGTAATACCATTTGCTGGTAAAACCAAAGTGTGAATTGCAGTGTTTCCATGTTCATAAACTGCTTTCAAGGCTAGGAATCAAATATCAAAATATCAAGCATTCTTATTACAAAATGGCTTCGCAAAAAAAAAAAACTTTTGTCAAATGGTCCCCAAAAAAGCTAATTGCTGACACGAAGTAAAGGAATCAACACACTTTGGAGACTTTGGCAATTGTTTTCTGATAATTTAAGCTTCAAAAATAGGGATAAGAACAAGAGCTGTAGATGAACTGTTGACATCAAAGGAAATATACTGTGACCTACCGTTCACCTCTGTTTACAATTTGTTTGTATTTCATTTGCTTCCCAATTTGCTTTAATGTTGTTATTCTTTTGATCCCTTTGAATGAATACCAATACATAATAAGGAATATAATTAAATGCTGCTAAACACAACAGCAATCAGGATTTTAATGCGAGAACTTTAAAGCCATGAGGAAATTATTTGTTGTAACATATTAAATTATAAGCTGTGCTGGAACTAAATGGGAAATTACAGGGATATAGTAGGCTAGTTAACTTTGCCCAAACAAAACTGTTTGGACCTTCATCACTAGTGCTGTGCGATTAATTAAAACTCATTAGCAGAGGTACAGATAGCACAGATATTTTGGGAAACTGATATAAACTTTATAACCTAATACACAAGTAAAAAATTTAAAAGACTCACGAATATACATGAAATCGGAAAGCAGAGGCTTTTCCACCTAAGTCGCTGTGTAGATAACATGTTAATACAAAAGGATATAGATACAATACTGCAATAAATCAAAAGCTCTCTACAAAGACTGCTTGCCTTAAATTTCACTTTCATTGTTCTTACTGCATCAAAACCCCAAGCTGTTCATTCACTATACATTTAAAGGACATACAAGGTGTGGGGTAAAACACACTCTGTCATGGCAGGAGACACCTGTCTGACAGAAGGTGGATGGAGGCTGACAGCACTGAGAAACCTAAATATTCCAAGCCAATCAGAGTTGCTGTAGGAGTGTCCTGCAGGCAAGGAGATTTTCTGAAGCGAGACGCAGGGTTCAGAGATCATATCAGCATGGCACGTCTGTAACAAACTATGCCGACAATCCCTTTCAACTCCCCTCCGAGGTGGTTGGCATGTGCTGTTAAGTCAATAGTGAAATGTGGGGAGCATATTGATTTTCTGCTGGAGTCTCCCATACATCATGGCATGTTTTGGCCTCTAGATTCTGACAGTCAGAGAGCTGGTCCAATTTAAAATCTCATGGCTCATTTCAGTTAACTTTTATGATATGATCTGAATACAGAGAGATGGTTTTCTGACATAATAAAAAGACAAGTGTATTGTAGCATTATTTTTGTTGTGTCAAATAGAAAACAACAAATGTGTTTCAGAAAATAGTATCATGCATAGTAAAAAAAAATATGTTAACACCTCGCTGAAATGGCATTTTCCTCAAACAATTACTTGGCAGTAAACAATAACACATGTTCCAGTTCGGAATTTAACTTCGCAGTAATTCAGAAAGAAATTAGGCTAGTTATTCTTGCTCATGTATAAATTCAATCTCAGAGTTCACTCTTTGAAAAAAAGGTGTTATCTAGAACCTAAAAGGTTAAATATATGGCTGTCCCCATAGGATAACCCTTTGAAGAACCCTTTTTGGTTCCAGGTAGAACCCTTTTTGTTCCAGTGAGAACCCTTTTGGGTTCCATGTAGAACCCTTTCCACAGAGGGTTCTTCGTGGAGCCCAAAAGAGTTATACCTGAAACCAAAAAGGGTTCTAACTGGAACCAAAAAGGGTTCTCCTATGGGGTCAGCCAAATAACCCTTTTTGGAGTGTATACATCATTCAGACACATATCAGAGCAACAAACCATACCCTGAAATGATTATGCATTTAAATACAGTTCTGCATACTGGACAGCATAAGACCATTAGGTTGTGGAGGTCTGTGATACTCTTTGCCAGGTTCAGATACCATTAAGTTGCTGACGTCCAGAGTTGGAACAGCTGAGTGCTTACATATTGGTCAAAGATAATACATTTCATGAAGACTATATGGTTATCTGGGCTGTGGACAGCAGTTTTAGACAGAGGTCATATGTCTTTAAGTATATCATTTAGTCTTGATAATACTGTCTGACCAGCAGGAGCATTAATGCAGTACATGTAAATGGTAAAATAGTATAACTGATGTTTGACAACAATTTCTGCCTTCAATGGGAGGCAAGACTAATTCAATTACTTTGCGTTACATTTAAAATGTATAAAGTGTTTTATTTGAGTAAAGTACAGAGAGCATCTGCCAATCCCCCCTCCTCTCCTTTGAAAGTGCTGGCAATGTTTATCTGCTCACAGCGTCATTGCTCTCAGTCAAATTGAAAACCCATCAGGACAAAGAGATTTTGTGGCAAAGGTGTGCTATAATTGCTTTTTCGGATGAAATAAATAATATCAGGAAAATGTTAATGGAATATTGGACCCTGGTGGTCATGGTTAGAGGGTTGGGCCAGTAACCAAAAGTTTGCTGGATCGAATCCCTGAGCTGACAAGGTAAAACTCTGTCTTTCTACCCCTGAGCAAGGCAGTTAACCCACTGTTCCCCGGGTGCCGAAGACGTGGATGTCGATTAAAGGCAGCCCCCCGCACCTCTCTGATTCAGAGGGGTTGGGTTAAATGCGGGAGACACATTTCAGTTGAATACATTCAGTTGTACAACTGACTACGTATCCCCCTTTCCCTTTCTTTGCCAAACCTTGGATGCAGGAGCAAATGACTGAAAACTGATGAAATATTTATTAAATTATGATTTTAGCATGCAAGGATATTTGTCTAATATTTAGCATGTATTTATTGCACAACATTCAACATTTCTTAAACCTTCTAGAATATCCCACCATCACATAAAGTTTTGTGAAGTTGTGTATACAAGTACATTCTAAAAATAGTATCAGTAAAGGGATAATCTACGTTCACTGGTAACAGCTATTGAATTCACCATTATTCATGTAGCAGCCGACCTGCTGAGATTGAATGTACATTTTTAAATCTGCTTGAGTGCAGAAAATCTCAAACTCAGGTCTGCTATGATGATCCACCTGGTATTCCAGTTCAGATAACAAATGTGCGGATTGGGATTTTTTATGTTAGGACAAGAATAAGTAATCTACAAGCTAGTTTGGGAAGAATATCTATACAAAAAGTGTAACTCACTTTTGCAGTGCAACTTAAAGCAAAGTTGGCCTGATTAAATAGCTTTTTATGGATTTTGAAACATAGCATGTTTGTAAAGCTTCAGTTTTACCTTCCCATATTGCTGGTGCTGAAATAGAACGTGTTCCATTTTCTCCATCTCCTCCTGACAGTAGTCACACCTCCCAGTCACATGTTTTCCTACCAATTTCAATGTACTATTGAGCCTTGTGTTTCCCAGTCTCAGCCTTGTGATTACACTTTCCTCCCTTCTCTCTCAACTTAAAGACATCCCTGCCCTCACCTTTTCCTGGATCTTATACATGTCTTCCCTTTCCCTCCGTCTTCCACAACTCTTACCATTTATTTTTAGCCACTGTTCTTATCAACCCCTTGGCTTCTACTTTACTGATTTACAATTCCATTTCAACATTAGGATGTTTGAAAACCTGCTTGGAGAGAACATCTACCTCCTCATTCCCCTCTACTCCCACATGAGCTGGTACCCAGAGGAACATCACAAATACCCCCATCTGTTTCACCCTATACAAACACTCCAAAATCTCATACAATTAATCTTGTCTGCTCTGAGACACAAATACATTTAAGCACATCAGTGCTGCACATGAGTCAGAATAGATGATTACCCTGTTTGGCCTCACCTTCCCCACACTCTGCAGCCAAGAGTATAGCCAGCAACTCCATTGTGTAACCAGATAAATGATCCGTTGCTCTATTTTTCAACACCACCTTAACCTCTTGAGGCTAGGGGGCAGTTTTCGGAAGTACGGAGTGTCTGACGTGCCCAAAGTAAACTGCCTGTTACTCAGGCCCAGAGGCTAGGATTTGCATATATTGGTAGTATTGGATAGAAAACACTCTGAAGTTTCTAAAACTGTTAAATAAATAATGTATGTGAGTATAACAGAACTGATATGACAGGCGAAAACCAGAGGAAAATTCATCCGGAAATTATTTTTTGAGGTCAGTCTTTCCATTGACTCCCTATTGACTATACATGATAATAGCGCCCAGATTGCAGTATATATGGCTTCCACTAGATGTCAACAGTCTTTAGACATGGTTTCAGGCTTGTTTTTTTAAAAAACGAACAAGATATTGTAGTTTTTCCAGGTGGCTCATGAAAAGGACACTAGTGTTTTGCGTGTGTGAATGGGGTGCGCGCTCTTCGTTATTCTCTTCCTTATATAACAGACTATTCTCTGTCTGAAATATTATCGTTTATTTAGATTTTTGACAACCTGAGGATTAATTAGAAACATTGTTTGACTTGTTTGGACGAACCTTACAGGTACTTTTTGCATTTCTTTGTCTGCATGTTGAACGACTGGATTACAGAACTCCACGGCGCCAACTAAACTGACTTTTTGGGATATAAAGAAGGACTTTATCGAACAAAACGACCATTCTTTGTGTTCCTGGGACCCTTGTGATTGCAAACAGAGGAAGATTTTCAAAGGTGTGATTTATTTTATCGCTATTTTTGATTTTGTAACGCCTTGGCTGGTTTGAATAATATGTTGGAAGTGGGGCGCTGTCCTCAGACAATCGAATGTTCTGCTTTTGCCGTAAAGCGTATTGTAAATCCAACAATGCGGTTCTATTACCAAGATTCTAAGCTTTTGAATGGTGTACAACACTTGTATTTTCATGAATGTTTAATATTACTATTTTTGTAATTGGAATTTGGCGCTCTGCATTTCACCGGATGTTGTCGTAGGTGGGACGCTAGCACTAGCGTCCCGCCAATCCCTAAGAGGTTAAACTCAGTAACACTAAAAGCTCCTTAGATCCATCTGTGAATATATTCAAGAAAGCATAGTACTGTGTTGTTAAATGTTTGCTTACAATATTTACTGGATCTACTCTTTCTTCACCAGCTCTTACCCTCTCAAGCAACCCTAGGTCTATCTTCATCGGCTTCATGAGTTGTGAAGCTAGAAGGCTTCGCCTCAGTGGATTTCTGGATTAGCTACGTCTTCTACTGGACACTTGGTGAACCTAGCTAGACCAGTCAATTTACACTTAGTTACATCTGATCAACAAACCATACTAACATAGCTAATTGCCTTTATTAGGTTATACATGATAATGAATACTCTAAGCATCACACTGAAGAAATGTATAATTAGTGTGTGCGCTTTGAAATAAATATTGAATCAGTAGCCTACGAATTAGAATTAAAAAAGCCCCACTCATAGTCTTTGAAAATTAACCTACACTAGTGTGGAACACAAGTCTACCAAATACAATACCACCAAAGAGTTTATATCAAACAAGCGCAACTAATTGCGTTCTAAGGTCAAGTGTTAAAAATATAAAAAATGCAATTGTTAGCAACAATTAGCAAGCCCAGCCGAAGTCTAAATAGATGCCATTGCTCATTTATTTTGGGTTATAATCATAGTATAATGCTCACATGAATACAATGCTGAATACATGTTCATTATGATGGTTAGCTAGCATACTAACTAACCCGACTGCTACATCCAAAATAATGGTGTTTCCAACAATAACAGTCCAGATTACAGTTTTTCCCAATTGTTTACACACTAAAATTGGAACTTGAAACGCAATCACAGAAACCTGAAACTCATGCACCAAATCCCTAAACCAAGTCTGCAAAATTGCAAGCACAATTCCTGCTTTACACTCAGTTTTCAATTCTATATCACACTTTTTGCAAAACACTACACACAGTTCGTTACATTAGGCACAACATTCAAAAATAACATTTCTTTAGTCCCTTTGGAAAGCAACGCCAATCACAATGCCAAGCTCTATACACCAATTGGCAACACCCACTCCTCACAGGTGTAAACACTAGTTGCTTAATTGTTCACTTAGAAATCAGAGCTTTAGCACTATAAAAGGTCACAGATGAGCTCTCCTGTTTTGGAGGAAAATGGAAGTTAATGGTGAAGCAAGAGCTAGAAGTGAAGGTGTGAGAGTAAGAGGAGGACGAGGACGAGAAAGGACAGTTGTCTCAGATGAGATCAGGGCCACATTGGTTGACCACGTGCTCAACCATGGATTGAGTATGAGGGAGGCTGGGCAAAGAGTTCAGCCCAACCTGAGCCGCTACAGGGTTGCATCTTTCATCCGTACATTCAGAAATGAGAACCGGTAAGTTACCTACCATCTACACTATGCTCTTTATGTATGTATACAGCAGTCTGACATATCAGTTGACCTATGGTACTCAGTGATTGTTGGGCAATGTTAGTAATGTCATTTCATATTGAAAGAAAATAGATTATTTTAGCTTACGGTAACCAATCATATCATATTTGTGGATCTTCTGCAGAACTGGGAGATGGCCAGGCCATGGTGGAAGACATCGGCTGTTCACACCTGAACAGGAGACCGCTATTGTGAACATGGTGGTGGAAAACAATACCATTAGACTACGAGAAATCCAGAACCACATAATTGCAGACAACACAATATTCAATAACATTCAACAGGTGGGCTTGTCTACATTGAAATGTGTCTTACAGCGCCACCAAATCAGGATGAAACAGGTCTACAGGGTGCAAGAGGATTAAAGAACAGCGCTATGAATATGTGCAAGTAAGTACTATATTGTCACATATTGTCTTGCCTGTTTCAGAGTCTTGGAGCTGGATGCCGCTGCAATTCAGCACGTTTATATTTACATAGATGAGGCTGGCTTCAACCTAGCCAAAAGAAGGGGACGGAACATTATTGACCACTGTGCCATTGTGAATGTCCCTGGACAGCGTGGAGGGAATATCACCATGTGCGCAGCCGTTTTGCTAACAGTGATTGAGTTATATTATTAGCCTAAATTATGATTCCCATAACCCACTTTACCATACCCTAGGTTTAGATGAAGTTACGCTAATGCATTGACATCTGTGTGAGTCAAGACATCTGTGTGAGTCAAGACATCTGTGTGAGTCATGCTCCAAAGATTCTTTGTGAGTCAACCGCCAAAGATCTTTCAAGTAGTGAGTGACTGTATGCAATTAGCTTAGCATAAGCCATCCATTAGCATCCAGTAACACATACAAGTGAAACCATAGTTGTAATGTTGACTGTGTAGGCTATATGCATATTTTATAAAGCTTAAAAAATATTTAAAATACCAGAGGGCTCTGAGGGGAAAGGCTTTTATTTCCCTCACTACTAGTTTGCCAAAAAAGAAACCAATGTTGTTGTTGTTGTTGTTAAAGGCATGCGAAATATAACAGTGAGATGAGGCCGCTCAGCCTCGCCTTCTTATCGGACTACCAGTAGGCTACTTTATCGATCCTAGGACCTCAAGATGTTTGCGGTGGATGGGTAGAGACACACTGAAGAAGTCTATATCCAATCAGTTTTTTTTGCAAATCTAAAACGCTGTCTTGCTGTGTTTATGGACAGAAAAACCTCCTAAGAAAAGGTTAAAACAAGTAATAAATCATCCAATTAAAAATGGATTTACATTAGGGTAGGTAGACTTCTTCCTAAGGAGCCTTGGCAGGAATCAGCTACTCTGTATCCGTCTAAGTTCAAAGATATTTTAACGATGCTGACATACTGTACTATCTTTTCACAATGGTAATTTCTAGCTCACATGCCTCTGTGAGATAAAATAATGGCTCCATTTGTGTGTCGAGTGAGACAGCCTGTCACGATCTTGTACAGAGGAATTGGACCAAGACGCAGCGTGCAGGGTTGAGTGAAACATATTTATTTAAATGCAACTCCCCAAAAACAAAAGAAAGAACACAACGACCGTAACGCAGGTATGGTACACACAACTACAAACCTAAGTATAATATCCCACAACAAGGTGGGGGACTAAACAACCTAAATAGGATTCCCAATTAGAGACAACGACTAACAGCTGCCTCTAATTGGGAACCCAAACCAACCAACATAGAAATACAAAACATAGACCAAAACACAAATGAGCAGCCAAAAGGGCTACCTATGGCCAGGAAGTGACAGTACCCCCCCCCAAAGGCGCGGACTCCGACCGTGACCAAAGGTCACTGGGGGGGGTCTCTCGGGTGGGTCCTCGCCTTTGGCGGCGGCTCCGGTGCGGGCCGTACCGGCCCGAGAAGGCGCACTGGAGGCCCGGTACGTGGAGCAAGAACAGTACGTGCCAGGCTGGGACGACACCCTAGAGGCCTGGTGCGTGAAGCAGGAACATTACGTGCCAGGCTGGGACGACACCCTAGCGGCCTGATGCGTGGAGCAGGGACAGGATGTGCCGGGGCTCTCGATGCGCACAGGGGACCTGATGTGTGGAGCAGGGACAGGACGTGCCGGGCTCTCGATGCGCACAGGGGACCTGGTGCGTGGAGCAGGGACAGGACGTGCCGGGCTCTCGATATGCACAGGGGACCTGATGCGTGGAGCAGGGACAGGCCGTGCCGGGCTCTGAAGGCGGCACAGGGGACCTGGTGAGTGGAGCAGGGACAGGACGTGCCGGGCTCTCGATGCGCACAGGGGGCCTGATGCGTGGAGCAGGGACAGGACGTGCCGGGCTCTCGATGCGCACAGGGGACCTGATGCGTGGAGCAGGGACATGACGTGCTGGGCTCTTAATGCGCACGGTGGGCCTGGTGTGCGGAGCAGGAACAGGACGTGCTGGGCTCTCGATGCGCACAGGGGGCCTGGTGCGTGGAGCAGGGAGAGGACATGCTGGGCTCTCGATGCGCACAGAGGGCCTGGTGCGCGGAGCAGGAACAGGACGTGCCGGGCTCTCTATGCGCACAGGGAGCCTGGTGCGCGGAGCAGGAACAGTCCGTACCTGTCTCTGAACGAGCACTGGAGACACTGTGTGCTTTACTGCATAACCCGGTGCCTGACCAGTGCAACGCTCACTCCGGTAAGCACGGGGAGTTGGCTCAGGTCTCCAACCTGGCTCAGCCAACCTCCCCGTGTGCCCCCCCCCAAAAAAATTGGGTGGCTGCCTCTCGGACTTCCTCGCCAGCCGTGTTCCCTCGTACTTCTTCCGCTCAGCCATCACTAACACCACACCTTCCCTGGGACGGCGATACTCCCCAGCCTTCCTCCAGGGTCCTTCTCCAGCCATGATTTCCTCCCAGGTCCAGAACTCCCGGTTATCTCGCTGCTTGGTCCTTGTTTGGTGGGATATTCTGTCACGATCTTGTACAGAGGAATTGGACCAAGGCGCAGGGTTGAGTGAAACATATTTATTTAAATGCAACTCACCAAAACAAAAGAAAGAACACAATGACCGTAACGCAGGTATGGCGCGCAGGTATGGCGCGCACACAGGTACACACACAACTACAATCCTAAGTATAATATCCCACAACAAGGTGGGGGACTAAACAACCTAAATAGGATTCCCAATTAGAGACAACGACTAACAGCTGCCTCTAATTGGGAACCCAAACCAACATAGAAATACCAAACATAGACCAAAACACCCCTGATCACGTCCTGACCAAAACACAAATGAGCAGCCAAAAGGGCTACCTATGGCCAGGACGTGACACAGCCTGTGGAAATTCCCTCCACAGTGGGTCTTTTCATTGCCTCGATGCAAGTGTTTCATTGCCTGGCAAAAATGGCCCTTCCTGCCATTACGGGAGCTTGTCAAGTATTTGTGCTTTCATCTGTCTTCATCACATAGCTTGAAGTACAAAACATCAAGTCACCACTACAAAAGGCCACCTCTTCCTCCAACTTCTCACACAACCTTTCAACGAAGTCGCCATTCTGATGCATGAGTTCATTATCTGACAAATAGGTTAATCTTCTTCCTCAGCATTTTACTGGCTCAACATAACTTCTCTTGAGCTCTGGCTGCTACATTAACTAATTGCTAAAAGTTTAAGGCTAATGAGGGAACTTTCAGCTCCAGCTGGCTGTGATTTCTCTTTTTTTTACAAGTCAGTAATATCTCATCATTGGACACTCTGGAATGCCGCGGGACTTGCAGCCTACACTTGTCAGTCTCTGCCAGGAGCAGGGAAACTGATTTGAGGATAGAAAACTGGTATTTAGACTGTAAACCAATCACATAACTTTATTCAAAAGACAAATTTGTGTCTCTCCAGTGCCAGTCACAAAGATGATCTTAATCGTGTTTGACTGTTCAATAAATCTCAAGGCCATAATGCAAAAGAAGCCATGGGACATTATGAATATCACTATGAATACAAATTGTAAGTGGTTTGAATATCCTCTACAACCCCAAGTTCTATTCAGCGTATTTCTTTCACAACCCATGGCAGCAACAAGCACAAAAAAAGGCAGCAAAATGTTTTTAGTTGAACTAGTTGGATATAGTCTTAAAACAGACAGGTTACTTCTGTCAGTGTTCGAATGCTCCAGCTTAACAAGAGGAATCGGAAATGGAAAGCTTGTCACCAGTAACAACACTGCTGCATCTGTTTGCTGCCCTAGCTAAACATGAGCACAATTTCTGCTCGCATTTTAAGCCTGCCTACCCAAACTCTTGATTCGATGGGAGAGATGACTGTCTGAAGAGGACCATCCCCAGATTTTTTTTTTTTTTTTTTTCCTTTCAAAATGTCAGAGGGAAGCCAACATCCTCCTCAGACATTGTGCTATTGCTTAGCTTACGTTTTTTTAAGGTCTGGGATATCCGAAAGCTGGATGCACAAAATAATGACATGGTCCATTCATTAAATTAAATATTTATTATTGAAAAAAAAATGAAAGGGTGCACCTCATTTATGTCACACCTTTTGATTTTTTGAAACATTTTAGATGATTTATACTTTGGATAGTGCAATTACTAGATGGGAAAAGGGAAGAAAAAAAATAAATAGATTAAATAAATAAATACATACCCCTGTTCATATAAACGGTACCAAATTAACATTTTTACAAAATAGTTTAGCTATTTCCATTCCTCCAACATGTGGTTGCCTGACAGGTCAAATTTGATTCTAATTGGATCCTCTTCCCTCCCCATTGGCACTGCAAGTGACCAGAAAAGAAAGGAACTGCATCCATGGCCAAACCAAAGTAAATACCACCGGAACCAATTCTATTCTTCATTCAACACCAAAAGTAATGTATGTTCCATTACTAGCAGTGTCCCATTTTATGAACTGATTACTATTTCATTCACAGTGGTGAGGCATTAGCGGACCCCTGCCACGGTGTCGGAAATAACACATAGTTCATGTGATGGTTGTTTATAAAACATTCAATATTAGATCAGAGTAAATCGATGCCTGCATGTTTACTTATTTTCCTGTCAAAATCAGAGGTATAAGTCTAATAATTCAAATGTTTGTGTTTGAAGCAAGGTTTTTACTTATCATCAGCATGAAGTACATTCTGAGTTGTTTCAGTTAAAAGGCATTATATGTTGTTGGGTGATTCATTGAACAGATATTGTATTTTTCTGGGATGAGCCCTAGCAGCCCCCAGCGCTTCATCAGATGTTCTAGCATAATGTCACATTTTTCTGCATGTGGTGTCAGTGCAAAGAAAAAAATGGAGCCTTTGCAATCTGTTGCCTCCCAAGATTACCTGAGGATGGTCTCTGGCCTTATCATTTCGGTCTAGTTTCTAAATTTACAACCATATTGTTATGAATGAAGTTAATGTGGAACAATTTGACTATAAATTGTACCCAGTGTAAATAAACTATATAATGTACAGTTTCACAAGAGCATGATTTCAGAGACTGTTATTTCTATAGCTGCATAGCTTTTCAACATGGCTTTCCCTTGCACATTGTTGCTTTTGTTCTTGCTGAATATCTGCCATTGATCCCTCCATACTATTGATTTCCTCCAGCAGTTGAGCACATCCTCTCTCTCAGCTTTTTGTCCTTCGGAAACAGTGTTTGAACAGCTCCTGTCGAGACTGTTTTTCATCAACTAAACCCTCTATGATACCACTTCCATGCCTACACTCTGTAAGGGTCTGTTCTTAAGCACATGCCCAAGAAAGCTGTCTAATAGGAAATACTACAGGCGCATAGTGCCATAATCACATGCTGAACCACATATTCCAATATGAAAAATAAAAAAAATAACAAAAGGAAGGGATGTTAAGCATTAAATTAATAACAAGAGGAAAATGTCACGTCTAAAGTCATTTCAGTGTGTGTTCCTTGTGTTGATTGCCACCACTATGTGTGGAATTTCCAAAGTTATTGCCATAGAGACCATCTATCCTACGTTTTTCATGTTGATTCTTCTAGAGGGTTTCTTGAATATCAATCAGGGAACCATGTTTTCATTCACTTTGTTTTCCACACTCTTTATTTGCTTTATCTTGATCACCTTCTATGTCTAACTTTGATTTGGCATGGATGGCTATCAACACACTGGTACAGCTTTTAGTGAGAGAATTTTCGTTGTACTAATTATTTAATATTCCAGTGTTATAAAAAAAAAAAAAGCCTAAGCGTTGTTTTTCACTAGTTTACTCCAATTAGGAGAGGTGTGGTAGGGTTAGAAAGTAATAAAGGAAATATATATTATTTAAAAAAAAGCATATATCTGTGTATGTATATGTATGTTTTTATGTGTATGTAAGTACACTACCGTTCAAAAGTTTGGGGTCAGTTAGAGATGTCCTTGTTTTTGTCCATTTAAATAACATAAAATTGATCAGAAATACAGTGTAGACATTGTTAATGTTGTAAATGACTATTGCAGCTGGAAACGGCAGAATTATATGGAATATCTACATAGGCGTACATTATCAGCAACCATCACTCCTGTTTTCCAATGGCACATTGTGTTAGCTAATCCAAGTTTATCATTTTAAAAGGCTAATTGATCATTAGAAAACCCTTTTGCAATTATGTTAGCACAGCTGAAAACTGTTGTCATGATTAAAAAAGCAATAATACTGGCCTTCTTAGACTAGTTGAGTATCTGGAGCATCAGCATTTGTGGGTTCGATTACAGGCTCAAAAAGGCCAGAAACAAAGAACTTTCTTCTGAAACTTGTCAGTCTATTCTTGTTCTGAGAAATGAAGACTATTCCATGTAAGAAATTGCCAAGAAACTGAATATCTCGTACAACACTGTGTACTACTCCCTTCACAGAACAGTGCGAACTGGCTCTAACCAGAATAGAAAGAGGAGTGGGAGGCCCCGGTGCACAACTGAGCAAAAGGACAAGTACATTAGAGTGTCTAGTTTGAGAAACAGATGCCCCACAAGTCCTCAACTGGCAGCTTCATTAAATAGTACCTCCAAAACACCAGTCTCAACGTCAACAGTGACGTCAACTGTCCAGTGTTTGTGTTATTTTGCCCATCTTAATCTTTTCTTTTTGTTGGCCAGTCTGAGATATGGCTTTTTCTTTGCAACTCTGCCTAGAAGGCCAGCATCCCAGAGTCGCCTCTTCGCTGTTGACGATGAGACTGGTGTTTTGCCATTCCTGGACCTGTGACCAAAAACAAGCTACATATGGACAGTACCAAAACGAATTATCTAATGATTCTGTCTCTTCGCAGCAAATCTGGTTGTATCCCCCATATAAATAACATTCTATTGGTTGCAAGAATTTTGTATAGTAATTTAAATTGAACAATATTAAGTTTTGAATCTGGTGTCATTTTGCATATCAGTTCATAAACCGCGTGTCATGGAATTGGAACGTCAGAAATCTCTTCCCAACTATTTTGCAATGTATATGGCACAGATGTACGTTTTTTGGTCCTTAAATAAAACTGGTATATTTTATTTATAACAATTTTCTTTAATCATTTATGGTCTTTAATGCAGGGCCGACAAACAACTTCCTTACTTTTTCCCCTTCCACTTTCCTCTTCATTGCAGTAATGCTGCAATTAGTTGGTTGTAATTTTGAGTATAGCAGACAAGTCCATATGTTGTTGTTAGCTGCATGTGTGACGTAACTCCACCAGTCCAATTTAAGATATAATTTACGAAGATTATACCTTTTTTTTAAATCAATTCGTATATTTGAGTTTCACCACAATATTTGTTCTGTCTTTTCTGGTGGATTAAATTGAAATTACAACCAACTTTCTATGGCTTGTTTTAAAAATAGTGATATTTGGGAGAGGATTTCCTTTTCAAATAACTGAAAGTGAGAGGTTGTAATCATAATAAAGGGGAAAGGGGAATTCTTGAACATAGGGTGAGACATTCTTACTAATTTGCTAGAGAACCAGCTCGGTTTAAGTATAACTTTTGTATGACTGATGCCTTTAGTGAGAGGTCTAAGGCTTCATTATTAAATCATTTCTGCCTGCCAAATTCATATTAATTATAGAAATAGGCCTGTTTAATTTTGTCTGGCTTGCCGTTCCAAATAAAATGGAATTTTTTTTCTCATATGATTTAAAACTGTTTGCTACGTGTAGGCAAAACAATAAGCAAATAGATAAACTGGGATGTGACTAAATAGTTAATCAGGGGGATTTTTCCACAAATAGACATGTATTTACATTTCCATGGTAACAAAATCTTATCTATTTTGTTAACTTTCTATAAAATTGATTGTAGTGAGATGATTTATTTATTTTGGGATATGTATACCGAGTATATCCACATCACCATCAGAACATTTTATTGGTAAACTACATGGTAATGTAAAAGTTGTATTTTTTTGTGATCCAATACGTAATATCTTATCATAATTTGAATGTAATCCAGAGAGGTTAAAAAAATATCTAGATCCTCTGAGGCTGTGGAGGTATCCAAGTCGAGGATTTAAAAGAAAACATGACAACACTTGTTTTTAAGCCCTGGATTTCTAATCCCTTGATATTATTGTTAGATATGACTTTAATAGCTAACATTTCGATGGCCATAATAAATAGTTATGCCGGTCTGATTAGAATGAATAATGTCCGACCAAACCTTTTAAATTCTATGCGCTATACATTTTGCTTCAATTTTGCATCACAACAATAAAGTGTAAGGGTCCTCCAATATTTTAAGTTTATATTTACCACTTGTATCCTGTTTTTCCTCTAACTTATTCTGAGCCTCCATGGTACAGTTTTTATTGCTATCTATATATACTGTTAGTCCTTCTATTTCATTTGTTAGTATTGACTCTTTTGACCTAAATTGCTTTTGTTTTAGAGATGAGTACTGAATAGCATGGCCTCAAAAGGCACATTTAAAAGTGTCCCATACAATAAGGGGATTTGCTGTACCTATGTTAGGTCGAAAAATTCTGTTATACATTCCTCTGTCCTAGTTAAAAACATGTTATCATCCAATAGGCTTTGATTACATTTCCAATATCCTTGCCCATGTGGAAATTCAGTAAGAGCAATGTACAGTATATGCCAGTTATGTGATGGTCGTACCTCATTATATCCCCGATCAACACTTTTTAAAAAACTTTTGGTGCTAACGAGAATGACAAGAAAGAAGTCAAGACGACTAGCTTGATTGAGCCTCTGCCATGTATATCTTACTAGGTCAGGATATTTAAGCCTCCATATATCCACTAGTTCAAATATATTCATGACATTCATGATTTCCTTAAGAGCATGAGGGTGGTAGTTTGTAGTGTGAGGTATTTAAAACAGTATTTTAATATCCCACCATAATAAGAGTCTTGTATTGTTTGTAGGGTTGATCATTTATTATATATATTTTCAAAGAAGTGTGAATCATCATTGTTTGGTCCGTAAAGGTTAATGAGCCATATCTGTTCATGGTCCAATGACACATTTTAAATAATCCATCTACCTTGCGGATCTGTTTGGACAATATGCACATTCGGATCAAAATTAATGTTAATATCATCACCCCTTTTGAGTTTCTTTGCCCATGGGAGATGTGTATTTCTCCCCCCCAGCCCTTTTTCCACACAACTTGATCTAAAATTGTTGAATGAGTTTCTTGTAATATTATATTCCTTCTCTTTAAGCCAGGTAAATATGTGTTCTTCTTTTCTTATTATCTGCTAAGCTATTACAATTACAGTGAGGGAAAAAAGTGTTTGATCCCCTGCTGAGATTATGAGCACGCTCTTAAAGGGAGTGCTCCTAATCTCAGCAACAATGGACATATTTTCTGTGGACAGGTGTCTTCGTTAGTTAGTTAGTCTAAGGTTTGAGAGGTGGTACCGGTTCTGGTTTCTCGAGAGGTTCCTACAGTCCCTGTTCTAACATCTGAATGTGTTCCGACCTTACCCGATGTTCTGGTAGCGGTTCGTCGAACCACTCTTCCACTGTTGTCAACCACGCTAATAAACGTTTACCTTGAAACACAAAAGAACTGTCAATCTCCCTCGGCCTGGGGCTCCATGCAAGATCTCACATTGTGGAGTTGCAATGATCATGAGAACGGGGAGCAATCAGACCAGAACTACACGGGAGGATCTTGTCAATGATCTCAAGGCAGCTGGAACCATAGTCACCAAGAAAACAATTGGTAACACACTACGCCGTGAAGGACTGAAATCCTGCAGCGCCCGCAAGGTCCCCCTGCTCAAGAAAGCACATATACATGCCCGTCTGAAGTTTGCCAATGAACATTTGAATGATTCAGGACAACTGGGTGAAAGTGTTGTGGTCAGATGAGACCAAAATGGAGCTCTTTGGCATCAACTCAACTCTGCCTAGGAATGCTGCCTATGACCCCAAGAACACCATCCCCACCGTTAAACATGGAGGTGGAAACATTATGCTTTGGGGGTGTTTTTCTGCTAAGGGGACAGGACAACTTCACCGCATCAAAGGGACGATGGACGGGGCCATGTACCGTCAAATCTTGGGTGAGAACCTACTTCCCTCAGCCAGGGCATTGAAAATGAGTCGTGGATGGGTATTCCAGCATGACAATGACCCAAAACACACGGCCAAGGCAACAAAGGAGTGGCTCAAGAAGAAGCACATTAAGGTCCTGGAGTGGCCTAGCCAGTCTCCAGACCTTAATCCCATAGAAAATCTGTGGAGCGAGCTGAAGGTTCGAGTTGCCAAACGTCAGCCTCAAAACCTTAATGACTTGGAGAAGATCTGCAAAGAGGAGTGGGACAAAATCCCTCCTGAGATGTGTGCAAACCTGATGGCCAACTACAAGAAACATCTGACCTCTGTGATTGCCAACAAGGGTTTTGCCACCAAGTACTAAGTCATGTTTTGCAGAGGGGTCAAATACTTATTTCCCTCATTTAAAATGCAAATCAATTTATAACATTTTTCACATGCGTTTTTCTGGATTTTTGTGTTGTTATTCTGTCTCTCACTGTTCAAATAAACCTACCATTAAAATGATAGACTGATCATTTCTTTGTCAGTGGGCAAATGTACAAAATCAGCAGGGGATCAAATACTTTTTTCCCTCACTGTATGTCTGTCCATACTTATTTCACCATTTCCCATAACGAGAAACACGTTTCGAATCCATTTATCATAATGCACAGTATGTTTGTAAATGTACCATTAAAAAGTACTATAGTGATTGAGTGTCCATATAGCTGTACCATGATATTTGCATTGCTACTAAGTAACCCTCCAATTGTTCTCCACTATTCCACCTGCTAAAGCCCCTCCCCATCCCAAGTTTGGTTGTCATCCCAGTGACTGGCAGACCACCCCGTCCCCCCGGATCCCTAGGCCCCCGGAGAGGCCAGGACCCATCTTTCGAAAAGAGCACACAGTGCCACCCACAGAACAAAAGCAGATCAACCGCTAAAAGTATTTCCAATGCTCTCACCTCAATTTGCTTTATATATATATATATATTCAAAAATTATCTTGCATATTTTAACTTCAGTCATTAACAATTAATATGCGTAATAATGTTGGCAGTTCATGGACATGATTGTTACCTATAATTGCATTACATTACAATTTTGTCAAGCAATTATTAGTTTAGCTCAACGGTTGTTACATCCCAGAGCCCAACTCAAGAAAGGATGCAAGATTGAGCAATTTTTTTGGGATAACCATTGTCATGTCCTAGGTGATGGAGATCAGATCCACCCCCTTCCCTGAAACACAGATGCTGGTCCCCCATTGTTACCATTTCCCCAAGCATCACTGTGCAGTCAGACCTTTGATTATTTTGTGCCACCAGGGCCACAATAATATGCCCTCTCTCTGAGTGTCCGAGTGCAACCCCCTCCTCATGGGTTACTGCAGCCAGTGTTGCCAGCACTGCCACTACCTGGGTGGGGGTACCCCACCATAATCCCCATCGGCTAGGTACAAGGGCTTCAAGGTTCTCATTAGCAGCTTTGAGAATTTCCTTGTATATTATGCTCTCCCTTCAGGGGGCTCTGGCTTTTTAGGACCAACCCTGCCAGGCAGGCTCAGAATCTTGAGGGGACGGTGCTGCTGTAGTAGGTCTCTGACCGCATTTATCTTTCTGTTTTGGATGCATATAGGCAACTTACAGCAGGCCCATAGTGCATGGGTCGCTCAGGTGGCTGTCTAAGGTATATGGTTGGGGACCATTTCATCATGATAGGAAAATAAATAAATCAATTAGATGTATCATTTACTTTAAATGTATATCCCTCATCTGCACAAATTGAAAGCTCTCTCACAATGCCTGCTCACAGACACACATTGGTACTGGGATATGCAACCGTTTCCTTTCTCACTCACTTAATGTGAGTGTAGCGAAATGCTTGTGCTTCTAGTTTCGACAGTGCAGTAATATATAACAAGTAATCTAACAATTCCCCAACCACTGCCTAATACACACAAATCTAAAGGGGTGAATGAGAATATGTACATATAAGTATATGGATGAGCAATGGCCAAGCGGCATAGGCAAGGTGCAGTAGATGGTATAAAATACAGTATACACGTGATATGAGTAATGTAAGATATGTATACATTATTAAAGTGGCAATCAATTGTTTAAAGTGACTGGTGATCCATTAAAGTGTCCAGTGATTGGGTCTCATTGTAGGCAGCAGCCTCTCTGAGTTAGTGATTGCTGTTTAGCAGTCTGATGGCTTTGGCATAGAAGCTGTTTCTCAATCTCCCGGTCCCAGCTTTGATTCACCTGTACTGACCTCAGCTTTTGGATGATATTAGTGTGAACAGGCAGTGGCTCGGGTGGATGTTGTCCTTGATGATCTTTTTGGCCTTCCTGTGACATCGAGTGCTGTAGGTGTCATGGAGGGCAGGTAGTTGCCCCCGGTGATGCGTCGTGCAGACCGCACCACCCTCTGGAGAGCCTTGCAGTTGAGGGCGGTGCAGTTGCCATACCAGGCTGTGATACAGCCCGACAGGATGCTTTCGATTGTGTATCTGTAAAGGTTTGTCAGGGTTTTGGGTGACAAGCCACATTTCTTCAGCCTCCTGAGGTTGAAGAGGCGCTGTTGCGCCTTCTTCACCACACTGTCTGTGTGGGTAGACCATTTCAGTTTGTCTGTGATGTGTACGCCCAGGAACTTAAAACTTTAAGCAGCCAGCTTGATGATGAGCTTGGAGGGTACTATGCTGTTGAATGCTGAGCTGTAGTCAATGAACAGCATTCTTACATAAGTATTATTTTTTGTCCAGATGAGATAGGGCAGTGTGATGGCGATTGCATCATCTGTGGACCTGTTGGGGCGGTATGCAAACTGAAGTGGGTTTAGGGTGGCCGGTAAGGTGGCCGTGATATGATCACTGACTAGCCTCTCAAAGCACTTCATGATGACAAAAGTGAGTGCTACGAGGCGGTAGTCATTTAGTTCAGTTATCTTTGCCTTCTTGGGTACAGGAACAATGGTAGCCATCTTGAAGCATGTGGGGAGAGGGGGGGCGCAGTCTTTGTTAGCGAGCACTGTATTATCCTCAAAGTGGGCAAAGAAGATGTTTAGTTTGTCTGGAAGAGTGACGTCAGTGTCCGTGACATGGCTGGTTTTGTTTTTGTAGTCCGTGATTTCCTGTATACCCTGTCACATATGTCTCATGTCTGAGCCGTTGAATTGCGACTCCACCTTGTCCCTGTACCGGCATTTCGCTTGTTTGATTGCCTTGCGGAGGGAATAACTACACTGTTTATATTCAGCCATATTTCCAGACCTCTTTCGTTGGTTAAATGCGGTGGATCGCGCTTTTAGTTTTGCGTGAATGCTGCCATCCATCCACGGTTTCTGGTTAGGGTAGGTTTTAATAGTCACAGTGGGTACAACATCTCCGATGCACTTATTTATAAACGCACTCACCGAGTCAGCGTATAGATCGATGCTGTTCTTTTGAGGCGGACAGGAACATATTCCAGACCGCCTGATCAAAACAATCTTGAAGCGTGGCTTCCGATTGGTCAGACCAGAGTTGAATGGTTCCCATCACTGGTACATCCTGTTTGAGTTTCTGCCTGTAAGCCGGGACGAGCAAGGTGGCGTCGTGGTCCGATTTGCCTAAGGGAGAGCAGGGGAGGGCTTTGTATGCATCGCGGAAGTTAGAGTAGCAGTGGTCGAGAGTATTAGCCCTACGTGTCGTGCAATCACTATACTGATAGAATTTACGAAGCATTGTTCTCAAATTTGCTTTATTGAAATCCCCAGCTACAATAAATGCAGCCTCCGGATATATAGTTTCCAGTTTATATCGTCCAGTGAAGTTCCTTGAGGGCCGTCTTGGTGTCCGCTTGAGGGGGGATGTACAAAGCTGTGACTATAACTGAAGAGAATTCTCTTGGTCTTTAGAATGGCCGACATTTTAGTGTAAGGACTTCTAGGTCGGGTGAGCAGAAGGACTTGAGATCCTGTTTGTTGTTATGATTACCATGAGCTGTAAATCATAAAGCATAAAGCCCTTCCTCTTTCCAGAGAGGTATTTATCTCTGTCGGCGCGATGTATGGAGAAGCCCGGTGGCTGAACCGATTCCGACAACATATCCCGAGAGAGACAGGTTTCCATGAAACAGAGAATGTTACAATCTCTGATGTCTCTCTGGAAGGCAACCCTTTCACGAATTTTGTCTACCTTGTTGTCAAGAGACAGGACATTGGCGAGTAGTATACTCGGAGGCCGTGGGCGATGTTCCCGTTTACGAAGCCTGACCAGAAGACCGCTCCATCTGCCCCTTCTGCGTCGCCGTTGTTTGAGGTCAGCTACTGGTATTAGATCCCTTGTCCTCGGTGGTGATCCGAAGAGAGGATCTGCTTCGGGAAAGTAGTATTCCTGGTCGTAATGTTGGTAAGTTGATGTTGCGCTTATATCCAATAGTTCTTCCCGGCTGTATGCAATAAGACTTAAGATTTCCTGGGGTAACAATGTAAGAAATAATTTTTTTAAAACTAAATACTGCATAGTTCCCTAAGAACACGAAGTGAGGCGACCATCTCTGTCAGCGCCATCCACACATACCCACATAATGTGTCTTCTATGTCTTCTGTTTGCTGTGTTTTTATCTCCAGTACATTTGTGTTCCAATTAGTCATATTTGAATATGTATCATTTTGCTAGTTACCCTTTCTTCTAATGATGTCTTATCCATTTATAAAATACTATAAATGGAAAATGCTCTATGGGACTCCCAATCACAGCCAGATGTGATGTAGCACTGAGATGCAGTGTCTTAGACCATTGCACCACTCGGGAGCCCAACTAATTATTTTACAACATTCCCTATCTGAAAGGTGTAGTGTTGTTGTAGTTTATTTATTTAACAATTGTTTTATTTTATTTTTTATTTATTATTACAATCCCTGCCATGGCTAGTATTGGGTGTTCAATTATTTGAGAACCTCTATGAGAACTTTTAAATGTTTAGAATAGCCATGGAGAAGTCTTTGTGTTTCGGAACATTTGGTTGTTCATATACAGTTTATCGACTACGAGAGCTACACGCTTCCCTTTTAATCTATATTCCTTGAAGATTGGGAACATAACTTTGCGCTGTTCTGCAATCTCCTTGGGAACTGATCATTCATGCCTATTTTCGTGCCAGCGAGTCTTTTATCCAGGCTTTTAACCATTACGTGATCCTTAAAGAAAGCAAATTTTGCAACGATTGGCTGCTCATATCTCTGTACAGGTTTGAGTTGGATTTTATCGACAGCATCGAGTGGGATTTGAAGCACTGTAAGAAATAATTCCTTCACTACATTTTCGGGAGCTTCTCCTTCTCTTTCTTGGATACCCATAAGTACTAGAATTTCTCTCATAGATCTAGTCTGTATGTCAAGTAAGGCCTCTCTCAGAAAGATGTTCTCCTTTTTAAGTTTATTAACGTCCGTTCCCTTTTAGCTTGTTTTTTTCTTTCTCCATTGTCGCAACTCTTTTTGTCACTAATTTCGAGGCTTGCCTTCAACTCCTTTATATCCTTACTGACTAATTCAATTATGCCCAGATTGTCATTTATCGATTTTAACAGATCGCTTTCCACCCTTACCAGTCCCAGTGGTGAAAAGCATAAATAGCCTTTATCCGTCAACGAGTCACGTTTTCTTTTGGAGACTGATTCTCCTCGTTTACTCTCAGTCATGTTTGAGTGTTGCTTGTTTTCGTAATATTTGTCAATACATTTCTCTAGCCTTGTTTTGTGTTGTTATCCAGATTGAATGTTATTTCCCATGAGTATATGAAGTGCTAATATTTAGTCTAACTTACTGATATTGAATATTACGTTTATATCTTGAGGCGATCTGCACCGATGTGTTCAGTCTGCCATCTTACCTCTTTCCATTTTCAAGTGTTACTAATAGCCTGTTTTAGCTCCTTAGCTAATAGAATTAGATACATTTACCATATGTGACCCATTTCAGGAAACTAGGCGTATGTCGCAAGTCACGACTTCACAGGAAATTGTGTTTTTTGGCAGAAATTCCTTCTCAAACGTGAACTTTCATGTGCCTTAATAATATTGACAGAAAATGCATTATTGGTTACTTTATTGATGCATAACATCCTTAATACCATTATGATCTGTATATTCCAGAATATCCAGAATATTCCAGGTCCATATTTAAGCAATCCTGGTAACCAGGTTTACATTTGAATTGCTTTTTGTAAATCAGTACTTACAGGTAACAGTACTTTGAATATGGTTTTCTCTATATGGTGGTCTCTAAACTGTGCACTGATAGTGAAGGCTGAAGTCAATGGAGCAAGCAATGCTGTGTGTAAAAATTTATACCTGGCTTTTCTTTTAGATGAATCCAATTTTAAGACATTGTTTGCTAACCGTGTAGCAGGGCTGTTGGCAGACATGCAGTGTGAAAGGACAGAACCACCAGGCCCCAGAGGACCATGAGCAAACAAGCCATCCATCGTGCCGAGAGGAATAATGGTTTTATGCTATTGGAATCTCCACTAAATGCTGCAATCAGCAGAACTTCGTGTAAGTATTTCGCAAGAAAGTTATCCCTAACATAAATAACATTGGCTTTTAAAGTGTGAAAACATAAATATTATATTGACACAAAGACAATGTGTTTGATCTGATGGTTTCTGGACAAGCTTTGACCCCACTGTATGTTGTTTGGTATATGTCTTTGGTTGAAGGTGTACGCGTTTCCTGGGAAAATGTTACTCATCAAAAGAATGGCTGAAAACTAGTTTGTCACTTCCTCTCTGCATTAGACCTGATAAGCAGAGGGATCTATTAGTTTTAGGAAGGTGATAAGAGCAACTGTCACAGTAAATTAAAGTGATGATCTCATGCACTGCTTCTGGTAAACTTTGTTCAGTGTCAGCCCAAGTGACTATCAATGAATAATATGGGGGAGACAAATCCCCACACAGTAAGGCGTTACGGAGCTAAATTATTGTTACATTCTATTTAGTCGTGAAATGAAACAAGTAAGTCAAACAACCATAACTAGTGGTTAGACAAAGTGTTGCTGTATTTATAACATTACCACGAATAAAGACTAAGGAAAAAAAGAGTAGGTTTTTTAATACTCCTGGGGCCTCATTTAGAAAACGGACTTACGATAAATTTTGATCCTAAGTATGATTTACGCAGAAAACCACGTATAAGTAGTTATTTATAAAACCTTACTTTGATGTGGAAATTATCTTAACTTTATGCAAAGACTTGGCGTAAGTGATTTTCCTGCTGGTTATGTAGGGGTATTGCAGTTTGGGACGCATATGCGTCCAAGCCTGTGGTGAACTTTTCATTAGCTTTATGAACAATTTGTTAGGAATGATCAATTAAAGGTGTGAGAAATTACTTGCCAGACGCAAGGTGTTTTGAATTAAAAACAGGATGCAATGTTCTATAAATAGTGTATCAAATTAGTAACCATGGCTGTTCTTGCGTTATTGGAAGACATTGAAAACCGTGCTTTTAGAAAGGAGAGTTTTTTCAGAGACCAGAATGACTTTTTTGTGCATGAGGATCCATGGCTTATAAGTTGCTATCGTCTCCCAAGAAATGTCATGTTAGATTTGTGCGTGCATTTAGCCCCTAATCTGGAAAGGAAGTTGACTGTACACATATTGCCTTACGCGCACCATCTGTAGATGAACATGTATATGTTAACAGGAATAATTTCCATTCATTGAATGTTCAGATCATCTTCGATGCCCGTATGCAACTACTCAGTGTATGCTCCAAGTGGCCAGGGTCTACGCACGACTCATTCATTCTGCGCCACAGCAGAGTAGGCCTGCGTCTAGAATCTGGTGAGTGGAGGCGGTTGGCTTCTCGGTAAGTTCTTTTTTTTCAGTGTATTATTAACCGTGCAAATAATGTAACACAACGGTTTCCACTGAAAACGTGGCTTCTCACTCCCTTTGCCGATCCCTGAACAGCAGAGGAAATGCGCAACAATTTGGTGCACAGCAGAACAAGGTCGATTGTGGAACGCACCATCGGACTGCTGAAGGGCAGGTGGTGTTGCCTTGATGCATCAGGTAGAAAACTCCTCAAGCCAGAGAAGGTGGAAGAAATGGCAGCCATTTTACGGGCGCCTAACCAATTGTGCTATTATGTGTTTTTTTTTTCGCATTATTTGTAACTTATTTTGTACATAATGTTTCTGCAAACGTATCTTACGGCAGAAAAGAGCTTCTGGATATCAGGACAGTGATCACTCACCTCGGATTAGACAAAGATTTTTTGAACAACAAGCAAGATGCACATGATATTCTCAAAACACCCGGCAGGGCCGACATCCCAGTTATTCGCAAGAAGAAGCGACGCAGGTACAGGGGGAAAAGAGCCGGATGCCTGGTCAGGACCCGGAGAAGGCGATTGGGAAAGCTGCCGTTACCGTCAATACTACTCGCCAACGTGCAATCATTGGACAATAAATTAGACGAGGTACGATCACGAATATCCTACCAACGGGACATTAAAAACTGCAACATCTTATGTTTCACGGAATCGTGGCTGAATGACGACATGGATATTCAGCTAGCGGGATACACGCTGCACCGGCAAGATAGAACAGCACACTCCGGTAAGACGAGGGGGGGCGGTCTGTGCATATTTGTAAACAACAGCTGGTGCACGAAGTCTAAGGAAGACTCTAGATTTTGCTCGCCTGAAGTAGAGTATATTGTGATAAATTGCAGGCCACACTACCTGCCTACAGAGTTTTCAGCTATACTTTTCGTGGCTGTATATTTACCACCACAGACAGATGCTGGCACTAAGACCGCACTCAGTCAGCTGTATAAGGAAATAAGCAAAAAGGAAACCACTCACCCAGAGGCGGTGCTCCTAGTGGCTGGAGACTTTAAGAGTAAGACCTTTAAGCAAGTCAACATACACAAGGCTGCGGGGCCAGACGGATTACCAGAACATGTGCTCCGGGCATGTGCTGACCAACTGGCAGGTGTCTTCACTGACATTTTCAACATGTCCCATCACTGGGGCTAAGCTGCCTGCCATCCAGGACCTCTACACCAGGCGGTGTCAGAGGAAGGCCCTAAAAATTGTCAAAGACCCCAGTCATAGACTGTTCTCTCTACTACCGCATGGCAAGCGGTACCGGAGTGCCAAGTCTAGGACAAAAAGGCTTCTCAACAGTTTTTACCCCCAAGCCATAAGACTCCTGAACAGGTAATCAAATGGATATCCTGACTTTTTGCATTGTGCCCCCCGCTGCTGCTACTTTCTGTTTATCATTTATGCATAGTCACTTTAACTATACTTTCATGTACATACTACATCAATTGGACCGACCAACCAGTGCTCCCGCACATTGGCTAACTGGGCTATCTATCTGTATTGTGTCCCACCACCCGCCAACCCCTTTTTTACGCTACTGCTACTTTCTGTTCATCATATACAGTGAGGGAAAAAAGTATTTGATCCCCTGCTGATTTTGTACGTTTGCCCACTGACAAAGAAATGATCAGTATATAATTTTAATGGTAGGTTTATTTGAACAGTGAGAGACAGAATAACAACAAAGATCCAGAAAAACGCATGTGAAAATGTTTATAAATTGATTGTTAAAATAAACCTACCATTAAAATTATAGACTGATCATTTCTTTGTCAGTGGGCAAACGTACAAAATCAGCAGGGGATCAAATACTTTTTTCCCTCACTGTATGCATAGTCACTTTAACCATAACTACATGTACATATACTACCTCAATCAGCCTGACTAACCGGTGTCTGTATGTAGCCTCGCTACTTTTATAGCCTCGCTACTTTTACAGCCTCGCTACTGTATATAGCCTCGCTACTGTATATACTGTTGTTTTTATTTCTTTACTTACCTATTGATCACCTTTTTTATTTATTTTTTATTTTTTGCACTGTTGGTTAGAGCCTGTAAGTAAGCATTTCACTGTAAGGTCTACACCTGTTGTATTCGGTGCACGTGACAAATAAACTTTGATTTGATGGTAGCGTCAATTAATAGAAATACAAAACTTAAATGTTGTTTTAAAATGGGTCAACTTAAAGAAACATTCCAACACTTTATATAGCATTTTATTGAAATTGCACACCCAAAGGTTCTGGCCAAATAGCTGGAACAGTTTTTAATTTGGCCCTACGGTTACTGAGATGTCCCCTTGAAGCTTGTTAATTTTGTAGCAATGCTAGTGTAAACGAATGGAATCAGCTGATTCCTATTGTTTCCACTAGCATTGCAACAAAATGTAAACAGATTAAGGGGACACCTCAGTAAATGTTGGCCTGTTTTAATAATTAATGGTTTCTCTCCCCAATCAAAGGTGACACGCGTAATACTGGCATGTGGTGTGCTCCACAACATAGTCCTGAGGCATGGTATTGAAATGGATGCGGCGATTAGAGCCTCCTAACCCGCCACCCAATGGAGCCCCTGCCCCGGCTGATACAGCTCATACCGAGATTGGTAAGAAACAGAATTCCAGACAACATGCAAAGCATAGGTTTTTTATTAATGCTGTGGAAAACATTCAACAATTGCATTATGTAAAGGAATCAAAACCCTGCGTATTCTTCCGAGTTCAGTCACAATCTGCCCAACCAATGTATTCAACTCGTTCTGGGTTTGCAGGACTGAGGTGGTCAACACGTGAACTGTAGATGTGGACGCAAACGTGGATGGACCCTCGACACCTGTGGCCAAACATTCCCCCTCTTGTCACCTGCGGGTCTGTGACGCTTATGAACTGGGGCCTCACGGACTTCATCCCTGTGGCCAAACCATCTCCCTCACTCCTAGCACCTGCTGATTTGGGAGCCTCACACACTTTATCCCTGGGTGGAGGGCGCACGGGCTGCAACGCAGCTTCCCTTGGTGGAGGGGGCACCCTCATCCGGCGCACGGGCTGCAATGCAGCTTTCCCCGTTTCTATGTGTATAAAATATTTTTTTTAAATCAGTGCGTGTCTTGTATATTAAGTTACTGACAACCAAGTTTCACATTCTGTTAATTACTTACCGTGATCCAGTGATGCAGTCTTGAGGTTTCGTGCGCCGACTTCACTGTGTCCGATGTCACTGATAAACAATGTAAAAGTTGGGATTAAACCATATGAAAAATAGAAGAAACTCACCTTTTTTTTACATTCCCCCGTCGCCGTCAGAACATGTGCCAGTGTATGCGCTTTCCTCGATGATTGCCCCGATGCGCTGGTCAATTAGGGAGAGCTCCGGCGTGCCAGGCCCCCCTCCCGTTGCCTTAATGCTGCGGTTATGTATGGCTATTCTTTTTTTCCCTTGCAGTTTTAGGTCAGACCATTTCTTTTTCACATCTATGGTGGAAAAATTGCAAGATTATGTTATAATACTTTTATTGAATCAAAAAGTTGTTTTAAGCAACAGAATATAGTATTTTGTTAACTATTGTGTGTGTGTTCTACTGAGGAAGGGCCTCTGGGAGATAACACTGATAGGAGATTTACGATGTATTTTGGTTGATAAAACCTAAAGAGCATTCCAGAGCATGAGTTAATGTTTCTGTTCTATACCATACCAGGAAGAGATGGTTCCAGTTTGGAGTCAGAGGGACAGACACTGGTCTCTACACAATGAAAACTGTTGACACAGCAGGTACTGTCTGCTATGTATTATAGGTATCTTTTATACAAATCTTAACCTTGTGACCCATTCTATATTTCTGTTGTTTGTCATGTAGGTTGAAAGGGGTGTATCTCGGCTATAAAAGACCTTCGTACTTTTGTCTCGGGGCTCTCAACGAATCATCTGAGCGTGAATCGTCGACCAGCCATGACCAGCCATCATTATCGTAGAGCACTCAATCGATTAACTTGATATGTGTGCGCTGTATTGACCTTCTCCATTATTAATAAGTGGTTAAAGATTTAGTTTAAGTATAACTCTGACTTGAGTGATAAGTTTGTCTCTCCTCATTTGATAGTAAAGAAATGAACCACCACACATCAGCCACAGTTCTGTCTTGCTGCCCCACCTTGTTCACTGCATCGGCGACACACTCCCAAGCTAGGTGTTTTGCTTTGTGTCACATCTGCTCCTGCTACGCCCTCTGGTGTTCATCCGGTGTCTTCTTGACCTGCAGTTACAACCCCTGTACTCTCTCTCTCTCCCTCTCCCTCTCCCTCTCTGTGTGATTGTGTGTTGGAGATAGGTGTGCTGGAGTCAGAGCAGATCCCTACCAGCTGCTACTTGTTCCATAATCAAATACTCACTTTCACTCTGCTGGATCGTAATCTCTGCTCATTACCGCTCTTTCTCTGGCTCCTGTTTCCTGTTCCACATCTCACCACCCAAAATAACCTCACACTCAACGTCAACAAAACAAAGGAGATGATCGTGGACTTCAGGAAACAGAAGAGAGAGCAGCCCCCTATCCACATCGACGGGACAGTAGTGGAGAAGGTGGAAAGTGTTCAGTTCCTCGGCGTACACATCACGGACAAACTGAAATGGTCCACCCACACAAACAGCATGGTGAAGAAGGCGCAACAGCGCCTCTTCAACCTCAGGAAGCTGAAAAAATTTGGCTTGTCACTAAAAACACTCACAAACTTTAAAATTGGATGTAGTAAATGTATCACTATCACATTAAACATTGCCACTTTATATAATGTTTACATACCCTACATTACTCATCTCATATGTATATACTATACTCTATACCATCTACTGCATCTTGCCTATCCCGTTCGGCCATCGCTCATCCAGATATTTATATGTACATATTCTTATTCATTCCTTTACACTTCTGTGTATAAGGTAGTTGTTGTGAAATTGTTAGATTACTTGTTAGATATTACTGCATGGTTGGAACTAGAAGCACAAGAATTTCGCTACACTCGCATTAACATCTGCAAACAATGTGCATGTGACCAATAAAATTTGATTTGATTTGAACTACCTTGCTCTGTATTTTACTCACCACCACTACCTTGGATTCCCCTCAGGACCTGTTTACCCTGTTCTACTCAGCCAACTCCAACCTCAGTCTCCATCTGGTTTTTCTGCAACTCATCCGAGCTACCCCGGATCTGCACTCCATATCTCTCTGTGCAACAATACATATTTTAGTTCATTCATCCCTGTTTCCTCATCTGAGTCTGCTCTTGGGTTCCCTTGTGTCGCTCTGCTTAACACTTTGTTTGTCAACCCACAATTTAGTCCCCTGAATAATACATGTTGCATGTATTCAATCTCCTCTACCATCGCCCTGATCTTGTCTTCCAAAAAGTTTGCTTTTCTCTTTCGGTCCATGGCTATTCCTGACTAAACCCTAATTTGTGCTAGCATTCTACAAGGGGAAATCGCAAGGCACGTTCAGGTGCCGTCAATTTTAATTTAATTTGATATTTATAGTTCACAGGTGCGTAAGTTACAAATGGGCTTCTTAGAACCTGCGTAAGCAAGGTTTTTTATGATCAGTATCTTTTATGAATCGAACGTAAGCACACTGTCGGAAATGATCTTACGACTAAGTTCAAGTTTAAATCGAAGAACATTTTTATAAATGAGGCCCCTGTTCCCGTACATCCATGTCATTAAGCTGTATACCTCCCATCATTTAGTATGCCTGTATCAACACATACTTAATGAGTGAACTCAAAGACCTCCATTAGTCTGATGTGTTTTGACAGGGCATTGTGTAATTACGTCCTCCTCAACATCACAAAAAGACATTCTGCTTCTGTCTTCTGAAATAATGAAAGCCATTGTCACCATCCATCATCGACCAGGAGACCTGGCAGTCTCTCCTGTCTCACCGTCACAACACTCCCAATGGATGTGACTTTCACCTCCATTAGGGGTTTGTTTATCTTATTGAAATAGTAATTAACCATTGTTACAAGAGGTTGGATGCCAGTGACGGTAGTTAATGCACTGTAAAGACATAGAGTACCAGTCAAAAGTTTGGACACACCTACTTATTCAATCAATCAATCAATCAAATGTATTTATAAAGCCCTTCTTACATCAGCTGTCACAAAGTGCTGTACAGAAACCCAGCATAAACCACAAACAGCAAGCAATGCAGGTGTAGAAGCACGGTGGCTAGGAAAAACTCCTTAGAAAGGCCGGAACCTAGAAAGAAACCGGGGGGGGGGGGGCGCGTCAGTGTCAGAAGATCATGTCAGTGACTCAACCCACTCAAGTGACGCACCCCTCCTAGGGACGGTATGGAAGAGCACCAGTAAGCCAGTGACTCCTGTAATAGGGTTTGAGTCAGAGAATCCCAGAGGAGAGAGGGGAACCGGGCAGTCAGAGACAGCAAGGGCGGTTCGTTGCTCCAGCGCCTTTCCTTTCACCTTCACACTCCTGGGCCAGACTACACTCAATCATAGGACCTACTGAAGAGATGAGTCTTCAATAAAGACTTAAAGGTCGAGACCGAGTCTACGTCTCTCACATGGATAGGCAGACCATTCGAAAAAAATGGAGCTCTATAGGAAAAAGCCATGCCTCCAGCTGTTTGCTTAGAAATTCTAGTGACAGTAAGGAGGCCTGTGTCTTGTGTAGGTATGTACAGCAGGACCAAATCGGAAAGATAGGTAGGAGCAAGCCCATGTAATGCTTTGTAGGTTAGCAGTAAAACCTTGAAATCAGCCCTTGCCTTAACAGGAAGCCAGTGTAGAGAGGCTAGCACTAGTAATAGTAATATGTAATATGATCAAATATTTTGGTTCTAGTCAAGATTCTAGCAGCCGTGTTTAGCACTAACTGAAGTTTATTTTGTGCTTTATCCGGGTAGCCGGAAAGTAGAACATTGCAGTAGTCTAACCTAGAAGTGACAAAAGCATGGATACATTTTTCTGCATCATTTTTGGAGAGAAAGTTTCAGATTTTTGCAATGTTATGTAGATGTAAAAAATTTATATGTTTGTCAAAAAAGAGATCAGGGTCCAGAGTAACGCTGAGGTCCTTCACAGATTTATTTGACACGACTGTACAACCATCAAGATTAATTGTCAGATTCAACAGAAGATCCCTTTGTTTCTTGGGACCTAGAACAAGCATTTCTGTTTTGTCCGAGTTTAATAGTAGAAAATTTGCCGCCATCCACTTCCTTATGTCTGAAACACAGGCTTCCAGGGAGCGCAATTTTGGGGCTTCACCAAGTTTCATCGAAATGTACAGTCAGTGAAGTTAACATTATGTTTCCAAATGACATCACCAACAGGTAAAATATATAGTGAAAACAATAGTGGTCCTAAAACGGAGCCTTGAGGAACCCCAAAATGTACAGTTGATTTGTCAGAGGACAAACCATCTACAGAGACAAACTGATATCTTTCTGACACATCTAAATCATTCAAAGGTTTTTCTTTATTTTTACATTGTAGAATAATAGTGAAGACATCAAAACTATGAAATAACACATATGGCATAATGTAGTAACCAAAAAAGTGTTAAACAAATCTACATATATTTTAGATTTTAGATTCTTCAAAGAAGATGACAGGTTTGGACATTCTTGGCATCCTCTCAACCAGCTTCACCTGGAATGCACTTCCAACAGTCTTGAAGGAGTTCCCACATATGCTGAGCACTTGTTGGCTGCTTTTCCTTTACTCTGCGGTCCAACTCATCCTAAACCATTTTAATTGGGTTGAGCTCGGGTGATTGTGGAGGCCAGGTCATCTGATGCAGCACTCCATCACTCTCCTTCTTGGTCAAATAGCCCGTACACAGCTTCGAGGTGTGTTTTGGGTCATTGTTCTGTTAAAAAACAAATGATAGTCCCACTAAGCGCAAACCAGATGGGATGGCGTATTGCTGCAGAATGCTGTGGTAGCCATGCTGGTTAAGTGTGCCTTGAATTCTAAATAAATCACTGACAGTGTCACCAGAAAAGCACCCCCACACCATCACACCTCCTCCTCCATGCTTCATGGTGGGAACCACACATGCGAAGATCATCCGTTCACCTACCCTGCGTCTCACAAAGACACGGCGGTTGGAACCAAAAATCAAAAACTTCGACTCATCAGACCAAAGGACAGATTTCCACCGATCTAATGTCCATTGCTCATGTTTCTTGGCCCAAGCAAGTCTCTGATTCTTATTGGTGTCCTTTAGTAGTGGTTTTGACCATGAAGGCCTGATTCACACAGTCTCCTCTGAACAGTTGCTGTTGAAATATGCCTGTTACCTGAACTCTGTGAAGCATTAATTTTAGCTGCAATTTCTGAGGCTGGTAACTCTAATGAACTTATCCTCAGTAGCAGAGGTAACTCTGGGTCTTCCTTTCCTGTGGCGGTCCTCATGAGAGCCAGTTTCATCATAGCGCTTGATGGTGTTTGCGACTGTACTTGAAGAAACTTGACATTTACCGGATTGACTGACCTTCATGTCTTCAAGTAATGATGGACTCTCATTTCTCTTTGCTTATTTGAGATGTTCTTTCCATAATATGGACTTTGTCTTTTACCAAATAGGGCCTTCTTCTGTATACCCCCCTACCTTGTCACAACACAACTGATTGGCTCAAACGCATTAAGGAAAGAAATTCCACGAATTAACTTAAGAATGCACACCTGTTATTTGAAATGCATTCCAGGTGACTACCTCATGAAGCTGGTTGAGAAATTGCCAAGAGTGTGCAACGCTGTCATCAAGGCAAAGGGTGGCTACTTTGAAGAATCTCAAATATAAAACATGTTTTACTTTGGTTACTACATGATTCCATATGTGTTATTTCATAGTTTTGATGTCTTCACTATTATTCTACATTGTAGAAAATAGTAATAATAAAGAAAAACCCTTGAATGAGTAGGTGTGTCCAAACTTGTGACTGGTACTGTATGCTGCATAAAAGGGGCATGGTGCACAACAAGACCCTGAGTAAAACGTTATAATGAATAAAGTTCTCACAGT
The DNA here is from genome assembly GCA_003317085.1 of Hucho hucho. Classification (NCBI taxonomy): domain Eukaryota; kingdom Metazoa; phylum Chordata; class Actinopteri; order Salmoniformes; family Salmonidae; genus Hucho; species Hucho hucho. The sequence continues at coordinate 824,466 of QNTS01000331.1, forward strand.
TTGTAGTGTGCACAGAACGAGGCTTTTTGTGTTGACCTGCATCACCGTCACAGTCCTTGCAGACTTCTCGAGTTAGTTGTGAACATAGAGCTCAATTTTCAGCAGGGTTGGGGAGTAACAGATTACATGTATAAAAAAAACTGTTACTGTTATCCGTTACGTCACCAGCTAAAATATTGTAATCAGATTACAGATACTTTTGAAAAACTAGATGACTACTTCAAGGATTACTATGATGACACAACCAATGTGTTTGATGGATTGCGGGAAAAGAGCAGGAATAGGCTTTTGTAGGCTACAATCCAAGCTGTCTTCCAATGGTGCGGCTGCTGTTGGCATCCAAAGATTATCCAACTTGAATAAACGCTTGGAGGTAAGGATGACAGCAGTGGTGTAGTCTACGGCGAAACGGATATCAATTAATATTGATATCCACATAGCACATTGATGTGAATCACACTACTGCTCGCTCATTTAGCTATTTGCGCCTCACGGATTGTGGTTCTTGTGGACGGCTGTTCGCAAATCTAAATGTGTATTTGAACCCAATAATGGTTGAATTCAAGAAGTTTAAGCTGCCTATCAATGATTGTTTTTGAAACCAGTGGACAGCCAGTGAAAAATGCTCTCTTACAACAGCTGCATAGCGCGGATCCCAGCCCATGGAATAAAAGTGCTCAATCTAATTCATGCTGATAAAAAAAAACTTGCACACGTTTGATAGACTTAAAGGGGCAATATTTAGTTGCTACATCCATTTTTGGACGTATATATATTGATGTAAAGATATAATTTAAAAGTATTATTATATGTAGTAAAAAGCAATGGGTTTGAAGAAGCCTACATAACTAACCCATAAAGTAAAATGTTGCATCCATATATAGCCAGCTATGTAAACATGGATTTATCTTGCAATAGATATCGTTAAATTGGTAACATACATTTGTGTCTTCTTCTAATGCATCTTAAGGGGAAAGTAATCTAAAAGTAACTGAATGTAATCAGATTAGAGTTTGGGTAATCCAAAAATTACGATACTGATTACAAGTTTGGACAGGTATCTAGTAACTGTAACGGATTGCATTTAGAAAGTAACCTACCCAACCCTGATTTTCAGTCAGCAAAACACCCATTACAACAAGTGCTTATCTTTGTTGCTATCTTTACAAATAAGAACCCAAAGCATTGATTTTACCCTAAAAAGAGGAGCTACACTGCCTCCCCAGTTTTCAAGTTTACTTATATGTATTGGTCAATCACAAAAACACATTATGTATGGCACTCCGGGGCCATGGTTGCCAGCGTTGTAAATTACCCCGGACTTACCCACCTCTGTAAAATACATTTTAACATCTTAAAATATAACATTGACTACTACCTACAAGTTCTATCCAAATGAATCAGAGGGTTGATATGGCTGAGTGAGACCACTGGGGACATATATGGGCATACTGTCTAACAGACAGATTTAGTGTACTTTGTCTAGGGACTCATTTACAGAATTCTCTCCACAGGCTGAACACAAGTGCTTGTTAAAATCCTTAAAATAGTACAGCGTCAGTGATGTGACTGGCCAATCCATCTGAAAGGGATGACTTTCTACTATTTCTGAGAGATGCAAATTATTAGGCCTATTGCTTGTGCACACTGAAATACTGTATATATAATGTTGGTGCATTACTACTTATAGTTTATATATAACATGATTAAATTGCTATGTCTAAAATGGTTACAGGTGAGATGGTGATTGGCTTGTTCTCTGGATTCCTGCATAGATTATGTGCACTGGCTTTCTGATTCACAATTAGCTAGTTCATTGCCTGAGGGGAGATTGGAATGTTCCATTTACTTCTTCGTCTGGTCATGTCTCCAAATCACCTGTGCCCATTACACCAGTTCGGGACATTAGCAGTAAGGCGATTTGAAGAAAAATATCCAGATATCATATGTGACAGCTCTTATCTGTCCTTCAGGAAACACATTTGCAGGTAGGGATTAGTCTGTGCATCATATGGAAGATGCACAGCCAAGACTGGTGCCAATAGAGCTGTGCTGGAGTGAGCTTTGAGAATTTTTCTGTAAATCCATCGCTGGTGCCTGAAAATAAGACACGTACGTGTGTGTGTGTGTGTGTGTGTGTGTGTGTGTGTGTGTGTGTGTGTGTGCACAAACACATTCTTGCACACACACACGCCATATCCTTACGTCTTCATTAAATAATAGTCCAAATAAATATTCTGTGGGAAATGTTTGACCCCACAGTCAGATAAATATACTGTATATAATAATAATAATAATAATAATAATAATAATAATAATAATAATAATAATAATAATTTAGTGATTGCTTATATTTGTCCTTTTTCACACTTGTGTATTATACACATATGTGAATTGGCCATTTTTTGCATATCCCAACTCTCCCTGAGACACCCTCGAAGAGAATAATCCAAATAAATATTCAGTGGGAAATTATTGACCTCACAGTCAGAGACATATTCACCTGCCATTGTCAAATATGCATGAATTGGATTTCTAATATCTTTCCACATGATACAGACTTTCATAGGACTCAATCAGAATGCATGCTGTTCACAGCAGATGTTACATTGCAACTTGGTTTTGAAGGGGAAAAAAATAGCAAGGAGAGACCAACCAACAATCTGCTCCTCAACAACACTATTTTATGAGGCAATATTCAATTATGTATTTGTATTTAAATGGGGTGTCATGTGTGCTCCCTCTCCGGCCTCTAGGTCACCAGGCTGCTCATTATGGCGCACACCTGTCACCATCGTTACGCGCACCTGTCATCAGACTCACCTGGACTCCATCACTTCCCTGATTACCTTCCCTATATGTCCCTCCCTTTGGTTCCTTCTGTTTCAGTTTCATGTCTGTGCGTTGTTCGTGTTTTGTATTATGTTGCGTTTATTTATTAAAACACTCACTCCCTGAACTTGCTTCCCAACTCTCAGCGCACGTTGTTACATGGGGATAATACAAGGTACATACTTTTGGCTTTGGATATGCTGTATTGCTTAAAGCATAATAACTTGACCACAAAGGGTATTGGAAATGTAGTGCTGGGACTCGTCAACTAAAACCAGTTTACAAACAATGTGTGCATTAGCCTAAATCCAACTGACTATGGCTCCACTCCCAAGAATGTCCTTCAATATCCCAGAGCATGGCTTTGTATAGTAAACAGAACATAGCGCAGAACGCCTCCAATTGATTCCGTGGGGAACAGATGGGGACTCTTAGAGCAACTTCAGAGCTAATTAGATAAATTCAGTCAATCCCTCCCCCTCATTCACTGTAAGGGAAGCAGGCTTTATGATAATTTCTAAGGTAAAGTCTGCAACAGACAAACACCATTATTAAAGTAACAGCCACCTTCACAATCACGGTAATGATCTTTAGCAGATTTACTGTAACAAAGACCAATGCACTATAACCAACAGAAATATGTGATAAGTGCTAAACAAGCAAATAACAGATGAGAAGCAGGTACCATCTCTGAATCTCTACATTTTGTGCTTGAGGCAGTGTATCAAATGTTCACTATATTGATACAGAAAAACGACTAGCCATGCCTTGGGTATTTCATTAGCCCACAATCTGAACCATTTGGTGACCTAACTGCTCTTTATGGAAATGTAAAGTCTGGGCTGGATTTATTAAGCCTTTGAAGAATGGCGCAACGTTTGCATATCAGCACTGATCGGGTCATCCAGTGCTCATAAGATTGCTGATTTGATTTCTTTATCAAGTGTTAAGTCCGTCTACCTGGCTGGTACACGCTGCTGTGCAAAATCAGTGGATGTACCTTTCACCCAATCTTCAAGTTTCCAAGGTGAACAGACTGGGAACATTTCAGACCTGACATTAGTCAGCCATTGCTACTTAAAGTGTCATTACAGAGAGAGATAGGCTAAATAAAAGAAAATCCTGGTACATTCTGATAAAATAACATCCTGGTTGCTCTCACATCCCTCTAAATGCCACAGAACCACAGGGTACGTACTGCTCCTGGTCCCTAGCAAGGAACCACACTGAGAGCACAAGAGACACTTGACATCTACTTCTCGAGCTCTCCGGGACACTACTAGCAGGATATATTGGTGTCTACCATCACTGTAAGGCTCTATGCTTGGCATCATGTGATTTTGTCATATTAGCTCAGGTATACAACTCTGAACCAGGCCAGTGTGTGATTCAATATATCTGTGCAGTCTTTGATTGTCAAAGTCACTGTTTTTCATCCAGAATGGGAAATGAATCCCTATTGAGGGGTTGTAGTCTACACTACATCACAGAACAGTTTATAAACATCAGATAGATGCTCTACAGATGGTCATACCATCAACAAACTACCCAACAAACTATGGGTCAGGGATAGGTTTAGGGTTAGTGCTAGGTTTAGAATAAGGGTTAAATTTAGGGTTAGGATAAGGGTTAAAGTTAAGGTTAGAGCTAGGGTTAGGGTTAGTAGATAGTTTAAATGTTTCTGATAGTCTGTAAATAGTCTGTAGAGCATCTACAGATGGACTATCCAAATAAAGTGTCACTATGTGCTGAAATGTAAATTGGATACACACATTGGATTCAATTTATCAAGCTTTTCAACTAAATGAATGAAGACATGCTTGGGCCTTTTAACACGTTATATTTTAAACAGTTGTTGTAATGAGAGCATCGATGACCAATTTCCATGACCAGTAAGCTTGATCCAGACATAATACAAGCCAACATACAGTAAAAAAGTGTGATCGGACCCATGGAGAACGCATGCTCTAACTAAACATCATGACCAGTTGATTAAGGTAAACCCCACAAAAAGTACCTCTACTAGCTCTGAGTCAAACAGGGACAACAGGAATGATGACTGTGATCCACCATATCAGACTTTTAGGGCCCTTCCTCTTCAAGCATGTAATTACTGACACAAATCATGCAGAGATAATGCATTCCATTTGCGATTAGCATATATTTGACAATAATTCCATATCTACCATGGGATGCAGAGGCTCTTACAAGATGTCTGCATTTTGCAGATAAGAGTTAAGTGGACTGTTACCGTGAATCAACAATATCTAATCTGAGAGGGTAATTTTTTTATACTGCAATAACTACAAGATGGGGGAAACTGTTCTATAATTGAAATGAAGCAGGTAGGTGGAGGTAGGTGCATAAATCAAGAAGTATGATTTATGTTCTATTACATTTTTTGCAGGATAGGCCTACTTCTGTACATGTTTGATTTGTATGTGCCTGTGTTCTGTTGTCTGTGGACTTTTTGAAATCTGACAGCGCTGTGATATTGCCAAGAAGCAGAGCTTTTGATTACTATGCAACACTTGTATATTGATGAATGTTTAATAATTCTTTTGGATTTTGAATTTGGCGCCTTGCATTTCACCGGGTAGTGTCGGGACTCCCTAAGTAGTTAAAAATAAAAAACAGAAATACCTTATTTGCATAAGTATTCAGACCCTTTGCTAAGAGACTCGAAATAGAGCTCAAGTGCATCCTGTTTCCATTGATCATCCTTGAGATGTTTCTACAACTTGATTGGAGTCCACCTGTGGTAAATGCAATTGAATGGGCATGATTTGGAAAGGCACACACCTGTCTATATATGGTCCCACAGTTGACAGTGAATGTCAGAGCAAAAACCAAGCCATAAGGTCATAGGAATTGTCCGTAAAGCTCCAAGACAGGATTTTGTCAAGGCAAAGATCTGGGGAAGGGTACCAGTAAAGGGTGAGTAAAGAGTCTGCATACTTATGTAAATGTGATATTTCCTGTTTTTTTTTTAATATAAAATTGCTACAATAAAAGAAAATAACTTTTGCTTTGTCATTATGGGGTATTGTGTGTAGATTGATGATGAAAAAAACTATTTAATCAATTTCAGAATAAGGCTGTAATGTTTTTTTTAAATAGTCAAGGGGTCTGAATACTTTCCAAATGCACTTTATATAGATTTTTTTTTTCATAAATAATTTTGACAGTACCCTCCAAAAAGTCATTCATATGTACTAGGAAGCTAAGTATTTGTTTATTGGGCTTGGAGAATGTGACTGATCAAAGTGCCTCAAGCCTTGAAAAATACATAATTTAACTGATTGATAGTAAGGGGATATCGGTGAATAAATGCTGTGGTCAAGGCTACGACAGTGCCAGTGCAATGAGTGGAGCTTACTCAAGTGTTCAAAAGTGAATATCAGACCAAGAGCCTAATGCTTCTTAGGTAGTTCTTTATAAGTTTTAGTTTAGAAAATGATCTCACCGCAGAAGCGACAGTTACTGGGATGCTTAAAAACAGCTTGATTGCCGTGGCAAGATCAGGGAAACTGGGAAGAAGGGAGTGGTGCTTCAAATACAGCAATTCTGCAACATCTTTAATTGAGCCTCTCATATTCTTCTTAATTGCCGGCCTCAACACGTTACGGAAAGAGATTAACTGTATGGGAATCTTTGGGATAGGTCATCTGGATATTGGATAGTGAATAAATTGGCAGATGCAAACAGATTTTCATCTTCATCTTCAACAGTTCTTGAGGGCTCAAACAATATTAACAGTACCTTATCTCTGGTATATCTTCGTTTAAATTATGTGCAGCATAATGGACATATAACGCACAATGTCTCAGGAAAAACTGTCTGGGTTGTCAATACTCAGTATAGAAAACAGTTGGGCACTCAACCTGAACCTACAGGCCTTGGTGAAAACGTTTGCACACGAAAATGCAAGGTGACGCAGTCAAATACTGTAGCTACTATAGGCATCTACATAGAAAATAAAGAGTCGCAATAATAGACACGGCACTGACCTGTATATAAGACCTGTATATAACATCTGTATATAAGACCTGTATATAACATCTGTTTATAAGACCTGTATATAACTGCATTCTCCTGTTTCTTTTCTTTTTCTTCTCTCCCATTTCGCTGTACTGTTTTACACCTGCTGTATCCTGTGCATGTGACAATAAAACTAGAAACTTGAAACACACTAATAATAGCTAGGCCTATAACAGAATGTAATTTAACAAAGCAAAACACAAAGATGGTGAGGCTATCTATAATCTTATTATCATTGTTAAAACTGCAACCAACATGTTTGTTAAGGACTGCAACCCGGCCAGCGCATTAAGGTATAGTAGCTATAGAATGCTCAAAATTGAACGTCAAATAATTTTTTTGCTGGTCACCTGCAGACGGTAAACTGACCTGATACAGGACTTTGCAATGAACTAGAGTATCATTGGTTCTTCAGGTGAACATTAATTGGATAACTTCTGGTAAAGGCCAGTTACTGTAATGCAACTAGATACAGAGATTGCCAATGACAAACGGTATGATTTATGACACAGCTGACATGGCCAAGACACAGAAGGAGTAGCCCCTTTCCTGAAGTCAAATGAACAAATCGCCCTCTTTATTTTACCTTTATTTAACTAGGCAAGTCAGTTAACTTAGGGATCGGTGGGGCGCTAGTGTCCCTAGCCACCTACGACAACATCCGGTGAAATGCAGAGCGCCAAATTCAAATTACAAAAATAGTAATATTAGTAATATTAGGCATTCATGAAAATACAAGTGTTGTACACCATTCTTTAGCTTAGAATCTTGGTAATCTAACAGCGTTGTCCGATTTCAAAAAGGCTTTACAGCGAAAGCATAGCATTTGATTGTCTGAGGACAGCGCCCTGCATACTTCCTCAATTAACATAATTTCATAACCAGCACAGGTGTCACAAAACTCAAAAATAGCGATAAAATAAATCACCTTCCTTTGAAGATCTTCCTCTGTTGGCAATCCAAAGGGTCCCAGTTACACAATAAATGGTCCTTTTGTTCGATAAAGTCCCTCTTGATATCCCAAAAACTCAGTTTGGTTGGCGCGTTTTGTTCAGTAATCCACCTGTTCAAAGGCGTTCAAACATGCAGACAAATAAATCCAAAAAGTACCGGTAAAGTTCGTAGAAACAAGTCAAACAATGTTTCTTATCAATCCTCAGGTACTCTAATATGTAAATAAATGATAATATTTCAGACGGAAAATAGCCTGTTCAATAGAAAAGAAAACTAACGAAGAGCGCGCAAAACAGTACAGTCCACTTCATGATCCAGCAGGAAGATCTGCTATTTCTTGTTAGTTTTTCAAAAAACAAGCCTGAAACCATGTCTAAAGACAGTTGACATCTAGTGGAAGCCATAGGAACTGCAATCTGGGAGCTAAATCCCTCTGTAGTGAATAGCAAGTCAATTGAAAAACTGTGACATCAAAAAATCCTATTTTCCAGATTGATTTTCACCTGCCATATCAGTTCTGTTATACTCACAGACATTACTTTAACAGTTTTAGAAACTTCAGAGTGTTTTCTATCCAATACCACTAATTATGTGCATATCCTAGTTTCTGGGCCTGAGTAACAGGCATTTTAATTTGGGCACACAGACTCTCCAAACACTGCCCCCTAGCCCTAACAGGTTTTAAGAACAAATTCATATTTTCAATGACAGGCTAGGAACAGTGGGTTAACTGCCTTGTTCAGGGGAAGGACAACATATTTTTTACCTTGTCAGCTCGGGGATTCGATCTTGCAACCTTTCGGTTACTAGTCCAACACTCTAACCGCTTGGCTACCCCTCTAATGGCTTCATGGGTGGAATGTTAATTTCATAATTAATGAACATTATATGTCAAACGGTTTCGTTATATTTCAGTTATCAGTGATGTAAATAAAGTGTAATTTTGGGATGTAAACTCAAAATTGAATACATACTTTTGTTTCAAAGTAGATTTGTTTAATTAAGACTTACCAAGAAACACTCTGTGTGACCCTGATTTAGCCCACTGCAGTAAAAGGGTAAGGCTGCTTCAAGATCCTTCACACTCACCAGTCATTATGCTTCTATTCAGCCTACCTACGCACATTGACTCATTCATAAGCACACATTAATAACATTAGTCATAATGAATAAAAACACTTATGTTGAATACAGGGCCTTTAAGTTGTTTGAGATAATCATTTAAAAAAAGCATGAGGTGCACAGTGTAGATTTGCTATACATGCAATTCAATGTATGTAATCAGTGGTGACAGAAGATTCATTATATAAATAAGATTCATAAAAAACTGAATTGAAAGAAAAATGGATCTGGTTTCATATCTCCACATCTGAGTGGGCTCATATGTCCATGAGGGAATTTGTTTGATCTTGAAAATAGATGCAATTTTTTACTTACTGGAAGACAGACCACTTACACCATTACATGATGTCTGTGTCTAGGCTTTGTTCCTTGCCAGAGGAGGGTTTTTGATAAATAAATGTATTGACAGACTATATTATTACTGTTATTCCTAAAGTATTATTATCACTGTTCCTATGGTATTATACCCACAAAAACGTACACATTGGGTTTAATGTGAGTCGAAAACTGAAGTTCCTGAAAATGTGCCGATGGACTATATATAATTGAGAAGGTAGCCTACTGTATCTATGTAAATCCGCCCTGTGCTCCAGGAAAACAAACTGAAATGTGATTCATGAAGCAAAGCTTTCAGTTTTCATGGAAGTAAGCAGTGTTTCACCTTGCCATCTGTTTAAATCCCATGTTCTTGATGATTTATAATTGCAATGGAGGTCTTGGCTGGCATATCAGAAATGAGGCTGGTTACAGAGGTATGCAACTGTTTAATTAAATCACTCACTCTCACTCCCTCTCTCTCAAAACTCCTCTATTCAGTCATGTACTCATTAATTCAAAAACTACACAGACAAAGGATCCATCTGAGTAGTTATAACTAAATATTGTGTTGTTAGGAATTTCTGTCAGATGAGAAAATGAGATGCTTGAAGTTTGTCTCCATGGATGTGCTGGCCTCTGTGCCAGAACAGAGCTTAATGAGAAATTACATTTTGACTGACGGTCACCAAATAACAGATATCGTCCCCTGAACTGTCTATACATGAAGAAGTGAAAAGACTATACGGACCCAGATTTTGTGTGGATTCAACTTCAATGTGATTATCTAAGCACATAAGGCAGTTGTCCAATGAGGACCCTGAGCAGCCATATGTTCAGCATGGATGACCAGAGGATTGAGGTTAAACTTTATAAAATTAGTTAGGTGATCTAATCTCCCTCTGCTCAAGCAGTCTCCCCACTTCAGCTCTGCTCTGCGCAGGGGCCCTGAGGTAGTGTGTGTGAGTGGCCTAGTCAAATAACAGCAGCATGTCCCAATGATTTATTAAGGAGCACATGAAAGCTCAACAGGTTGTACATTCTGTGTAGCTTCCTCCCATATCAGTAACATCTGCCTAATTGCCACATTGATTGCCAACACCTAAGGATTGCTTGAATATCGAGCAAGTGCCAAAAGCGATTGTTCTTTTGAAGGGGCCAACTTGATTTGAAGAGACTGGGAATATTTCTGCTGAAGGGCCCCTAGAGATGGTAGCTTGTTAATTTGTATAGGAAGCCCCTTGCCAGTACACCTAATGACCACTAACACACTTTATTCCAAGCCCGTCAGTGGTTTAATTTCAGGTCCAACAGCAGTTAATTTTCAATCATTATTTCTGTCATTGCCAAAGTCCCCATCCCTTTGCCACACAGGTCCCAGGCCACATATACGCAACATGCCACAACAAACTTTAATACTTATTCCCTCAGGCCTTGGCACTGTACATAGAAAAATGGAGGATGAATAGTGTAAGGGTGCCCCCAGATAATTGTAATAACAATAATGACCCTTTCTTCCCTATTATATCTAATTTTAACAGATTGATCTTGTCAAAGGTCAAAATTAGCTGTGAGATGACTCAAAATCACTCAGGAGTCAGTTCTCTGAAGTGAAAGACTCATTCATTGTCATCTAAGAGCACCTCCTCCCAGCTACCCACTGCACTGAGGATAGGAAACACTGTCACCACCGATAAATCCACAATAATTGAGAATTTCAATAAGCATTTTTCTACGGCTGGCCATGCTTTCCACCTGGCTACCCCTACCCCGGTCAACAGCCCTGCACCCCCCTCAGCAACTCGCCCAAGCCTCCCCCATTTCTCCTTCTCCAAAATACAGTTAGCTGATGTTCTGAAAGAGCTACAAAATCTGGACCCCTACAAATCAGCCGGGCTAGACAATCTGGACTCTTTCTTTCTAAAACTATCTGCCGAAATTGTTGCAACCCCTATTACTAGCCTGTTCAACCTCTATTTCGTGTCGTCTGAGATTCCCAAAGACTGGAAAACAGCTGCGGTCATCCCCCTCTTCAAAGGGGGAGACACTCTTGACCAAAACTGCTACAGACCAATATCTATCCTACCCTGCCTTTCTAAGGTCTTTGAAAGCCAAGTTAACAAACAGATTACCGACCATTTCGAATCCCACCGTACCTTTTCCCGCTATGCAATCTGGTTTCAGAGCTGGGCATGGGTGCACCTCAGCCACGCTCAAGGTCTTAAATGATATCATAACCGCCATCGATAAGAGACATTACTGTGCAGCCGTCTTCATTGATCTGGCCAAGGCTTTCGACTCTGTCAATCACCACATCCTTATCGGCAGACTCGACAGCCTTGGTTTCTCAAATAATTGCCTCGCATGGTTCACCAACTACTTCTCCGATAGAGTTCAGTGTGTCAAATCGGAGGGCCTGTTGTCCGGGCCACTGGCAGTCTCTATGGGGGTGCCACAGGGTTCAATTCTTGGGCCGACTCTCTTCTCTGTATACATCGATGTCACTCTTGCTGCTGGTGAGTCTCTGATACACCTTTACGCAGACGACACCATTCTGTATACTTCTGGTCCTTCTTTGGACACTGTGTTAGCTACCCTCCAGATGAGCTTCAAGGCCATACAACTCTCCTTCCGTGGCCTCCAACTGCTCTTAAACGCAAGTAAAACTAAATGCATGCTCTTCAACCGATCGCTGCCCGCACCTGCCCGTCCAGCATCACTACTCTGGACGGTTCTGTCTTAGATTATGTGGACAACTACAAATACCTAGGTGTCTGGTTAGACTGTAAACTCTCCTTCCAGACTCACATCAAACATCTCCAATCCAAAATTAGATCTAGAATTGGCTTCCTATTTCGCAACAAAGCGTACTTCACTCATGCTGCCAAACAGACCCTCGTAAAACTGACCATCTTACCGATCCTTGACTTTGGTGACGTCATTTACAACATAGCCTCCAATATTATACTCAACAAATTGGATGCAGTCTATCACAGTGCCATCCGTTTTGTCACCAAAGCCCCATATACCACCCACCACTGCGACCTGTACGCTCTCGTTGGCTGGCCCTCGCTTTACACTCGTCGCCATCATACCCACTGGCTCCAGGTCATCTACAAGTCCCTGCTAGGTAAAGCCCCGCCTTATCTCAGCTCGCTGGTCACCATAGCAGCACCCACCCGTAGCACGCGCTCCAGCAGGTATATCTCACTGGTCACCCCCAAAGCCAATTCCTCCTTTGGCCGACTTTCTTTCCAGTTCTCTGCTGCCAATGACTGGAATGAACTACAAAAATCTCTGAAACTGGAGACACTTATCTCCCTCACCAGCTTTAAGCACCAGCTGTCAGAGCAGCTCACAGACCCCTGCACCTGTATATAGCCCATCTGTAAATAGCCCAACCAACTACCTCATCCCCTACCATATTTATTTATTTATCTTGTTCCCTTGCACCCCAGTTTTTCTACATTGCACATTCATCTACTGCACATCTACCATTCCAGTGTTTATATGCTATATTGTAATTACTTTGCCACCATGGCCTATTTATTGCCTTACCTTCCTTATCTTACCTCATTTGCACTCTTTGTATATAGATTTGTTTTTCTACTGTATTATTGACTGTATGTTTGTTTTACTCCATGTGTAACTCTGTGTTGTTGTATGTGTCGAACTGCTTTGCTTTATCTTGGCCAGGTCGTAGTTGTAAATGAGAACTTGTTCTCAACTTGCCTACCTGGTTAAATAAAGGTGAAATAAAAAAAATAAAAAATAAATCTTCTATTCTGTCAAATCTTTGCGGTACAATCAGTGCAATTTTCACTATTACTCTTTATATGACCATCTCAGACTAACCCATTATGTACAACAATTACTCAACTGATGCAAAGGAAATGAATCATTGATTTCATCTGTTCCTCAGTTCCAATAGGTTAAGAGATTTGATGGTGGGATACTTTAGGATGGAGTTCTAGTAAATCTATATCATAAAACTATAAATATAGATTGTGATGTAATATCAATTCCTATGCCATGAGTATGCTTAAAGTAACTGCCCAGTGGAAATCTCACTTTTAAAAGTTCATATTCTGTTAACTCATATCCAAATAATGTTGTTGACTCATCCTATACTTATATTTGTGGCCAAAGCATATTGGAGAAAAAAAAGAAGAAAAAAACCCCACATCAAACTTGTATCTGAAACAGACCGTTTAAAAAACGCTTGCTATTTCCTCCTTTTGTCATCTTCCTGAGAACGATGAGCTGGCCAATCAACGGTCTAGAGGAGGATGAGCTAGTGTAACCGGTGTGAAATGGCTAGTTAGTTAGCGGTGCGTGCTAGTACTGTAGCGTTTCAATTGGTGATGGCACTTGCTCTAAGACCTTGAAATACTTTTTCCCTTGCTCTGCAAGTGCCTTGGCTTTTGTGAAGCAATAGGTAACAATGCTCCGTGGGAGGCAGTTGTTGATACAGTTGAAGTCGGAAGTTTACATACACTTAGGTTGGAGTCATTAAAACTCGTTTTTCAACCACTCAAACTGAGTTTAAATGTATTTGGCTAAGGTGTATGTTAACTTCCGACTTCAACTGTTTGTTCAGAGGGTCCCTGGTTTGAGCCCAGGTTGGGGCAAGGAGAGGGACGGAAGGAACACTGTCACATTGATATCCTGACCCGGATCGCTCAGTTGGGCTCTGCCCAGCTGCTGGAGTTGCTACAGTGAAGGAGGAAGTCAAAGGTGGCTGAGTGTAACTGGTGTGAAATGGCTAGCTAGTTGGCGATGTGTGCTAATAGCATTTCAATTGGTGATGTCACTCGCTCTAAGACCTTGAAGTAGTTGTTCCCCTTGCTCTGCAAGGGCTGTAGCTTTTGTGGAGCAATGGGTAACAAGGTTTCGTGGGAGGCAGTTGTTGACATGTTCAGAGGGTCCCTGGTTTGAGCCCAGGTTGGGGCAAGGAGAGGGATGGAAGGAACACTGTTACACTGCCTAATCAGTGGTCGACTTGTATGAATATTTGTAATAACTGGTATACGCCCACACCGTCTTCTTGTTGGGGTACGCCAACACCATTAAAACATTAAACATTAAACATTAAAGCTGCTTTTTTTCAATTACCAATTGGAAGGAAAACTATGTCACTCATATTGTAAGGAATTATAGGTCATATGTCATAAATCTGGAAACACTAGGCAGTTACTTTAAAGGTGCAATATGAAGAAATTGAGCTGCCATTTCCTGATTGCTTAAATTCGAATAGTTTGCCTAATTTCAGTTTATGTGACAAAACAAGCAATGCATAGTGTAGAGAATCATTGTACCATCTAAACCGCTGTGGAACATATTTTCAATAACCAAAGATATTGTATTTTCAGATGTTTGAAGCTGGTGTACAAAGCCGAAGGTAAAAGAAGCAAAAATTTAACTTTAGAACGGGAAGCATAGGAATAGCGCACATAGAACAGATTTACCGCTTCTTAGACTTCCTTTCAATGAGAATGACAGATATATAACTCACATTTCTATGTGAATTTGGGCGGGTTGGAAATCAAATTTTATTAGTCACATGCGCCTTACAGTGAAATGCTTACTTACGAGCCCTTAACCGACAGTGCAGTTTCAAAAAATACAGAGAAGAATAAAAGTAACAAGTAATTAAAGAGGAGCAGTAAAGAATATCAATATATACAGGGGGGTGCTGGTACAATGTCAATGTGCAGGGGCACCGGTTTGTTGAGGTAGTATGTACATGTAGGTAGAGTTAATTAAAGTGACTATGCATAGAGGATGACAGAGAGTGGCAGTGGTGTGGAGAGGGGAGAAAGGGGGGGGCAATGTGAATAGTCTGGGTAGCCATTTGACTCGACGTACAGGAGTCTTATGGTTTGGGGGTAGAAGCTGTTTAGAAGCCTCTTGGACCTAGACTTGGCGCTCCGGTACCGCTTGCCATGTGGCAGCAGAGAGAACAGTCTATGACTAGGGTGGCTGGAGTCTTTGCCAATTTTTAGGGCCTTCCTCTGACACCGCCTGGTATAGAGGTCCTGGATGGCAGGAAGCTTGGCCCCAGTGATGTACTGGGCCGGTCGCACTACCCTCTGTAGTGCCTTGCGGTCGGAGGCCGAGCAGTTGCCATACCAGGCAGTGATGCAACCAGTCAGGATGCTCTCGATGGTGCAGCTGTAGAACCTTTTGAGGTTCTGAGGACCCATGCCAAATCTTTTCAGTCTGCTGAGGGGGAATAGGTTTTGTCATGCCCACTTCACGACTGTCATGGTGTGCTTGGACCATGTTAGTTTGTTGGTGATGTGGACACCAAGGAACTTCAAGCTCTCAAACTGCTCCACTGCAGCCCCGTCGATGAGAATGGGGGCGTGCTCAGTCCTCTTTTTCCTGTAGTCCACAATCATCTCCTTTGTCTTGATCACGTTGAGGGAGAGGTTGTTGTCCTGGCACCACACGGCCAGGTCTCTGACCTTCTCCCTATAGGCTGTCTCAGCGTTGTTGGTGATCAGGCCTACCACTGTTGTATCATCAGCAAATTTAATGATGGTGTTGGAGTCGCGCCTGGCCGTGCAGTCATGAGTGAACAGGGAGTACAGGAGGGGGCTGAGCATGCACCCCTGAGGGGCCCCTGTGTTGAGGATCAGCGTGGCAGATGTGTTGTTACCTACCCTTACCATCGAGGGGCGGCCCATCAGAAAGTTCAGGATCCAGTTGCAGAGGGAAGGGTTTAGTCAACAGGGTCCTTAGCTTACTGATGAGCTTTGAGGGCACTATGGTGTTGAACACTGAGCTGTAATCAATGAATAGTATTCTCACATAGGTGTTCCTTTTGTCCAGGTGGGAAAGGGCGGTGTGGAGTGCAATAGAAACTGCAACATCTGTGGATCTGTTGGGGTGGTATGCAAATTGGAGTGGGTCTAGGGTTTCTGGGATGATGGTGTTGATGTGAGCCATGACCAGCCTTTCAAAGCACTTCATGGCTACAGACGTGAGTGCTACGGGTCGGTAGTCATTTAGGCAGGTTACTAGGAGCGCCGCCTTTGGGTGAGCATTTTCTTGTTTGCTTATGGCGGAATGTAGCTCATTCATTCTATCTTAGTGCCATCCTCTGACTGTGGTGGTATGTAAGCAGCTACAAAGAATATAGATAAAAACTCTCTCGGTAATGTGGTTTGCAGCTTATCATGAGAAACTCTACCTCTGGCGAGCAGTAGCTCGAGACTTCCTTCGATATCGTGCACCAGCTGCTGTTTACAAAAATACGTAGACCGCCGCCCCTTGTCTTACCAGACGCCGCTGTTCTATCCTGTCGGTACATCGTGTAACCAGCCAGCTGTATGTTGATATCGTCGTCGTTCAGCCACGACTCCGTGAAGCATAGGATGTTTTTAAGCATAGGATACAGTTTTTAATGTCCCGTTGGTAGTTTAATCTTCCCAATAACTGGTCCATTTTATTTTCCAAAGATTGCATGTTTGCGAGCAGAATTGAGGGGAGTGGGGGTTTATTCGATCGCCTCCTACTCCTCAGAAGGCAGCCCGCCCTCCGGCCTCTCTTTCTCCGCCTCCTCTTCACGCAGATCACTGGGGTCGGGGCCTGCTCCTGAGTGAGCCGTATATCCTCCGCCTCGGGCTCGTCAGAGTCGTGAAAGAAGGTGTGGTTAGAGAGGGACAGTGTTTTAATATCCGTTTTGAGCTGTACTTAAAAAAACTATACTTACCATTGGGCATGTTGTTAATGTCCCCCCTCTTTTGGCAGATAATATTGAATACCTGTAAGGACCTGACTAAAACATTGGTAATGCAGGTGTCCCTCAGTTCACACAAATACAAGGCCTTGCCCCTGGCAAGTGTGGCTATGAAAATCCACTCAGACCTTCCTTAAGATTAAACAATTGAACTGTCACAGAGTAGCCTGTAGAAACAGAGGGACCTATATGGCTGCGTCTCATTATGGTGTGGGTCGAGCGGGCTGACCCAGGTTAACCTCCAGCACCTCTCACTGTTGCCCACCATTTCCAGCTGACACTTTAATCAGTGTCACCATGTTAGCAGCAGCTGTAGCACCAGCAGACAGTCTGGACACAGACAAGTTAAGAAACTTGCCTGATGGGGATAATTTCTTCAGTCAGGGATAAACAACTTAGTACAAAGGGATGCTCCTGCATTTAAATACTTATAGGAATCATTCATCATTCCTTTTGTATGGGACTCTCTTCTAGCCACCAAGTCATAACTTGAACCTCTAATGACCTAGTATGAATGTTTACTTTTAATTAGTCTCATCCAAATGACTAATGTCAAAATAAAAATAATTCTGTCTACAAAACATGTGACAGATGACTGTGACATATGACAGATGGCAGTGAAGTGTTTTTTTTTTATTTCATTCGATCCAATGAGTAGAACAATATTTCTGTGACTTTTACTCCGTCTGACAGATGTGTCACTGAAACAAACACGGGGGACGAGGCCCAGAGGGAGAGAGCTATGTCTCTGGCTTGACTGACTCATTGATTTCCTTTTCCTTTTAACCGTTTCATTTTAACTCACAGGCCCATGCGTTAGCTCCCTTGGCCGCACAATCATTTCTCTGAGTCAATACGGTCCACACAGCAGCTCTGTATGGACACCAAGCCTATGTAATTACTGCCCAGAGCCAGATCCATCCAACCATACTCCCTGTGTTCTATCACCTGACTGACGACTGCAGGGGATCACCAGTCTAGTGGGTCATTACTCATAGAGGTTGGTACTTGTAATAGAGCCAAAGCTCTACAGAGTGGAGAAATCTCATTCTTCAATAAAGGAACATGGATTGATTCTACCAGATGTTGGCAAACTCATGGATCATTCCAACCCAACTCTCCTCTTGTGTCTTTCACTTGCCTTCAAATGTTAGGATCCCTTTTCTATAGCTGAAATAGTTTGAATTACTTTTGGTTGCTGGGACCAAGACAGATGTTTCAGACATTTTCAAGACTTTGTTTTATTAGAATGGAGACAAGGAAAGGTGTCTTTAAAAAGAGATTTCCATACAAGCAGAGATTATGCAATGGACATGTGACAGCTCAGCAAAAAAAATGCCAGAATTGAAAAACGTAAAACGTATTATCTTATTTCCAAGATAAATAATCTGTGACAAAGAATGAAATATGCCCAAAGAATACAGCCTGAAAAGGGGGCTTTACCCAATGGTGCTATGATAACTTATTTAATTATTTTGACATTATCAATGGAAATATACGCACTGTACGATCTGTATCTCTTTGACCTGCAATAATGTGGAGCCCTTCTTTAAAAGCTCTTAACACTTCCACAGTGATCCCCACATCTTGCATGGTGGTGTGTCATGGGATGCCATATAAATAATATGAACAAGTTACCAATGCAATGGGTGTAAATTAAATTCAAACATGATATACTAAGATGCCAAGCAAACAATTTTATGCATTTGTACTGCAAGTAGAATGCATGTACGAATGTACTGTAGCCTACAGTATGTATACCACTCATCAAAAATCATTCAATTTTAAATATAGATATTTTAGCCACCCTATTATTCATGTTGGTAATTTTGTGGGTGCTCAAGGTGGCCTGTGAACAAATTAAACATTAATGAAATGAGGAAAGCGATCTGCAACCAGATAAATTACTCTGGATGGCAGTAGGAATTCCATTAAATCCTGGCAAAGGAGACTGACACCCCATGTCTGATCTGAGCCAAAGAAAAGGGGCATGAACGTTGAACGTGTCAGTGGGAAAAATGACACCCATCAAGGTATTTTTGTCTCGAGGGAGTTTTGACAGTCTGTGTATCTGTAATTGAATATAAAGGCATTAGTCATTGTAAGCCAAAGCCAAATACATATCTGATTCCAAGGTGTAATGGAGTGGGAGGCACAACTGAGCAAGAGGACAAGTACATTAGAGTGTCTAGTTTGAGAAACAGATGCCTCACAAGTCCTCAACTGGCAGCTTCATTAAATAGTACCCAACAAAACACCAGTCTCAAAGTCAACAGTGAAGAGGCGACTCCGGGATGCTGGCCTTCTAGGCAGAGTTGCAAAGAAAAAGCCATATCTCAGACTGGCCAATAAAAATTAAATATTAAGAACACAGACACTGGACAGAGGAACTCTGCCAAGAAGGCCAGCATCCTGTAGTCGCCTCTTCACTGTTGACATTGAGACTGGTGTTTTGTTGGGTACTATTTAATGAAGCTGCCAGTTGAGGACTTGTGAGGTGTCTGTTTTTTGATTTGGAGACTATTGGGAGACTTGAGGAGATGCAGCAGACTTTTTGATGAAATCTGTCAGAAAATAAACAAAAGCCGAAGACCTGCTGAATGCAGTTAATAGCTTTTTAGTGGCATGAAACCAGAAACGTGAGTGAAAAACTAAAATCAGAAAGTATTTGTATGAGAGCTAGCTAAGTTGCACTAATTATGCTTAATGAAGATGTTGAATATAACGCTAGCAGGGTGATTTTCAGAGGAAAGCAAAATAGTGTGTGTGTGAAATTGCAGTAAAAATGCAAAGGAATACACTCTTTGGCACTATTAGAAAGACACAAAGATAAATTACACTCATCTCCTTACTTTTTCTGGCAATCAATCTGACAGTCGTTTATCAGCAAAAGATACTTTACATCCTTCACCTTTAAACACTTGATATAAATATGTGTATACAAAGTCCCTTGGGCACTGCATTTCGATTATTTTGTTTGGCAGATTCAGAAATAAACAGTGTAAATACTCTCTCAACCTTTTAAGTATATTTTCAGGTCCCTAACCTACGGTGTCTTTCTTCTCCACTCTTTAGTACATTGAAGTGAACTTTGTCACGCCCTGATCTGTCCTTGTGCTTGTCTCCACCTCCTCCAGGTGTCGCTTATTATCCCCGGTGTATTTATCCCTGTGTTTCCTGTATCTCTGTGTCAGTTCGTCTTGTTTGTCAAGTCAACCAGCGTTTTTGTGTCTCAGCTCCTGCTTTTCCCAGTCCCTCCTGGTTTTGACCCTTGCCTGTCCTGACTCTGAGCCCGCCTGCCTGACCACTCTGCCTGTCCTGACCTCGAGCCTGCCTATTGTCTTGTACCGTTTGGACTCTGACCTGGTTTATGAACTCTCGCCTATACCCGACCTGCCTTTTGCCTACCCCTTTTGTTATAATAAATATCAGAGCTCAATCTGCCTCCTGTGTCTGCATTTCTGTCTCGCCTTCTGCCCTTATAAACTTAGATGCTGCTTCTTTGACAGGAACAAAGTAAGGGAATGCTTGGGATGAGAGAACCTCAGATTTCAGCCCAAGTACTTCCTTTGCTTTTCAGGGAATAGTGAAATAGATTTAAAACAACACAATGGGGAAGATTTATCAAAAGTTAATACAGGGGACATGGGCGCAATAATTATAAGCAACATAAAATTATCTCAGTAAATACTATCAAATCAGCCTTTCAAAGCACTTCCTGGCTACAGACGTGTGCCACGGGTCGGTAGTCATTTAGGCAGGTTGCCTTGGGGTTCTTGGGCACAGGGACTTTGGTGGTCTGCTTGAAACATGTTGGTATTACAGACTCGGTCAGGGACAGGTTAAAATGTCAGTGAAGACACTTGCAAGTTGTTCAGCGCATGTTCGGAGTACACGTCCTGGTTATCAGTCTGGCGCTGCGGCCTTGTGAATGTTGACCTGTTTAAAGGTCTTACTCACATCGGCTACGGAGAGCGTGATCACGCAGTTGTCTGGAACCGCTGATGCTCTCAGGCATGCTTCAGTGTTGCTTGCCTCGAAGCGAGCGTAGAAGTTATTTAGCTCGTCTGGTAGGCTTGTGTCCCTGGGCAGCTCGCGGCTGTGCTTCCCTTTGTAGTCCGTAATAGTTTGCAAGCGTCGGAGCGTTGGAGCCGGTGTACTCCTCAATGCCATTAAAAGAATCTGGGAACATATTCCAGTCTGTGCTAGCAAAACAGTCCTGTAGCTTAGTATCTGCGTTATCTGTCCTCTTCCTTATTGAGCGAGTGGTCAGATTTGCCAAATGGAGCGCGAGGGAGAGCTTTGTACGCGTCTCTGCGTTTGGAGTAAAGGTGGTCTAGAGTTTTTTTTCCTCTGGTTGCACGTTTATAATGCTGGTAGAAATGAGGTAAAACAGATTTAAGTTTCCCTAGTCCCCGGCCACTAAGAGCACCACTTGTGGATGAGCATTTTCTTGTTTGCTTATGGCCTTATACAGCTCATTGTGTGCTGTCTTAGTGCCAGCATCGGTTTGTGGTGGTAAATAGACAGCTACGAAAAATATAGATGAAAACTCTATTGGTAAATTGTGTGGTCTACAACTTATCATGAGATACTCTACCTCAGGCGAGCAAAACCTTGAGTATCAGTATCTATTAGTAAGGTCTTTGCTGCAACAAACACAAGATATTTGAAGGATGTTGTTCATTGTGGCGTGTTTGGCACATAGATTAGTTATATAGTATGAAAGATCTGCAGATCTGCAACGTAGAAACATTTGGTTAAAATGAGCTTTGGTAAAAATGACATGAGCCATGATTTTGGTCTTTTGTAGTGGGAAAACATGTGCATTAATTAACCAGATACAGGCATGATGCGTTCATTTGTTGCACACAGATAGAAGGCATGAATACAAATGATAAACAGTTGTCAGAAAGAGCCTAATGGACACCACTTGAATAAATACAGTAACACTTACAAAATGTGATACATGACAAACATGGTTCCACTTCAGAAATCAATTATTTCCCCCAATTATTGATGCACTTAATATCCAGCTCTCTCATGCTGTAGCCTATACTGTAGGAGTATATTAGCACTACCACTTCAAATGGTTGATGTTCTGAACAGAAGTACACTGTACAATGGGTTGGACGTTGGTCCAGGATAAGGGGTGTGTTTGGGGGTGTGTGGAGTCAGAAGAGACAGGTAGTTAGAGCATACGGGGCTCAGTTCTGGAATTTTCTACTTTCAGGGGTCAGTGCTGTGTAAAATATTTTGGAGAAGGAATGCATTATGATCAGCTTTGCACAAAAATGTTGTCTATTGTACTCACTGTAAAGGCATAGATCAAATACGTGCTTTAGCGCTGAGCTGAGTTATTTTATGTAGATGTTTGCATATTTTGGGGCATAGTAATTAGAAGAGAAAAATGAAGCAAGTGTGTTCTGGCAATTAATAGGTGATTGTGAAAGTCTTTAAAGAGGATTGTAGCCAATAGGACTGTTGAGTAGTACCAGAAGAAAGCCGCATAATTACTAATTAGAAGTCTGGCACACTCTTTCACACCCACCATCATCCCAAGTTTGCAGAACTTCCTCTATCTTCCTCAGAACTTCCTCTGCCTTCCAGCAATCACAGTAGATCCCAGTGGAGAGAATGATGCTCATGACAATACCCTTGATGATGGCTATACAATGGCCAGGAACAATGGACACAAAATGACACTGAGGGAGACTGTGTGTCGAAAGACTAATAGAGACCATGTGAGTTGATTTTATGTAGCCAAAAGACTGGATGATCTTGGACTGATTACACATTATTACCTAATACACTAAACATTTGAAGCGTTTAATTCCAAAACGCTATATTACAATTTTCATAAATGTTGGGCTATTAGCTTTTATTGTTTAAAGAAATTATAAAAGAGATTAGTGAGTTTTTCACTCTCTAATCATGACATGGAGTTGTACAATGAGAGACATGTATTTGTTTAAAATCTCTCACTTAATGTTTTCCTTTCATATTGTAGAGACAAATAATCATGTTTTTTTTGCTAATTGCAATATATCTCACTCTCAGTGAAAAATATTACTGCTAGGTTTGACAAAGTCAAATGTAACAAATAACAAAGAACTGTAAAAATGATACATTTGTGATATCAATATTTAAAATAAAAAAGAAATAGGCCTACTGTCAGGCTGTGGGTAACTGGTAATGTGAATCAGGCGCAGGATAGCAGTGATGCGTGGACAAGGTATTTAATACAATAAAGCACCAGTATAAAACAAATACGAAAGGTGCGGAAAATTACTGGTCACACAAAATACACGGGCGTACAAAACAAACACCCAGCAACAAATATCAGCCTTCCAACAAACAAACCTGAACTAATAACAAACACGCACACAAACATGGGGGAAACAGAGGGTTAAATACATGCACATGTAATTGGGGAATTGAAACCAGGTGTGAAGAAAACAAAGACAAAACAAATGGAAAATGAAAAGTGGATTTGCGATGGCTAGAAGACCGGTGACGTCGACCGCCGAACGCCGCCCGAACAAGGAGAGGGACCAACTTCGGCGGAAGTCGTGACACCTACAGTAATATGAGATCTGTATATAAAACATTAACATTTCACATTTTAGTAATTTAGCAGACGTTCTTATCCAGAGTGACTTACAGTAAGTGTATTCGTATTAAGATAGCTCGGTGAGACAACAACATATCAAATAAAATAAAATTTTCCCCATCTGGCAGTCCAACAGACAAAGCTGGGTTTGGTGGATGCCATCAGAACACTACCTGCCCCAATGCATAGTGCTAATTGTAAAGATTTGTGGAGGAGGAATAATGGCCTGGAGATGTTCTTCATGTTTCGGGCTAGGCCCTTTAGCTACAGCTTACAATGACATTATAGACTAGTACTTCCAACTTTGTGGCAAAAGTTTGGGGAAGGCCCTTTCCTGTTTCAGCATGACAATGCCCCAAGCAGAAAGCGAGGCCCATACAGAAATGATTTGTTGAGATCAGTGTGGAAGAACTTGACTTGCTTGCACAGAGCCGTGACCTCAACCCCATCGAACACCTTTGGGATGAATTGGAATGCCGACTGTGAGCCAGACCTAATCGCCCAACATCGTTGCCTGACCTCACTAGTGCTCTTGTGGCTGAATGGAAGTAAGTCCCCGCAGCAATTTTCCAACATCGAGTAGAAAGCCTTCCCAAAAGAGCGGAGGCTGTTATAGCAGCGAAGGGGGAACCAACTCCATATTAATTCCCTTGATATTGGAATGAGATGTTCCACGAGCAGGTGTCCACATACTTTTGGTCATGTTTTGTGTATATACATTACCAGTCAAAAGTTTGGACACACCTACTCATTCAAGGGTTTTTCTTTATTTGTACTATTTTCTACATTGTAGAATAATAGTGAAGACATCAAAACTGTAAAATAACACATATGGAATCATGTAGTAATCAAAAAGTGTTATACAAACCAAAATCTATTTTATATTTGAGATTTTTCAAAGTAGCCACCCTTTGCCTTGATGACAGCTTTGCACATTCTTGGCATTCTCTCAACCAGATTCATGAGGTAGTCACCTGGAATGCTTTTCAATTAACAGGTGTGCCTTGTTAAAAGTCTGATAAGGGGCAATCCGTAATTTAGATAACACATTAATTAGTGAGCTAGGATGGACGTAGTCAATATAACTCAGCACTTTTGAAATGTGCAGCGACATAATTCAGAACATGGGCCGTTCTTACAGTGTTCTCCCTGTATACCGAGTTAGAACCATAGGATAAATAAAGGGGGCATATAAGCAGACAATGAAAGCTCTTACAATATTCAATGATTACATTTATCTAAAACAGGTTACAGGCTACATGTGTACCACCAACTCAGAACAGTAGGCAAAATTAAGAGGGGAAAATAAACCACATTTTTAGGGTGAGGCACGGGTTACTAACAGCTTACTACACAACATACATGTAGTATTACTTTCTTAGCTACAGTATATATATATCTCTCTGGCATATTACATTGTTTATGCAGCAGCATGCAATACATTTTTGGACTCACCTTGATGTGCTATGCTCACTTGAACAGGAAGGTGGCGCGGCGGTCCTTCGTGGGCAAATTTTGTCATCCAACTTTGTCATCAAAGTCTGGCATTCTCTGGATTAATGGTGCTTTCAAAACAACTGGGAACTAAAAAAAACTATGTTGAATCATGATGACGTCAGTGATCTTTAGGTTGTAACTCTATAAAGAAGCTAGAGTTCCCGTATTACAATTCCGAGTTGGATGGCCTTTGAAAACGTGTTTTCCCAGTCAGAGCTTTTTTCCAGAGTTTCCACTGTCTTAAACTCACTGAAGTCAGATGTCCCAGTTCCGAGTTAACAGTTGTTTTGAGCGTGGCAGAAATCATGCTGGATTGACAGCATGGCCAAATAAAGGGGGCATGTTGAATGTTCATAATTTTAGGCTTGGAAAAGAGACCCTTAAACCCAGACTTGGTACCACACATCCACTCCACTGAACAGCAGGGTAGTGATGTTTGCAATGCTTGCAGTTAGCCACTCATTCCTTCCTAACCCCTCATTGCTGAATTTGCGATTTCCAACTTGTTGTGTGATGTTTATGTCCAATGGCCGATGAGAACCGATACGTTTAATCTATAATTTCTCTTCATTATTTCTCTTCATATGACAAGGATTAATCTTAGGGATAAACGGCGTGCTAGCGGGCCATTCCCGACACTACCCGGTGAAATGTAAGGCACCAAATTCAAAATCCAAAAGTTGAATTATTAAACATTCATCAACATACAAGTGTTGCATAGTCATCAAAAGCTCTGATTCTTGGCAATATCACAGCGTTGTCAGATTTCAAAAAGGCTTTACGGCGAAAGCACAACATTTGATTGTTTGAGGATAGCACCTCTAATATTTATGCATTAGCATAAATTCATATCCAGCACGGGTCACACAAAACCCATATAAGAGCTCAAATAAATCCCTTACCTTTCGAAGAACTTCTGCTGAGGGCATCCCAAGTGTCCAAGGAAGACATCCAATGGTTCTTTTGTTAGAAAAAGTCATTTATTATATCCATAAATCTCCGTTTGGTGGGGCACGTTATGTTCAGAAAATCCACCGTCGAGTCACCCGTTGTACAGTGAAGAGAAAGCGTTCAAATATATCTATAAACTTTGCCCAAACAAATCAAACATCATTTATAATGCATCCTTAGGTATCCTTTTATGAATATTAGCGATAATATTTCACTCGGATAATATCCTAAATTATATAAAAGGAAAATAAAGTGGGGCGCGCTCACAATCTCGTGCCCGGGAAACGTTGTTGACATTTGTGGTCCCTTGACTATTTCCTCTTCCTTTCAGTTCTGTTCAGTGCTAAAGCCTCCAAACACTGTATAGAGACTGTTGACATCTAGTGGAAGCCATAGGTACTGCAACCTAGGAGCTATTATACATGGATTTCAATAGCAAGTCTATGGAAAAGAGGAAATGTCACCCCAACAAAAATTCTGCACAGAAATTCCTCAGGTTTTCGCCTGCTATATCAGTTCTGTTATACTCACAGACATTATTTTAACGGTTTTAGAAACTTCAGAGTGTTTCCTATCCAATAGCACTAATTATGTGCATATCCTAGTGTCTGGGCCTGAGTGGCAGGTATTTTACTTTGGGCACGCCAGACTCTCCAAAACCGACACCTCGGCTGCCGCTCCCTAAATAGTTAAAAAGCATTTGCCAGTAGATTGTCAACTTTATTCATGATGATGACTGCTAGCTAAGATTTTGAAAGTAGGATGTTGACATGATCAGTCCGATCAAAGCTACTGTAGATATAATGTGATTTGACGTCATCTTATCTGTGGCCAATGACCTTGAGTCTTCTTGGGTGGACACTTCTAATGTAACTCTATGGCAGCACCCAAGGGGCTTGAATTTTGGAGCTCTACCCTTAGCTTTGTCTGTGACATAGTGTCCCCATGAGTGTCAGAACACTGAGCCAATCACACCGCTACTAGAGAGCATTACCAACCCCTTTGCTCCGTATTTTCCGCTGGCTGCCCCACCACCACAGAAAGCACTGAGCTAGGATGAAACACCTGCCTTACTCAATAAAACAAAAAAGAGACCATGTTTGTATGTGGCTTTATTAACTCAATGATTATTTATATATTTTTTGACATTGTTTGCAAACTGATATGTGACACGTATTAATACCAAAATAACATGCAAAACAGGCAACCCCCCCATCTGCCCTGAAAAGACGGGTCGCCACTGCTGTTGAGTATAATGATGTTGTTCCCTTTGATACAACAAGACATTAATACTCTAATTAAAAGCAACATTTTCACATGCAACGACAGGAATGTTGTTAGTCTCATATCACTATGGCCTATTACTACAACAAACAAGTTATTATAGGTGGTTAAAATTGGAGCGTGACAGATGATACGTACTTGATACTATGCAGGTCTAACTATAACATATGGTGTTCATTCATTGACACGAGAAATGTAGGCTATCAAGTACTTGACTTTAACTTTGTCACACCTACATCATAACACTATCAATATGGGAAATAATTTTCATCAATTAAATTATTTTAAATATAAACAAATAGTGTTGCTTTAGCCATGCATGCACCCCAATGGATGTATATGCTATTTGAAATATGGGTACAACACAATCCATCTGTCTTATCGATGTAAATCCATCCTAAATTTGTTCATACACTGTTTTACACAAAGTGTTATTAAGAAATAACACCATAATGGGTGACATATTGCTGTCCAGTTTCATATACAGAGCTTATTATATTGTTAGAAGGCACTTGAAGAGCCATTTAGTAAATGCCAGAAGGCAGCTCTGATTCCTATTTGTCAGCAGGACCTAATAAAAGTGTCACATGCAGTGTTTCTGAGACGTATAGTAGCTTGGTCCCATTAATGGCAGTCACTACTGATTTAGCTTCTGCAAGCTTCCTAATTAAGCAGGCAGATGATTTTCAGGTGCTCCCCACAACTATGAGAGCGGTAGTGGGGCTTTCTGTGGGCGTGATAGAAGGGGATGGAGGCATCCCTCCACACAGTCAGCTCCTACAGTAACAGTTCTTATTATGCACATGTTAACCACTAGTTCTGCACTCATTATACACTCTCAAAATGCAAGCGCCTTACATATCACATAGATAGACTATGTGATTTATAATTTACACTGTGGTGCTGAATATGACGTAAGGGCAGATTGAGATAAATTACATTGTGTACTGGTATGGGAGCAGCCTGATCACTAGAAATAGACTTTGATTAACCACTCGAAATTAATGTCTTAACTGTTAACCTTTTGAGTTCTTTCTGCTTAAACCCTGTAACCACACAGAATTTACCCTGTAACCACGCGGAATTAATATGTCAAAAATAGACATTCATCCATAAAACGTTGATTTTAAGTCTCAACTCCACAAATAAGATGCATGTTATCCTGTTTGTGACCACCTCAGCTGAGGACATGGAAATCTGCTTTAAAACTGAAAATATTTCACTCCTCCCCATGGAAAAATGAGTAGAATTACAGGAAATTAGTTGTACAACTGCAAAAAAAATATATTGAATTGCTAAAAATTGACTTTAATCCTGATACTACTGACTGGGTTCATTTTTGATCATTTTACCATATCATAACGGTGGTTTATTAAATTCTTCAAATTCTTCATAAAAACACCTCATTCCGCCTATAGTAATTTGATAGATAGGACCTTTATTTGAATCTAGGTTACTCTGGAGACATAATGACAAGTCATCCATACCACCAGAGGGTGGAGGGGGACCTGTATCCGTGATTTGGACCAGATAGACAGGTCATCTGCAGAGATATAGTTCCCCATGTACTCGCCCAAGATTGTACCTTTTCTATACCACGTATCACATGACGGTACAAAACCAATACATATTTTGGTGCATGTAAAAATATGCCAATTATATACAAAATATGCCAATGGTTTTCAATAATTGATAGAACTGCAATGGATAACTAAAATAGACTCTGAATCTACAAAGAGAGCAGTATCAGTGTGTATTCCCTGAAAATTAGTTATTTTACACTCTTAGAAAAAAGTTCCAAAAGGGTTCTTCGAATGTCCCCATAGAATAACTCTTTTTGATTTCAAGTAGAACCCTTTTTGGTTTCGGGTAGAACCCTTTGTGGAAAAAGTTCTACATGGAACCCAAAAAGGTTCTACCTGGAACCAAAACGGTTCTTCAAAGGGTTATCCTATGGGGATAGCCGAAGAACCCATTTAAGTTCTAGATAGCACCTTTTTTTCTGAGTGTTTGTCATGCGGTGGGTGTAGCTGGTGTAAGTAAGTCAGGCGCAGGAGAGCAGAGATGAGTGGACTAAGCACTTTACTCAGGCAAAGTCAAAATACAGAACTCAACCGCGTCACAAAACAAATGCCCAAAAACAAGTAAGGCAGCACAAAGTACAAATAAACTGCCAAATATCGGCTGCCACAAAGCACGGGTGAAAACCAACAACCTGGCGTAAACCGGCATGCCAACAAACAATTCCCCACACAGACATGGGGGAAACAGTGGGTTAAATACAAGAAATTAATGAGGGAAATGTAATTCAGGTGTGTGGAAAAACAAGACAAAACAAATGGAAAAATGAAAGGTGGATCGGCGATGGCTAGAAGACCGGTGACGTCGACCGCCGAACGCCGCCCGAACAAGGAGAGGAACCGACTTCGGCGGAAGTCATGACAGTGTAGGAAAACATGTATATACAAATTTGAATCCAGGTTTCTTTGGACACTTAATATTAAGTTATACATATCCTCAGAAGGTGAGGGAGACCTGTATCAGTGATTTTGACCAGACGGATCACCTGCAGAGATAGAGCACCTTATATACTCACCTGTGGTTATAATTGGTTATAACTAGGTACTGCCGAGTACAAAATCAAAATTACCTGACATTTATGTTTAGCTGCAGTCAAAACAGCTCATAAAAGTCTGTCAGTGGTATGAATAGCTGTTAGAACTGTAATACAGAAACCAGCTACCCTCTAAATGTACTCATGTACAGGTGTGTATTCTCAGAAAAAAAAATGTTATATAAATGTTATATAAATACCAGAATTCCTATAATATCCTCCAATATTCTATATGTGCAACCTCTTATGGTATTTGGGTTGCTATAACATTTGTGACTGAGGATTTGGGAATGCTTTTTGAAGCATCTTGCCATAGGCCCTACCACTCCCATTGTTCTCTAGAAGCGATGCTAATGCTGGCTGTGGGGTAAGTAAATAAAGAAAACGAAGGCATATTATTGATCATTGTCTCTCAGGATCAATGTATTGAATAACTTTTTGTCTATAATATGAAGTATACTTAAAATGTTGGTGTACCGGCCCTTTAAATAGCAGTCGTTTATACCACATACAATATTTACATGTGTAATTATGTTTTTTTTAAGAATTAAGTTGATATTTTGCTATGATTGTTACTTTTTCAATAGTTTCCTCTTGGGGTCAGTTGGAAATCCATGTATTTAAATTATGTTGGTAGTATGAGGGTTAAAACTGAAATGTTTCTCCCGGCTTCAAGAGGGGGGCCACCAAAATATTTTGACCCCAAAATGGGGCCCTAAGTTTTGAGCAAAGGAAAAAATTCAACAAATCATGTGCCTCAGTCCTAA
This sequence comes from Hucho hucho, assembly GCA_003317085.1. Taxonomy (NCBI): domain Eukaryota; kingdom Metazoa; phylum Chordata; class Actinopteri; order Salmoniformes; family Salmonidae; genus Hucho; species Hucho hucho. The sequence continues at coordinate 855,203 of QNTS01000331.1, forward strand.
AGGCATTCTTTCATATAGTAGGATTAATGAGTCGCTCTTGCTCCCAACACTAGGCTGTGCTGTTCCAGATGGTGGGACTCTACTCTAACCCATCGCACTAAGCATCGGTTCCACATTTGGCCCAGATTCATGGGTGGCCTTAATCTCTGCCCTTAGCTGAGACAGATTAATCCCGACAGTGCTGACATTATCTCCTGTTCTACACAGTGGCACTGGACACTGGAGGAAACCCCAGCATCCTCACTTCTTCAAAGCAAAGATCTTCACTGATCCAATTGTGTCCAGAACCCCATGGAGAACCATCCAGCTAGGCTAGAGCCCAGTCCATCGTCAGGGCCTTCGGTTATCAATGACTATTCCAATTGACATTCATAACATGTTATAGTAAATCTATTGATTTATTTCAATCTTGTCCAAAACAATCTGATAGTGATCATATAAGTTTCAAGCAATCCAAGACCGTGACAAATACAAACAAAGGAAATTATTAGTGTGTATGACCTAGTGGAGGTGGTTCAAGGCTTTTGCTTATCAGGGTTTTTCTTGTTTTTCTAATAATGACATGGAAATTACTTCTAAAAGCATACATGTCAGATGTTTGTAGTGAAGTGGAATTTACTATTGAGTATTGGAGGATCCCCCCTCCTTCTTTTGAAGTACTTTGATCCCATGGGCTGAATCATCTCTACATGAAAAGCTTGTCAAGTGGGCTGATTAAAAGTATTCGGTGATAAATGATTACCTCCCTGTGTGACTTCCTGTGGCAATGATGTGGTTGAAAACAAGGAGCCTGGAGGTGCTGCTGCAGCCGCACTCTGACGAAAGATACATTATAAATAATCTTTATAATTTATAAGCCAGGAGCTGTTTGATGCACCATGACAGATTGTTATAATAAAGATGGAGCACAGTGGACGGAGCTGCACTGGAAAGCCTGTTTTATTAAAACAATGCAGGCTCTTCTCCTTTACCATGGTAACAGCAACTTCAAAGCAGGCTTCAGGAACTTTTAAATAATAAACTATTAGCTTCTGTTCCAGAATGTATTTCCCCTCAATCTGTCAACCACAGAGTGTTTTGCCAGAAATGCAGTAGGCTGTGAGCAGAATGTAAAGAAAATAGGCTGAGAATGTACAGTAATGGTGAGCCTTTTGAGACCTCATGGCTCTTTTGACCTTTTCCTGTCTCAGAACAGTTACACCACCTGGATTTTAGTGACACTAACAGGATCTTAGAAGGTCAAAGAGTCCGTTTTGACTATGGGTACAGGTCTTTTCGAAATCTGCCTTAACTGGAATCACGTTCACACTTTCACCACATTTGTATTATCATCATACTGTGATGTGGCAAAAGGAGACAAGATTTATATTTAAAAATATCTTGCACAGATTGTTGTCGGTCATGCTGCTGTTGGTGGTGCACATTGTCCACACTACATAATCTACTGTATCTCTGTTCACTGAGACTTTGGGAAAAGCAGTACAATCTGTAAATAAAGTAGATTTTAGAACATGCTTTGCTTGCTTCTGGGTCTAGTAATAAAGACACCTCAGCCCACTCCCACCCCCGGATGAGCCTGCATCTTTATTAACCCTTATTACAGAGACTCACAAACACTGCTGAGGGGTGCCTTCATCTCGTCCTGGCCACACAGCCATTGCTGTCACTGGACTGAGAGATATCCGGCTTTACTAAGCTTGTCCTTTATGTGGATGTCAAAGTATCCATGCAGGGGCCATGACACATCAGTGAGAGTCACTGTAGTCCGCAAATAACCCTGCTCCAGCAGCTAACTGCTTCCAAGAGGGAGCGCTTACACTCCTCAGTTCCTCGGCTAGAGCTCGGCCACATATGCTGGGTGTTACAGTACATGCCTACAGGAGCAAAATAGAGACATATGAGTCTCCCAGAAAATCACATAGAACGTTTTAGGTTTCCCATTCCCTCAATATCTGGTTAACAGCTCCCGAGGTGACGGTTTTGGAGAGCCTGGCGTGCCCAAAGTAAAATGCCTCCCACTCAGGCCCAGAAAATAGGATATGCACATTTCTAAAAGTGTTAACATTTTGTCTGTGAGTATAACAGAACGGATATGGCAGGCGAAAACCCGAGGAATTTCTGTCCTGGAAAAAGTGATTTTGACACATTGCCTCATTTGGAAGCCCTCCCTTATGAAAATGCCCATATAAGGGCATATGAATGCAGTACCTATTGCTTCCTCTGGATGTCAACAGTCTTGAGACACTGTTTTGATTCTGTTTAGTTGCTTTAGATGGCAGAAGAAGAAGAATTAGGAAGTGGCCTCACAGAAGTCAACAGAAGAGAACGTGCGTTCCCGGCTTGCGCGCTCTGTGGTTTTTTCCTTTCTTATCGCCCAGTTTATATTCCGGTTGAAATATTATACAAAATATACATAAAAGTGTTCCTAAGGATACATTATCAATGATGTTTGATTGTTCTTGGACAAGTTTATAGGTATAGGTTGAACGAGTTCTCTTCACGTTTCAATGGACGAGTGGACGCTGTATTTTCTCATTATAACGCGCCAACCAAACGGAGATTTATGGATATAATACATTACTTTTTCTAACAAAAGAACCATGGATTGTCTTCGTTGGACACTTGGGAAGCCCTCAGCAGAAGTTCTTCAAAAGGTAATTGATTTGTTTTCGCTGTGAAATGTGTTTTGTGTGAACCGTGATGGCTTATGAATTTATGGTAATGGAAAAATATTGAAGGTGCTACCCTCAAACAATCAAATGTAGTGCTTTCGCCGTAAAGCCTTTTTGAAATCTGACAACGCTGTGATATTGCCAAGAAGCAGAGCTTTTGATGACTATGCAACACTTGTATATTGATGAATGTTTAATAATTCAACTTTTGGATTTTGAATTTGGCGCCTTGCATTTCACCGGGTAGTGTCGGGAGTGGGGCGCTAGCGCACCACTGCTCCGTAAGAGGTTAATGACGAGCTTGGAGGGTACTATGGTGTTAAATACTGAGCTGTAGTTGATGAACAGCATTCTTACATAGGTATTCCTCTCATTCAGATGGGTTAGGGCAGTATGCAGTGTGATTGTGATTGTGTCGTCTGTGGACCTATTGGGACGGTAAGCAAATTGGAGTGGGTCCAGGGTGTCTGGCAGGATGGAGGTGATATGATCCTTGACTAGTCTCTCAAAGCACTTCATGATGACGGAAGTGAGTGCTACGGGGCGATAGTCATTTGTCTTGTTACCTTAGCTTTCTTGGGAACAGGAACAATGGTAGCCCTCTTGAAGCATGTGGGAACAGCAGACTGGGATAGGGACTGATTGAATATGTCCGTAAACACACCAGCCAGCTGGCCTGCGCATGCTCTGAGGACACGGCCAGGGATGCCATCTGGGCCAGCAGCCTTGCGAGGGTTAACACATTTAAATGTTTTCCTCACGGTAGGCTGCGGTGAAGGAGAGCCCGCAGGTTTTGGTAGCGGGCCGTGTC
>QNTS01000332.1:8504-38179 GCA_003317085.1 Hucho hucho
ATACATTATTTCATCCAATTATAATTATTAAAGTGGCTAGAGATTTGGGTCGATGGCCGAACGGCATAGGCAAGATACAGTAGATGGTTTAGAGTACAGTGTATACATTTGATATGAGTATGTCGGATACGTAAACATTATATACAAAATTGTTTAAAGTGGCTAGTGATACATTTGTTACATCCAATTCCTATGTTTAAAGTGGCTAGAGATTTAAGTCAGTATGTTGGCAGCAGCCACTCAATGTTAGTGATGGCTGTTTAACAGTCTGATGGCCTTGAGGTAGAAGCTGTTTTTCAGTCTCTCGGTCCCAGCTTTGATGCACCTGTACTGACCTCGCCTTCTGGATGATAGCGGGGTGAACAGGCAGTGGCTCGGGTGGTTGTTGTCCTTGATGATCTTTTTGGCCTTTCTGTGACATCGGGTGGTGTAGGTGTCCTGGAGGGCAGGTAGTTTACCCCCGGTGATGCGCTGTGCAGTCCTCACTACCCTCTGGAGAGCCTTACGGTTGTGGGCGGAGCAGTTGCCGTACCAGGCGGTGATACAGCCCGACAGGATGCTCTCGATTGTGCATCTGTAAAAGTTTGTGAGTGATTTTGGTGACAAGCCGAATTTCTTCAGCCTCCTGAGGTTGAAGAGGCGCTGTTGCGCCTTCTTCACCACGCTGTCTGTGTGGGTGGACCAATTCAGTTTGTCCGTGATGTGTACGCCGAGGAACTTAAAACTTTCCACCTTCTCCACTACTGTCCCCTCGATGTGGATAGGGGGGTGCTCCCTCTCCTGTTTCCTGAAGTCCACGATCATCTCCTTTGTTTTGCTGACATTGAGTGAGAGGTTATTTTCCTGACACCACACTCCGAGGGCCCTCACCTCCTCTCTGTAGGCCGTCTCGTCGTTGTTGGTAATCAAGCCTACCACTGTAGTGTCGTCAGCAAACTTGATGATTGAGTTGGATGCGTGCTTGGCCACGCAGTCATGGGTAAACAGGGAGTACAGGAGAGGGCTGAGAACGCACCCTTGTGGGGCCCCAGTGTTGAGGATCAGCGGGGTGGAGATGTTGTTTCCTACCCTCACCACCTGGGACCGGCCCGTCAGGAAGTCCAGGACCCAGTTGCACAGGGCTGGGTCGAGACCCAGGGTCTCGAGCTTAATGACGAGCTTGGAGGGAACTATGGTGTTAAATGCTGAGCTGTAGTCGATGAACAGCATTCTTACATAAGTATTCCTCTTGTCCAGATGGGTTAGGGCAGTATGCAGTGTGATTGCGATTGCGTCGTCTGTGGACCTATTGGGACGGTAAGCAAATTGGAGTGGGTCCAGGGTGTCTGGCAGGATGGAGGTGATATGATCCTTGACTAATCTCTCAAAGCACTTCATGATGACGGAAGTGAGTGCTACGGGGCGATAGTCATTTAGCTCAGTCACCTTAGCTTTCTTGGGAACAGGAACAATGGTGGCCCTCTTGAAGCATGTGGGAACAGCAGACTGGGATAGGGACTGATTGAATATGTCCGTAAACACACCAGCCAGCTGGTCTGCGCATGCTCTGAGGACACGGCCAGGGATGCCATCTGGGCCGGCAGCCTTGCGAGGGTTAACACATTTAAATGTTTTTCTCACATTGGCTGCGGTGAAGGTGAGCCCGCAGGTTTTGGTAGCGGGCCGTGTCGGTGGCACTGTATTGTCCTCAAAGCGAGCAAAGAAGTTGTTTAGTTTGTCTGGGAGCAGGACGTCATGGTCCGCAACGGGGCTGGTTTTCTTTTTGTAGTCCGTGATTGACTGTAGACCCTGCCACATTCCTCTTGTGTCTGAGCCATTGAATTGTGACTCTACTTTGTCTCTATATTGACGCTTAGCTTGTTTGATTGCCTTGCGGAGGGAATAGCTACACTGTTTGTATTCAGTCATGTTTCCGGTAGCCTTACCCTGGTTAAAAGCAGTGGTTTGCGCTTTCAGTTTTGCGCGAATGCTGCCATCAATCCATGGTTTCTGGTTGGGGAAGGTTTTAATATTTGCTATGGGTACAACATCACCAATGCACATGCTAATAAACTCGCTCACCGAATCAGCATATACATCAATGTTGTTGTCCGATGCTATCCGGAACATATCCCAGTCCACGTGCTCGAAGCAATCTTGCAGCATGGAATCAGATTGGTCGGACCAGCGTTGAACAGACCTGAGAACGGGCGTTTCCTGTTTTAGTTTCTGTTTGTAGGCTGGGAGCAACAGAATGGAGTCATGATCAGACTTGCCGAAAGGAGGGCGGAGAATAGCCTTGTATGCATCACGGAAGTTGGAATAACAGTGATCCAGGATTTTACCAGCCCGGGTGGCTTATTCGATATGCTGGTAAAATTTCGGGAGCCTTGTTCTTAAATTGGCCTTATTAAAATCCCCAGCCACAATAAATGCAGCCTCAGGATATGTGGTTTCCAGTTTACATAGAGTCCGATGAATTTCTTTCAGTGCCGTCGATGTGTCAGCTTGAGGGGGGATGTACACTGTGATTATAATCGAGGAGAATTCTCTTGGTAGATAATGCGGTCTGCATTTGATTGTAAGGAATTCTATGTCAGGTGAACAAAAGGACTTGAGTTCCTCTATGTTGTTATGATCACACCACGTCTCGTTAATCATAAGACACACACCCCCACCCTTCTTCTTACCAGATAGAAGTTTGTTTCTGTCGGCACGATGCGTGGAGAAACCAGGTGGCTGTACCGACTCCGATAACGTGTCCTGAGTGAGCCATGTTTCCGTGAAGCAAAGAACGGTGCAGTCTCGGATGTCTCTCTGAAAGGCAACCCTTGATCGGATTTCGTCTACTTTGTTGTCAAGAGACTGTACATTGGCGAGTAAAATACTCGGGAGAGGTGCACGATGCGCCCGTCGACGTAGCTTGACCAAAAGACCGGCACGTTTCCCTCTTCTCCGGCGCCGCCGTTGTTTTGAGTCGCCGGGTGCTATCCATTCTATTGTCCTGGCTGGGGTAACAAACAGAGAATCCTCTTCGGGAAAGTTGTATTCCTGGTCGTAATGTTGGTAAGTTGACGTTGCTCTTATATCCAATAGTTCCTCCCGGTTGTATGTAATAAAACTTAATATTTCCCGGGGTAACAATGTAAGAAGTAATACATAAAAAAACAAAATACTGCATGGTTTCCTGAGAACGTGAAGCGAGGCTGCCATCTCTGTCGGCGCCGGAAGTTATATTGGTAACTATACTGGTGCCTGAGTCTTCATCCTATATGCTCCATTCCTTATATAGCCATTGTATCTCAGCACTTGAGTTGACAGTCTAAATTCTGCCTGCTAATATTGGAAATACAATCTCAGTCATGTTGTCTGCTACCACAATATATACAAAGAAATGTCAATTGAAAAAAGGTAAAACGAAATGAAGTGCAGCTAGTTTCCAGTTTTTCCAGCTTCAGTTTGAGGTGATTGTGTTAGCTCTGTTGTTGGCTAGCTCCTCTGAACAACAGTGTCCTGACGAGTGAGCACACTTTCTATGCCAGGCAAAATCGCGCCTCATTAGCTCATTGTTATGGATGTATCAAAATAAATGTCACTAGAAAACAGCTTGAACAAATGCAAATGCAGCTACTTTGCTGTTATTCTGGCTGCACTTTTTGACGTGACTGTAAGTTAGCCGTAGTTGGCTAGTTAGCAAGCAAGGGATACGAATGTTGCCAGCCAGTATGGCAATTGAACATTTAGAGCGAACGACTGGGTGGTGTCCACAGATACAGAACAAAAAGACTGAACGACTGGGTCGCGTCTCTGGCAACCGAACCGATAGAACGAACGACCAGCCGGTTTGGGTAGCAACCCTAGATTTGTGTCGGGAATATATCTTGTGGAAGGATGAAATACTATGAATAAATTAATCCAAATAACGTTTTTAATGAAAATATGTAAATCATTCTTTGGATATGTTGGTAACCCGTTGTATAAAAGTGATAATGCCCTGGTAGCTGGTGTGTGGAGGATATATTGGCACTGTTTGTTCAGTGGCTACATTTCACGCCATCTCTACCAGTTAATGTGTCACTGTTCGTGTTGCACATTCGCAACATACAAAAAAAATAAATCAGGGTAGATCAACTCCAGCTATCCAGTCCATGGAAGCCATAAACTGGTTCTTCATATTACCTTGGGTCTACTCTTCATCTAACTGACTAAACTCCACTTCATGGTGAAGGAAGTTTCCAACCACCGACTGTTTCCTTGTTGAGATACAATTGGCAAGTGCATTTGGGCTGAGTTGCCATCTTAGAGCAACAGCAATGAGCAAACAGTCGGTGGTTGTATTTGATTAATGTTTATTGAAAAAGTAGGGATTTCAGAAAACAAAGAAAGGCACGCAACTACAGAGTACAAACATAGATACAAGGTAAGCGTTTCATAATTAAAATTTTTTAAAGCATTGACCTTGGGCGAATCGATGTAGTTGGAGCTAAATTACACAAAGCCTGGACTCTCTGCCCCACTCCGTTGGTGTATTTCATCAGAAACTTTCTTCACCAAGGAGTGAAGTTTAGTTAGCTACTCTTCATCAACCAATCAATGTCAGTAAAAGGCTGAAAAGTCAACAAAACAGGTTTCCCAAAGCAAAGACCCAGCAGGAATCAGTAGATCCTGACACCATTTGGGCCACAGAAACCTGGGAATGCATCATTTAGCCTCATCGGTAAACGATGAGTTCTGTAGACGAGGCTTCATTGGATGAAAGTTCAATGAGAATCATATGCCTTTGGATCCTTTAATACATTAATAATTGTTATAAAGACTCCACATTTTAACTATGTTTAAAGTGTTTTAGGTATTGACAGGTCCTCTGGATCCCCTCATGTTGATCCCCTCAGAGCTGTGACTGTTTACAGGGAACATCCATAATGCCCAAATGTCCCCCTAATGTTCAAGAAACTGTTACGCCCTTGATGGAATGTCTTTTAAGTATTGACTGGTCCTCTGGATCCCCTGTTGTTCCCCTCAGAGCTGTTCTGACTGTTGAGTCTGTCTGACAAAATCCTTATCCATCTTCCTCCTGAACGTCTCTGTTGTGAAGTAGTAGGCCAGTGGGTCCAACATGGCATTCAGACAGGCCACCATTAGGCTGTAATAATAATAATCATCATATTTTTTATAACAAAATAATAAGTAATATTCATTCAAATATAACAGACAAGAAATGTACAAAATAAATAGATACAGTAAACCTAAAGCTACCTACCTATAGTGGTATGCTGCCAGAAGGGGGCATGTTATCGCCTCCCTATGGACATAGAGGAGGGCCAGAGTCCCATGGTAGGGCAGGAAACAGGTGAGGAATATCACCAGGCTGATGGTGATCAGCCTCTGAATCTTCCCAGAGTCGATGAGGTCTGTTTGGGCTATGGAGCTCCTGGTGATGGCCTGGATCAATGCACAGGAACAGACTAACATCACCACTAAGGGGATGCCGAAGCCGACGGTTAAAGTCGAGGCGACCGCCATGGGCTGAATGGCGTAGACTGGGAGGTTCCCGAAACAATTGACCTCCTGGATGTCATCGGACGCCTCTCTAAGGAGAGAGGGAGAGAGAGGGTACAGAGAGAGAGGGTACAGAGAGAGAGAGAAAGAGAGGGAGAGAAAAAGAGAGAAAGGGAAAGAAAGAGAGAGAAAGAGAGAAAGAGAAGAGAGAGAATATCAGAGGCTATAGAAATTAAAACACGTTTAGGACTGAGTTCTCTCTGACCAGGGCCTGTATTCATAAAGAGTTTCAGAGCAAGAGTGCTGAACTAGGATCAGGTCCCCCCCTGTCCATGTAGTCTTGTTAATTGTGATCTAAAAGGCTAAACTGATCTTACATCAGCACTCATGTTAACCTGACCATGAAAAACTCTTGGCCCTAGTTGTATCCTATACCTGCGTTTGTAGATGTAGATGGGGAGGCTGGCGCCGGCGGTGAGCAGCCACACCCCAAGGCAGACCAGCGGGGCTTTCTTACGCCCCTCCTGGACCCAGGACAACATGGGTAGGCACACGGCCATGCAGCGGTCGAAACACATGCAGGTGAGGAGGAATATGCTGCCATACATGTTGGCCAGAAGAACCAGGCCCATCCCTGAAATGAATGAATGAATGAAGAAGAAGAAAAATAAGAATTGACTAAATGTACATGTTATAGACCCCAACCCTGTTAACAACACCGAGCCAGCCATTACCTTCACACAAGACCTGAGGTAACCCGGACAAGCCCAGATGGTAGTAGATCCTCAGGGGCAGAGTGAGGACCAGGAGGAGGTCTGCGATGGCCAGGTTTGTCATGTAGACCATGGTGTGGGACCACAACTTGGTATAACAGAAGAAGACTACCAGTGCTGTAAGGTTGAACATTGAAAATTAAAAATAAAAAAAATTAAATTGCAACTCAAGTGAGTGCTGCGGTTGTATTTTTTACAGGCTTTGGTTTTTCCATTTAGCATATGGGGTGCACCGATTGGTGTCACCTTGCTAGTCACTATGTGTTACACCTGTGCTGGCTTGTCCATCTTGTTAGTCAGAAGGTGTTTCACCTGTGCTGGCCCAGGTGCTCCATTTGGTCTGGATAGATGCGGAGGGTTAACGCCTTTAGTTGGCTCTCCCTATTGTTATTTCTATACAAACAATCCTCTGAAGAAAACTGTTGATAGGGGACAGAATAGGGTCGGACCATCAAATAATTGGCATATACATTACTCGAACAGAATTCCACGTGGGAAAGGATATTGGACATTTTATCAAAGCCTATTGGATGCTAACTTGTTTTTAACCAGGACATAAGAATTTATAACTGATGTTTTCAGACAACATAGGTACCACGTTCATCTGTACAAATAATAGTACGCAAGTATAAACACCATGGGACCACGCAGCCGTCATACCGCTCAGGAAGGAGACGCGTTCTGTCTCCTAGAGATGAACGTGCAAATATATCCCAGAACAAGAGGCAAAGGACCTTGTGAAGATGCTGGAGGAAACAGGTACAAAAGTATCTATATCCACAGTAAAACGAGTCCTATATCAACATAACCTGAAAGGCCGCTCAGCAAGGAAGAAGCCACTGCTCCAAAACTGCCGTAAAAAAAGCCAGACTACGGTTTGCAACTGCACATGGGGACTAAGATCGTGCTTTTTGGAGAAATGTCCTCTGGTCTGATGAAACAAAAATAAAACTGTTTGGCCATAATGACCATCGTTATGTTTGGAGGAAAAAGGGGGAGGCTTGCAAGCCGAAGAACACTGTCCCAATCGTGAAGCACGGCGGTAGCAGCATCATGTTGTGGGGGTGCTTTGCTGCAGGAGGGACTGGTGCACTTCACAAAATAGATGGCATTATGAGGAAGAAAGATTATGTGGATATATTGAAGCAACATCTCAAGACATCAGTCAAGAAGTTGAAGCTTGGTCGCAAATGGATCTTCCAAATGGACAATGACCCCAAGCATTCTTCCAAAGATCTGGCAAAATGGCTTAAGGACAACAAAGTCAAGGTATTGGAGTGGCCATCACAAAGCCCTGACCTCAATCCTATAGAAAATGTGTGGGCAGAACTGAAAAAGCGTGTGCGAGCAAGGAGGCCTACAAACCTGACTCCAGCTCTGTCAGGAGGAATGGGCCAAAATTCACCCAACTTATTGTGGGAAGCTTGTGGAAGGCTACCCGAAACATTTGACCCAAGTTAAACAATTTAAAGGCAATGCTACCAAATACTAATTGAGTGTATGTAAACTTCTGACCCACTGGGAATGTTATGAAAGAAATAAAAGCTGAAAGAAATCATTCTCTCTACTATTATTATGACATTTCACATTCTTAAAATAAAGTGGTGATCCTAACTGACCTAAGACAGGGACTTTTTACTAGGATTAAATGTTAGGAATTGTGAAAAACTGAGTTTAAATGTATTTGGCTAAGGTGTATGTAAACTTCCGACTTCAACTGTATATGGGGGATATAACCATGTCAGCTCTGTAGATTGTGCTGTGAAGAGACAATCATTAGATAATTTGTTTTGGTACTGTCCATATGTAGCTTGTTTTTGGTTGAAGGTTCAGGAATGGCTGAAGAATTGCAACACTCTGATAGAGCTCTCGAGTTCCTCTTTGGAGATGGGAGAACCTTCCAGAAGGACAACCATCTCTGCAGCACTCCACCAATCAGGCCTTTATGGTAGAGTGACCAGACGGAAACCACTCCTCAGTAAAAGGCACATGACAACCCGCTTGGAGTTTGCCAAAAGGCACCTAAAAACTCTCAGATCATGAGAAACAAGATTCTATGGTCTGATGATCTCTGTGGCCTGAATGCCAAGCGTCACGTCTGGAGGAAACCTGGCACCATCCCTATGGTGAAGCATGGTGGTGGCAGCATCATGTTGTGGGGATGTTTTTCAGCAGCAGAGACTGGGAGACTAGTCAGGATCGAGGCATAGATGAACTGAGCAAAGTACAGAGAGATCCTTGATGAAAACCTGCTCCAGAGCACTCAGGACCTCAGACTGGGGTGAAAGTTCACTTTCCAACAGGACCATGACCCTAAGCACACAGCCAAGACAAAACAGGAGTGGCTTCGAGACAAGTCTCTGAATGTCCTTGAGTGGCCCAGCCAGAGCCCGGACTTGAACCCAATCAAACATCTCTGGAGAGACCTGAAAATAGCTGTGCAGCAACGCTTCCCATTCAACCTGACAGAGCTTGAGAGGATCTGCAGAGAAGAATGGGAGAAACTCCCCAAATACAGGTGTGCCAAGCTTGTAGCGTCATACCCAAGAAGAATCAAGGTTGTGATCGCTGACAAAGGTGCTTCAACAAAGTACTGAGTAAAGGGTTTAACTACTTAGGGAGTAGCGGCGCGCTAGCGACACTACCCGGTGAAATGTAAGGCGCCAAATTCAAAATCCAAAAGTTGAATTATTAAACATTCATCAATATACAAGTATTTAATTTGCATTTTTTTTTTACTGTTTTTGTTTTGTCATTATGGAGTATTGTGTGTAGATTGATGAGGGGATTTTTTTTGTTTTAATAATGCTGTAAAGTAACAAAATGTCAAAAGTCAAAGGGTCTGAATATTTTCAGAATGCACTGTATCAAGTGTCTCAGAGAAGGAGGGCTGATTTAGGATCAGTTATGCATTTCAGATCACAATGAATAAGAATACATGGATGGGGAGGGCCTGATCCTACAGTAGATCCATTCTGAGACGCTTGATACATATGACCCGTGGAGGCTTCATTTTTTATGTGATAGATTGTTGGCTCCAAGCACCCTTTTATTTCTTTATGCAAGAGGGCAAAAGTTGAGTATGTTCTCTCCTTGTACCTGTGAGGTTGAGGAAGAGGCCGACGGTGAAGACAATGGCGTAGACCCCCACGAAAATAAAGTTACTCTGGGGCTCGGTGCAGTTATTGGTGGTGTTGTTGGTCATGGTTACCTCGTCTTTGGTGGTGCTTTTCTGTAGAGGGGGAGAACGAGAGAGAGAGAGAGAGAGAGAGAGAGAGAACGCGAGAGAGAGAGATAGCGAAAGAGCGAGAATGTCAGTTACATATGGACATGGTTGGTTTCCTGCTACTTCTATGTTGTGTCAGGAGGACAGGAAAGAGAGGCGAGACCGATAGAGAGAGATAGAAAGAGAGCAAGATCAAACTGTTTCCTTTGAAGTACCTCTACCACAACCACCACCATTTCCTCTGAAGAATGTGTAGTCCCTTCTTAACCAGTTGTGTTTGTGGATGTTTGTGTGTCTGCGATTAAGGTGAGGGGTGTCAAAACCAATAAAATGTGTTGTTTCGTAAGCATCACGCCACAGCAGAGAGGTGTGAAAGTCTCTCAATTCAATTCAATTCAATTCAAGGGCTTTATTGGCATGGGAAACGTATGTTAACATTGCCAAAGCAAGTGAAGTAGATAATAAACAAAAGTGAAATAAACAATAAAAATTAACAGTAAACATTACACTCACAGAAGTTCCAAAATAATAATAAATATATACATATGTGTATATACAGTTGAAGTCGGAAGTTTACATACACTTAGGTTGGAGTCATTAAAACTCGTTTTTCAACCACTCCACAAATTTCTTGTTAACAAACTATAGTTTTGGTAAGTCGGACGCCTGAAGGTACCACGTTCATCTGTACAAACAATAGTACGCAAGTATTAACACCATGGGACCACGCAGCCGTCATACCGCTCAGGAAGGAGACGCGTTCTGTCTCCTAGAGATGAACGTACTTTGGTGCGAAAAGTGCAAATATATCCCAGAACAAGAGGCAAAAGACCTTGTGAAGATACTGGAGGAAACAGGTACAAAAGTATCTATATCCACAGTAAAACAAGTCCTATATCAACATAACCTGATAGTCCGCTCAGCAAGGAAGAAGCCACTGCTCCAAAACCGCCATAAAAAAGCCAGACTACGGTTTGCAACTGCACATGGGAACAAAGATTGTACTTTTTGGAGAAATGTCCTCTGGTCTGATGAAACAAAAATAGAACTGTTTGGCCATAATGACCATCGTTATGTTGGAGGAAAAAGGGGGAGGCTTGCAAGCCGAAGAATACCATCCCAACCGCGAAGCACGGGGGTGGCAGCATCATGTTGTGGGGGTGCTTTGCTGCAGGAGGGACTGGTGCACTTCACAAAATAGATGGCAACATGAAGAAGGAAAATTATGTGGATATATTGAAGCAACATCTCAAGACATCAGTCAGGAAGTTAAAGCTTGGTTGCAAATGGGTCTTCCAAATGGACAATGACCCCAAGAATACAACAAAGTTAAGGTATTGGAGTGGCATTCACAAAGCCCTGACCTCAATCCTATAGAACATTTGTGGGCAGTACTGAAAAAGCGTGTGCGAGCAAGGAGGCCTACAAACCTGACTCAGTTACACCAGCTCTGTCGTTGTTTAACTTGACCCAAGTTAAACAATTTAAAGGCAATGCTACCAAATACTAATTGAGTGTATGTAAACTTCTGACCCACTGGGAATGTGATGAAAGAAATAAAAGCTGAAATAAATCATTCTCTCTACTATTATTCTGACATTTCACATTCTTAAAATAAAGTGGTGATCCTAACTGACCTGTAAACTTCCGACTTCAACTGTATGTCTCTCTCCTTCTACGTCTTTCTCTTTTGATTTCTGTCTATCTATTTTCCTATTTATCCCATCATCTCCCTCTCTTACACTTCTTCAAAGCACCTTTTTCACAAGTAGAATGTACTGGTCTTTTAAAGAGTTGTTGTGAAAAGGCTCCATTTCCCCAACAGTCTGTGTATTTTTTGACTCTCATTTGTATCCCCAGATGGGTATCCCACAAAGCAAACTAGATCTACTCAGAGTTTTCTAAACCTAACCAGCTTCAGTTAGCTTCACATTCCAGCTCAGGCTTCATCCATACTATGACGGTTGTTAATGCTCATCCGCCTGCCGCTAACTCTATAAGGCTTGGAACTGCTCGTGCATGTCGCACATGGCTAGTTGAATGCAGTAAGACTCTACAGTAAGACAAAAACTCTACAGTAAGACAATGCATCAATCCCAAAAAAGTCAAATAGGGGGTACTTATATTTGTCCTGTTTCACTGCATGTACAAGTGGGTAACCTATATGAGTGTGAGGTGTGAAATGGAAATGTATTTTTGGTATCCCAACTCCTCCTGAGACTCCCTCGGAGAGTGGGGTCATGGCTAGGGATCAAAATGAAAGAAAAGTTATCTTGCATATTCAGCAGGCTATGGTGTGAAATAGGCTTTTAGAAGTGCCATCTTTATTTGATTACTTGTCGTTAATGTTGTCTTTGGTGTGGTTTGGTGTGCTTATCAATGAACAAGAACCGTTTTCCCACTCCTATTTATATTTATTTTGTATTAAGTCATACAAGTGTTACAGTGCATGAAGTTTGAAATGCATTCTGTCATTATTACATGTTTAATGTGATATATTTTAACATTTTTAAACACAAAAAAACTTTGATTAATAACATATTCATTCAGTTGTCTCCTTCAAAGGAAGAGGAAGATGACACAATCTTTGCTATGGGATGGAATCTGATTTCATTGGTCCTCAAGTGGAGTTAGCTGTGAGTAAGCCTGCCTCAGAGCAGGTTAGTTCTGAAGGATTCGTTGCCATAGAAATTGACCTGGTTAAAAGGTGAGCCACTTTTGTATGACTTGTTATCCCGAGATTAACTCAAAGGTGACCAAAGTTACCTTGCTAACTCCTCAAATCTGCTTCATAGGATACCCGTCTGATCGACACTAGACAAAGTCTGCTACCCAAATGGCATCCTATGCCATTTATAATGCGCTACCAGGGATCTGGTCTAAATTTGTGCACTATATTGGGAACGCACATCTATTTTCACTGTTGTTAGTTTTGTATACAAAGAGTCTAACTGCCAAGATGATGAAGTCAGGATGCTGAACAGCCAGTCAGTCAGGGAGGAAGTCATTTTAATTAGATTTATTCTTCTTCAAATCAAACTTTATTTGTCACGTGCGCCGAATACAACAGGTGTAGACCTTACAGTGAAATTCTTACTTATAAGCCCTAACCAACAGTGCAATAGGTATTAGGTAAACAATAGATAAATAAAGAAGAAAAAGTAAAATGACAGGGAAAATAACAGGTGGTACCGGTACAGAGTCAGTGTGCGGGGGCACCGGTTAGTCTGGCTTTTTCTCCCCAATTTTCATGATATCCAATTGGTAGTTACAGTCTTGTCCCATTGCTCCAACTCCCGTACGGACTCGGGAGAGGCGAAGGTCGAGAGCCATGCGTCCTCCGAAACAAGACCCTGCCAAGCCAGCACTGCTTCTTGACACACTGCTCACTTAACCTGGAAGCCAGTCGCACCAATGTGTCAGAGGAAACACCTGTGTCGCCTCATGGGTCTCCCGGTCGCGGCCGGCTGCAAACCCAGATCTGTAGTGACGTCTCAAGCACTGCAGTGACTTAGACCGCTACTCCACTCAGGATGCTTGAAGTCAGTTTTTAACGCTGTAAAGATTTCCCCCTGACAGATACAGTGCCATATACAGTGAGTGTACAAAACATTATGAACACCTGCTCTTTCCATTCCACAGACTGACCAGGTGAATCCAGATGAAAGCTGTGATCCCTTATTGATGTTACGTGTAAAATCCACTTAAACCAGTGTAGATGAAAGGGAGGATTAAAGAAGGATTTTTAAGCCTTGAGATAATTGAGCCATGGATTGTGTATGTGTGCCATTCAGAGGGTGAATGGGCAAGAGTTTATTTGTATTTTTACAGGTACAGTGAACGTTAATTAACGTTTCAGTAAAAGTGCCGGTTTTAGCCAGCCGGCTATTTTTCAACCACAGTCCCTGGGCAGGTTATTAAAAACAATTACAATGACAATACAGACAAACAATGAGCAGTGAGCACATGCAGAGCAACATAAAACAAGCAACACGTAGCACGCAGACAGAGCAATAGCACAAAAAGCAACAAAACAAAATACATGAACGCAACAAAAGATTTAAGTGCTTTTGAACAGGGTATGGTAGTAGGTGCCAGGTGCACCGGCTTGTATCATGAACTGCAGCCAACTCAACTGTGGGAAGCATTGGAGTCAACATGGGCCAGCATCCCTGTGGAACGCTTTCGACACCTTGTAGAGTCCATGCCCTGACAAATTGAGGCTGTTCTGAGGGCAACTCAATATTAGAAAGGTGTTCTTAATGTTTTGTACACTCAGTGTAATATTTAAATAGGTTATTGCATTTACCAAAGAGGAACAAAATGGCGTTTTATTCACATTCTTACTACAGTGAAAGCTAATGCCTTTATTAATGTCTCATAAAGTCATGGAGACTGTAAAGGCTGTGTTTCCTCATGCAATAAAAGCATGAGCAGACACTACATGACTGCTACAGCTTTGCAAAACTGTTGAGAAATGTAACACGTTGATATGCTATGTCTCCTAGTATGTATATTTTTTGAAAATCAATTTAATTCCTTTGTAGACAAGATGTAATTGTTTTCTATGGTCTAGATCAGGGTTCCCCAACTAGCAGCCCGCGGGGCGAATTTGGCCCCCATATTTTTTTTAAATAACATTTTGGGTGTTTTCATTTTTGGACTAAAAAACACAAGGAAATCAGCTCCAAGTGATTTAATTTAAGAAATCTGTTCCCAAGTATTCCCACGCATAATAGAGAGACACGACATAGTTGTATACAAACGTAAGCGAGGTTTGAAACGATTATGAAATGATTATACATTATTTCTGTTTGGGCATCTTGTGGTAAATTTGCAGTCACAAATCATTTGTAATTATGTTCCAGCCCCCCGACCGTCCACTCAAGAAAAAATCGGTCCGCAGCTGAATCTAGTTGATCCCTGGTCTAGATTGTATATTTTACTGTCTCTTTGGTACGTTTTACTTGAGTCTACTTTTGCTTATTCAGTCACTTCACTCTCCATTGCAATGGTATCTGTAACTGTAGAGAATAACACAAAGACGTTACTCTGTGTGAAGCAACGGTTGAGATGTTTATCTGTCAAGTCATTTAATCTTTTCACTCAGACTTTTTCAACACAAAAACACACACAGATGAAGTTATCATTCTACCTCATTTGCAGTTATTGATGCTGCAGTTATTGATGCAGTTATAAAGTATCATTGATGTTTGGAAGCATACAGTACCAGTGTGGAGTGAATATGATGTTGATACACACAAAGACTAAAGTCATATACAGCTAATAGTGATTGCATGGAATGGAACTCACCTGTTTGATGATTCTGTGAGTGGGAGATCTAAATAGCGGTCCCTTGGTTCCTTTCTCTTATCTCTCTGAACTGTTCTGATCACGAAATGTGAACCATCAGTCTGCAAAAGAAGGAGTAGTCCCTCTCTCAATCTCTCTTCTCGTTTTCTCTCTCCGTCGCTCTCTCTTCTCATTTTCTCTCTCTGTCGCTCTCTCTTCTTTTTTTATCACACCTCTCTTTTTTTTCTCTGTCTCTCTCTGCGCTCTTTTTCCATATCTTCTCTCACTCTATATCTGTGTTGTAAATGTATGTCTCTCTGTCTGTGACATTATTGACATTATTGATTGACTTTTCTGCATTTATAAGGGGATGTTTTCAATGCATTCACACATACACCGCCTCTCTTTTACAGTTCCTATTAAGGGCCCGTCATGCCAAATAATGTCCCCCGGCCAAATAGTGTCCCTCTCTACGTCACAATGGGATTCGATGAGTTCGAAAAGACTGGGAGGATAACATTATTACTTCATAAAAGAAAATATTGTTACATAGGAGTAAATAATTTAAGCTGTTTTTAGATTGATTTTATATTGACATTGCTACCTACTTACTGTATTTTCCTCTGCCAATTTTATTTAGCTAACTTTATTTAAGTTAGCTAGCTCTGCTTTCTGTTTATCTAGCTAGCTAACTGTTATTGTAGCTGCTTTTTGTTTGTATGTAACTTGCACTTTAATGGCATCCCTCGACGACATTTTCTTTTATCTTTCCAAGTGAGAGTGAGAATTATTAGTCTGCGACTGACTTTTACGTGACTGGAAAGAGAAGGAAAGGAAATGCGTGCTGTTAATCAAGACATAGCTAGATATAACTGTTAATTTGGATTCGGAAAAGAAAAGCGTTTTGAATCCAGAAATTATTATATTTTTATGTAATGAAGAATGTACATCCTTTTTAAACAGTATCGGTATCAAAAGTTTTTAATTTAAACGTTATATTGCATCTTTTTATTTGTTTTGTGCTTCATTTCGCAAATCGGAAGAACCATTTTGTACAGTTGTAGTTACCAATGTGACAACTAACTGTCACAACATAACTATTTTACTACAGCTAACCGTCACCAGAAGTTGTATAAACCATACGAAGCAATTTTTCTGTAAGGACCTCGTGGCGCAACGGTAGCGCGTCTGACTCCAGATCAGAAGGTTGCGTGTTCAAATCACGTCGGGGTCATACAATTTTGCTTAAATCTGCAATATGCAGAAATCGATCCGACATTTCCTCTTTGCAAAAATTCTAATAGTTCGCCTAATTACAGTTTGTTATGTGACAAAACAAGCAAGTGCAGATAATCATTATACCAAACCGCTGTGCAATATATTTTCCATATCCATAACAAACCCGAAATTAAAAGATGCACAAAATAAACGTTAGACCCTGAAGCATAGAAATAACGGACATAGAACAGATCTACCGCTTCTTAGACTTGCATTCAATGCGAATGACAGATCTATAACTTATGCAATGTGCTATGTTGGTTCGCCCAAAAAGTGACAAATTGCACTTTTAAATGTCTTACTTATTTCTTCCTCCATACTGTTTCATCTAGGCTACATTTGTAACGGAATACCATTGAATCATTCAATAAATGTAATGCTATGAGCATGTAATGAATGATATTATCTGTTCTGTTGAATAGCCTTCAACTGTGAGCATATTTACTTACAATTTAATAAAATATTTTCATGAGAAACATTTTAACCAGGAAATGTAACAAAAAAATTTTACGTCAAAAACGAGATAAAGAATAAACAGAATTCGTTTTTTTACCCCCGGCATTTATTGCAAAATATAACATAAAATATACATAGAACTATATTGAAACATGTGAAACATAACATTTACAGAATGTCATATCAACGAACATAACTACTTATTATTACAGTCACTGATGTGTTTTGAACAGCCTAATACACTAAGCCATTATAAGTCTATTATAAATACTCTTTGTAGGCCATAGAGAGAAGAGACAGTGAATGTGTCAACCTTTCTTCAATAACCATTCATTCCTCTTGACAAATGGGTACAGGTGGGTTGTGGTCAGTTCTTTGTGTTCCTCAAGTGGTCGTGGTTAAAAAATGGTCATCACGTCATCATTGATCATCACGCTTCCTACTGGCAGGAAATAGAGGTCAACGGTTAGGTGAACACAAATCCTCGTTCTTTCTTCCTTCCATAGTTTATTTATTTCATCCCCTCTCTTACCCACCCCACAGCCCCACTATCTCACCTCCTTGCCGCCGCAGGTGCCACAGATGCATCCGAACAGTCCGTTGACCATCTGTATTCCACACAGCACCAGCTCCAGACTTGCCACCACCAGCAGCGTGGCAAACAACCCAAGGTTAAACTCCACAACACCTTTGGGCTCTATACACTTTGTCCACAGGTCACTGTCACCCAGGTAACTCCCGTTGCTGCAATGAGGAACAATCAATTATATTTATCTTTTGTCAGAAAGTTCTTTACAGTAGACAGGACTAGTCCCCAAAGACAAAGCAAAAATAAATATACATACAGTACCAGTCAAACGTTTGGACACACCTACTCATTCAGTGGTTTTTCTTAATTTGTACTATTTTCTACATTTTATAATAATAGTGAGGACATCGAAACTATGAAATAACACATGGAAATAACTATGAAATAACTCATGTAGTAACCAAAAAAGTGTTAAACAAATGAAAATATATTTTATATTTGAGATTCTTCAAAGTAGCCACCATTTGCCTTGATGACAGCTTTGTGCACTCTTGGCATTCTCTCAACCAGCTTCACCTGGAATGCGTCATTGTCCTGTTAAAAAATCAGACGATAGTCCCACTAAGCGTAAGCCAGATGGGATGGCGTATCGCTGCAGAAGGCTGTGGAAACCATGATGGTTAAGTGTGCCTTGAATTCTAAATAAAGCACAGACAGTGTTACCAGCAAAGCACCCCCACACCATCACACCTCCTCCTCCATCCAGTTGTGGGAACCACAAATGCGGAAATCGTCTGTTCACCTACTCTGCTTCTCACAAAGACACGGCAGTTGGAACCAAAAATCTTAAATTTGGACTCATCAGACCAAAGGACAGATTTCCAGCGGTTTCTTGGGACAAGCAAGTCCCTTCTTCTTATTGATGTCCTTTAGTAGTGGTTTTTCTGTAACAATTGGGACTCCCAATCACGGCTGTATCACAACCGGCCGTGATTGGGAGTCCCATCGTCCGGGTTTGGCCGATGTAGGCCATCTTTGTAAACAAGAATTTGTTATTAACTGACTTGCCTAGTTAAATAAAGGTTACATTTAGTTTTAGTTTTTATTATTCGACCATGAAGGCCTGATTCATGCAGTCTGCTCTGAACAGTTGATGTTGAGATGTGTCTGTTACTTGAACTCTGTGAAGTATTTAGTTGGGCTGCAATTTCTGAGGCTGGTAAATCTGATGAACTTATCCTCTGTAGCAGAGGTAACTCTGGGTCTTCCGTTCCTGTGGCGGTCCTCATGAGACCCAGTTTCATCATAGCGGTTGATATTTTTTTTTTTTTTTTTTTTAACCTTTATTTAACCAGGTAGGCCAGTTGAGAACAAGTTCTCATTTACAACTGCGACCTGGCCAAAATAAAGCACAGCAGTTCGACACATACAACAACAAAGAGTTACACATGGAATAAACAAACATACAGTCAATAATACAGTAGAAAAAAAAGAAGTCTATGAGGTAAGATAAGGGAGGTAAGGGCAGTAAATAGGCCGTGGTGGCAAGGTAATTACAATATAGCAATTAAACACTGGAATGGTAGATGTGCAGAAATTCAATGTGCAAGTAGAGATACTGGGGTGCAAATAAATACATACAGTATGTGGATGAGGTATTAGGATGAGCTGTTTACAGATGGGCTATGTGCAGGTGCAGAGATCTGTGAGCTGCACTGAAAGCTGGTGCTTAAAGCTAGTGAGGGAAATATGAGTCTCCAGCTTCAGTGATTTTTGTAGTTCGTTCCAGTCATTGGCAGCAGAGAACTGGAAGGAAAGGCAGCCAAAGGAGGAATTGGCTTTGGGGGTGACCAGTGAGATATACCTGCTGGAGCGCGTGCTACGGGTGGGTGCTGCTATGGTGACCAGTGAGCTGAGATAAGGCGGGGCTTTACCTAGCAAAGACTTCTAGATGACCTGGAGCCAGTGGGTTTGGCGACGAGTATGAAGCGTGGGCCAGCCAACGAGAGCGTACAGATCGCAGTGGTGGGTAGTTTTTGCAACTGCACTTGAAAAAACTTTCAAAGTTCTTGAAATGATCTTGATTGACTGACCTTCATGTCTTAAAGTAATGATGGACCGTAATTTCTCTTTGCTTATTTGAGCTGTTCTTGCCATAATATGGACTTGGTCTTTAACCAAATAGGGCTATTGTCTGTATACCACCCCTACCTTGTCACAACACAACTGATTGGCTCAAACACATTAAGAAAGAAAAAAATGCACAAATTAAGTTTTAACAAGGCACACCTGTTAATTGAAATGCATTCCAGGTGAAGCTGTTTGAGAGAATGCCAAGTGTGTGCAAAACTGTCATCAAGGCAAATTGTGTCTAGTTTGAAGAATCTAAAATATATTTTGATTTGTTTAACACTTTTTGTGTTATTTCATAGTTTTGATGTCTTCACTATTATTCTACAGTGTAGAAAATAGTACAAATATAGAAAAACCCTGTAATGAGTAGGTGTGTCCAAACCTTTAACTGGTACTGTACATTATCTTTGGAAAAGCAGTCTTTGACCTCAATGGGACTACCCGGTAAAAAAGAAAATGATTCTTTTTTAACCTTTATTTAACTAGGCAAGTCAGTTAAGAACAAATTCTTATTTACAATGACGGCCTACATAAAATAAACCATAAAAATACAATTTGAAACAAGTAATAAAATAGATAAATAAACTTACTTGTTCAAGAAAGGTCTCCCCCACCCTTGAACAGATGTTGGTGTTTCCATAAAGAGGCAGACAGGTCCATTGGACAGGCCCAGGGCAGACGTAGCCAGACTGTACAGTGCTCCAACAACCCCAGCAGCAGCAAACCCAATGGACAGGAACATCTAAAGTGTAGCAAGGATAATCCAGAGGTCAGGGTAAGAGAAGGTTGAGTATGTTGTACATTTCATCTTTGTTGGGTATTTACTACTTAGAAAAGAAGATTTATTTGGGCTTCTACAAACTTGCCTTAACTAAAGGTTGAATAAATACTGTACAGTGCATTTCTCAGCTAGTAGTTATATGTTTGGTTTATCTTGTAATGTTATGCTTTTGCCAAAATAGGTATGTTGCTTGTCACAAATTGCTGTATTGTGGAAATACATTAACCACAATGTGAGTGTTACTTTGTGGGTAGTCATTGGCCATAGACGCCCAGTGAATTATTTCCTGGAATTACACCTCTTTCACCAGCAGGGGGTGGTAAAGTCAAGCTATTTTTTCTTTAACCGTTATGGCTGTAACTGTCATTGCCCCACCCATAGTCCCAGGCCCCTCACCCTCATATTGTGTAAGGTGTTATGGGCTTAAAGTAGGTAGAAGTTGTCTTTAACAACTGATACGGGATCAGATATTAATGGTTAAGGTTGGGATTGGGGGGGGGGCAGAAGTTAGAGTGTAGTTAGACTTACCCCACAGCGGTTGGCACAGCAACCATTGCTACTAGTCAGGTGGATATGGATTGCTGGAATAAGGCACTGAAGAGAGAGTGAGAGAGAGAGGGAAAGAGAGAGAGAGAATAGGAAAATAAAACATTTGAGAATACTTTCATCACAACTGTGTTGGTGTGGAGTAGCATATTTAGAGACAGCATATTTAAAATGTACATATAGTCAGCAACATCAGGGGAATTAACATTTGGGAACTGTTGATCACAGTAATGTTACATTATTCCACTTCAATTGTTTTTATCTTGGAAATGACCACACCAACCTGTGATGGCGTGACCAACACTCTATAGAATCAGCATGTCTAATCCAGGGTTGGGGTCAATTCCATTTCAGTTCAAATTTGATCAATTTCAATTGAACATTTTCAAACTGACTGGATTGAAATGAAACTGAACTAAAGCCTTTTAAACCAATTTAGTCACATAATAGTCTAACTAAACTTTAAACTCACCATGATTCCTCCACCGATGACACCTCCCATGTATTTGACCTCGTCGGTGATCCGGGCTCCATTTTCTTCTCTGTCCAACTTGGCGTACTTCGTCGACCAGTCAGGGAAGAACAAAATGATGTTACAGATGATTGAGACCCCCGCCAGGACGTAGAGCGAGATCGCAATGACCTTAGAGCACTTTCCTGTACACATGATGCTAATTGTACAGTTTCTTCAACGTTGAAGGAGAAAAAAATGCCTTGTTGGTTTCCACGAAAAATGAGATATGATAGACTTCAGTTGTCTCTCTACAGTATTCTGCCACGGAGAAGAATTCAGAAGATTTCAACAAAATGTCAGGAGACAACTCCTCCTGTGCTCTCTTCTCAGCTAGCTACAGAATGGGTAGATTCGAAGCTGCTTAAATCCTGGTGGTGGTATCTAGGGTGGAGGTTAGCTTGGTAGAGGAGGGGCTAGTTAGGTGATAAAACTAAACTATAGACCACCCCCTCATTGACTCCAGTGACCAGGGCCGTGCACCGACCTTTGGAGTGGCAAATGCTAACATCTGCGTTGTAGGCCTACTTAAAAACAGTTGAGTTGAACCCCTCCCTGTCCCTGACCATGAGAGACGACATACAACTTAAAAAGTAGCCTGTGTGCCACTACTCATAATACCGCTAGGTGCCGGTAGCTTCTGCAGCAGCTGGAGGACAAGTGCAGTGCACTCTAGCATGGGATAGAAAAAAGGAGAGGAGTGGGGAGGGGAATTTTCCAAGATTAAAAAATGAGAGATTACCTAGTTTGATGGGCAATGCTTTCCAGAAAAGGAAAGAAAATATACTACTAGTATAGTAAAAAGGTATTATTAAAAGAATACTACCAATCTGAAAGGGAACTTTTTTTAGGGCACTTTTCTCATAGGAGGGCGAAAGTTTAGGTGCTCAGGAACTGCTAGAGCCCTATCTGAACGTGCCTGCCAGTGACTGCATCACTACATCACCTTTAGTTGGCCTCATTATTGAGTCATAAAACTGGGTTGGGGTTGTCCATCCACATAGAGTAGTGGAAAAAGTACTCAATTGTCATGCTTGAGTAAAAGTAAAGATACCTTAATAGAAAATGACTTAAGTAAAGTCAAACCAGATGGCACGATTTACTTTTTGCAAAAACATTACGGACACTCCAACACTCAGACATCCTTTACAAACACAGTATTTGTGTTTAGTGAGACCATATTGCTGTCCTACCTGAGCATTCGAGTGTAACAAGTACTTTTGGGTGGCAGGGAAAAGGTATGGAGTAAAAAGTACATATTTTCTTTAGGAATATAGTGGAGTAAAAGTAGAAATACAGACCGTGTTGGAGTAGTGAACTACATGTAGTTCTAGTAATTTAAATACATTTTGCAGTAGTTTGGTGGTAGTTAAAATTCTAATCTTGGTAGTGTTTTTGGTAGTTAATTACTTTTCTGCCATGTAGGTAACTACTGGAACTACACACTACTTTTTGAGCTAAAATGAAGTATGGGTGAAGTAGGCAAGAATTTCCTTTTTTTTCCAGCCTCAGACCTGCCTAATTCTCATTTGAAACATTTGTGTTTAATAGACTAAATTACACATTCTGTCAACATCTAACTCCAGGGTGATCTGTTCTTGCAATTTTTTTCTATGACATTTCAGATTTAGATATGATAATTTTTCATGAAGTAGTTTGGATGTAGTGTAGCTTATGTTTACACTGTCTACACCCACAGTCATAAATAGAGATAGAGCTCTTGAGTGATTAACAGGGTTGGGGTTGCGCCACACAGGTTGTATACTCCACGTAGGAATAGACTTGCTAGAATACTCAATGTCCCCTTTCTCTATAGATCTTGGATGAGAGATACAGTGAGGTCCAAAAGTATTTGGACAGAGACACATGTTTTGTTGTTTTGGATCTGTACTCCAGCACTTTGGATTTGAAATGATATAATGACCAACTATGCTAAAGTGCAGACTGTCAGCTTTAATTTAAGGGTATTTTCATCCATATCGGGTGAACAGAGAGAACAGTCTATGACTTGGGTGACTGGAGTCTTTGACAATTTTTTGGGCCTTCCTCTGACACTGCCTAGTATATAGGTCCTGGATGTCAATAAGGTTGTGATACAGCCCGCGATCTAACACGGTCTGTAGTGACGCCTCTAGCACTGCAGTGCCTTAAACCGCTGCGCCACTCAGGATCCCGATGGTGTTGGAGTCGTGCTTGGCCACGCAGTCGTGGGTGAACAGGGAGTACAGGAGGGGACTAAGCATGCACCCCTGAGGGGCCCCAGTGTTGAGGATCAGCGTGGCAGATGTGTTGTTGCCTACCCTTACCACCTGGCGGCGGCCTGTCAGGAAGACCAGGATCCAGTTGCAGAGGGAGGTGTTTAGTCCCAGGGTCCTTAGATTAGTGGGCACAATGGTGTTGAACGCTGAGCTGTAAACAATGAACAGCATTCTCACTGCACTGGGCCTATTGTGCGCCACCCTAAGGGACTCCCAATCACGGCCGGTTGTGACACAGCCAGGGATCGAACCAAGTTACAGAGGCATAAATATCATAGTGTTTAGAAACATATTCTATTCTTATTTACAATAAAAGTGACTCCAAAATGACACACATTATAGTGCCTCTAGCACTGAGATGCAACGCCTTAGACTGCTGCGAGGCACAGATCTGGGGAAGGTTACCAAAACATTTCTGCAGCACTGAAGGTCCCCAAGAACACAGTCCAGGTGTGAAAGGGCAGTGTGGAGTGCAATAGAGATTGCATCATCTGTGGATCTGTTGGTGCGGTATGCAAATTGGAGTGGGTCTAGGGTTTCTGGGATAATGGTGTTGATGTGAGCCATGACCAGCCTTTCAAAGCACTTCATGGCTACAGACGTGAGTGCTACGTGTCGGTAGTCATTTAGGCAGGTTACCTTTAGTGTTCTTGGTTACAGGGACTATGCTGGTCTGTTTGAAACATGTTGGTATTACAGACTCAGACAGGGAGAGGTCAGTGAAAATGTCAGTGAAGACAATTGCTAGTTGGTCAGCGTTTGCTCGGAGTACACGTCCTGGTAATCCGTCTGGTCTTACTCACATCGGCTGCGGAGAGAGTGTTCAGCCACGACTCTGTGAAACATAAGATATGGTTAGTGGCAGGTTAGCCACTCGTCGCCTGATCCTCACAAGGCACCCTGATCACTTTCCGCGAAATCTGTGTTTCCTTCTCCAGCGAATAACGGGGATCTGGGCCTGGTTAGGTGTCTGTATTATATTCCTCCCGTCCGACTCATTGATGAAGAACTCTTCATCCAGTTTGAGGTGAGCAATCGCAGCTCTGATGTCCAGAAGCTCTTTTCATTCATAAGAGACGGTAGCAGCAACATTATGTACAAAAAAAGTTACAAACAATGCGAAAAAACAAACAAAATAGCATGGTTGGTTAAGAGCCGATAAAACGGCAGTCATCCCCTCCGGTGCCATTTTACAGAGATTTACAGCTATCTAACCATGTTAATCATTCCTGAAACATGCAAACTACAAACATTTAACCAGTTAAAGATAATGAATACATGACAACTAGATACAAATATTTTATTAAAAATAATTAATACAAAAGTCAAGAGTTGGCTATATTATGAGTACAAACAAAGTGTGTATATGTGTGTAAGTATATGCTGCCCAGTGACACGAACCTACCAGACAAGCTAAATGCCTTTAATGCTCGCTTCGAGGAAAGCAACACTGAAGCATGCACGAGAGCACCAGCTGTTTTGGACGACTGTTTGATAATGCTCTCGGTACCCGATATGAGAAAGATCTTTAAACAGGTCAACATTCACAAAGCCGCTGGGCCAGACGGATTACCAGGATGTGTACTCAAAGCATGCGCGGACCAACTGGCAAGTGTCTTCACTGACATTTTAACCTCTCCCTGACCGAGTCTGTAATACCTACATGTTTCAAGCAGACCACCATAGTCCCTGTGCCCAAGGAAGCGAAAGTAACCTGCCTAAATAATTACCGCCCCGTGGCACTCACGTCGGTAGCCATGAAGTGCTTTGAAAGGCTGGTCATGGCTCACATCAACAGCATCCTCCCGGACACCCTAGACCCACTCCAATTTGCATACCGCCCCGAACAGATCCACAGATGACGCAATCTCAATCGCACTCCACAATGCCCTTTCCCACCTGGACAAAAGGAACACCTATGTGAGAATGCTGTTCATTGAATACAGCTCAGTGTTCAATACCATAGTGCCCTCAAAGCTCATCACTAAGTAAGCTAAGGACCCTGGGACTAAACACTTCTCTCTGCAACTGGATATTGGACTTCCTGACGGGCCGCCCCCCAGGTGGTAAAGGTAGGCAACAACACGTCTGCCATGCTGATCCTCAACACTGGGGCCCCTCAGGGGTGTGTACTTAGTCCCCTCCTGTACTCCCTGTTCACCCACGACTGTGTGGCCAAACACGACTCCAACACCATCATTAAGTTTGCTGAAGACACAACAGTGGTAGGCCTGATCACCGACAACGATGAGACAGCCTATAGGGAGGAGGTCAGAGACCTGGCAGGGTG
This sequence comes from Hucho hucho, assembly GCA_003317085.1. Taxonomy (NCBI): domain Eukaryota; kingdom Metazoa; phylum Chordata; class Actinopteri; order Salmoniformes; family Salmonidae; genus Hucho; species Hucho hucho. Next base: position 34,056 of record QNTS01000332.1, read on the forward strand.
GTGCCAGGAGAACAACCTCTATCTCAATGTGAGCAAGACAAAGGATCTGATCGTGGACTACAGGAAAAGGCGGGCCGAACAGGCCCCCATTAACATCGACGGGCTGTAGTGGAGCGGGTCGTGAGGGCACGACAACACCTTTTCCCCCTCAGGAGACTAAAAAGATTTGGCATGGGTCCCCAGATCCTCAAAAAGTTCTACAGCTGCACCATCGAGAGCATCCTGACCGGTTGCATCACCGCCTGGTATGGCAACTGCTCGGCATCTAACCATACGGCGCAACAGAGGGTAGTGCGTACGGCCCAGTACATCACTGGGGCCAAGCTTCCTGACATCCAGGACCTATATACTATATGCGGTGTTAGAGGAAAGCCCAAAAAATTGTCAGAGACTCCAGTCACCCAAGTCATAGACTGTTTTCTCTTCTACCACACGGCAAGTGGTACCGGAGCGCCAAGTCTAGGACCAAAAGGCTCCTTAACAGCTTCTACCCCCAAGCCATAAGACTGCTGAACAATTAATCAAAATGGCCACCGGACTATTTACATTGACACCCCCCTCCTCCATTTGTTTTGTACACTGCTACTACTCGCTGTTTATTGTCTATGCATTGTCACTTCATGCCTACCTACATGTACAAATTACCTCGGCTAACCTGTACCCCTGCACATTGACTCGGTACCAGTTCCCCCTGTATATAGCCTCGTTATTGTTATTGTTATTTTATTGCGTTACTTTTTTATTATTTTTTACTTTCGTTTATTTAGTAAATATTTTCTTAACTCTTTCTTGAAATGCAGTGTTGGTTAAGGGCTTGTAGGTAAGCATTTCACGGTAAGATCTACACTTGTTGTATTCGGCGCATGTGACAAATAAAGTTTGATTAAATTTGATTTGAAGTGTTTGTGTGCGTGTGTGTGTATTATGGTGTATATTATAATTTCTCATCATTTCCCTCTGACCCCATTTCCCTCTGACCCTTGTAACGTCTGCTTCCAACTCACACTCTCAAACACATAGATCCCCTGAACGCAGCTCACTCTCCAGATCCCAATCACCTGAATTTTGATCACCTGTTCACACACCTGTATGTCATTTACACACACTATTTAGTTCAGTTCTTTGCACCCCATCAGGTATTGTTTGTTTTGATACACATTCTATTCGGAGTGCTGTTTATTTCTGTATTAGTCCTCCCATGTATTGTAGTTTTTGGCCATCCTCACTAATGATGCTTTTTTGCCTATTCCCTGCCTGTACTGTTACCTGTTTGGAGTCCCTGTGTATGATCTTCTGCCTGCCACTGGACCCAGCTACCTGCCTTCTCCTGTGATCCGTTACTAATAAACACCTGCTGTGCCCTACGCTTGAAACCAGCACTGTCTCCCATCGTACTCATTACAACCCTATTACAGGGGCTGAGTCACTGGCTTACTAGTGCTCTTCCATGCCGTCCCTATGAGGGGTGCGTCACTTGAGTGGGTTGAGTCACAGACGTGCTCTTCCTGTCCGGTTTTGTGCCCCCTCGGGATTGTGCGGTGGAGGAGAACTTTGTGGGGTATACTCGGCCTTGTCTCAAGGTAGTAAATTGGTGAGTTGTTGATATCCCTCTAGTGGTGTGGGGGCTGTGCTTTGGCAATGTGGGTGGGGTTATATCCTGCCTGGTTGGCCCTGTCCGGGGGTGTCGTCGGATGGGGCCACAGTGTCTCCCGACCCACCCCTGTCTCAGCATCCAGTATCTAGGCTGCATTAGTCTATGTGCCGGAGGGCTAGGGTCAGTTTGTTATATCTGGTATAATTCTCCTGTCTTATCTGGTGTCCTGTGTGAATTTAAATATGCTCCCTCTAATTCTCTCTCCCTCTCTCCCTCCCCTCCCGGAGGACCTAAGCCCTAGGACCATGCCTCAGGACTACCTGGCCTGATGACTCCTGGCTGTCCCCAGTCCACCTGGTCGTGCTGCTGCTCCAGTTTCAACTGTTCTGCCTGTGGCTAGGGAACCCTGACCTGTTCACCAGACATGCTACCATGTCCCAGACCTGCTGTTTTTGACTCTCTCTCTCTACCGCACCTGCTGTCTCGACCTCTGAATGCTCGACTATGACAAGCTAACTGACATTTACTCCTGAGGTACTGACCTGTTGCACCCTCTACAACCACTGTGATTATTTTTTTACCCTGCTGGTACTCTAAGAACATTTGAACATCTTGAAGAACAATCTGGCCTTAAATTGACATGTACTCTTATAATATACACCTGGCACAGCCAGAAGAGTACTGGCCACCCCTCAGAGCCTGGTTCCGCTCTAGGTTTCTTCCTAGGTTTCTGCCTTTCTAGGGAGTTTTTCCTAGCCACTGGGCTTCTACATCTGCATTGTTTGGCGTTTTAAGATGGGTTTCTGTATTGCACTTTGTGACATCTGCTGATGTAAAAAGGGCGTTATAAATACTATTAATTGATAAAAATGTATCCCCATTCAAATACCTTTATCGATACCACAAAAAAAATCTGTATTTTTTTCTTAAATCTGGCAACCCTCAAATTTCAACATACCCTTGTATAAAAAGCGTTATGAAAGAAATGGTGTAATGTACAGGAAAAAATGTAGCCTTGTATTAAATGTATTATGAAGAAAATTGTGTAATGTAGGCCCCATGAAATATGAAATGCTTTATGAAGAAAATCGTATAGGTCTGTTGCCTACACAAGAAAAGGGCCTTTCTAACTACAAGTGTAGCAAGTATACCAAAGCAAGCAAAAACAAGCATAGAAAACAGTATATGAATTAATAAAAAATAAAACTTAAGGCTACGATTAAATTGTTATTGTTTCGGTGACAACCTGGTTGATTAACAATATTGGGTTAAGATGTTTTTTTTTATTTAAATAAATGTGCGAGACATTAAGTCAGTGTTTTACACCATTGCCCATCAAGCATTGCTCTAATAACTTTCAAAAGATTGTTCCAAAGAATAGTCTCTCAAAAATGTGTATTTTATTACGAATTAGGTCACAAAAAAACACAATCTGCTGAAAAGAAATGTCACGATCTCCTGAAGGGACAGACCAAGACGCAGCGATGCTTCCAGTATACATTATTTAAGACGAACGTGACTGGGAAAATAACAAAATATAAAACGAAGCTCGTGATGCTGAACATAACTACAACCAGCTATGCACAAACAATAACCCACAAAATCCTATTGAAAACTACAAACATATATGGTTCCCAATTAGAGGTAACGACACTCAGCTGCCTCTAATTGGGAACCATTTCCCCAACATAGAAATACAACACCTAGAACTAAAAAACCCTTCACCAAAAACGAAACTAAACACGCCAGCCTAAAAACTCTGGCCTGGACGTGACAGTACCCCCCCCCAAAGGCGCGGACTCCGACCGCACCAAAAGTCCATGGGGGGGTCTTCGGGTGGGTCTTTTCCTTCCAGGTGGCGGCTCCGGTGCCGGCCGTGCTGGCTTGATGTCACGCCCTGGAGGCCCTGGGCTATTAGCCGGAACTCTGGTGCGAGGAGCAGGAACCGGCCATACTGGGCTCACTGTTGCGGGCCACAGACTGGGCACCGTCTCTGGAGGCTCCGGACTGGGCACCCTCTCTGGAGGCTCCGGACTGGGGGGCTTCTCTGGAGGCTCCGGACTGGGCACCCTCTCTGGAGGTTCCGGACTGGCCACCCTCTCTGGAGGTTCCGGACTGGCCACCCTCTCTGGAGGTTCCGGACTGGGGGGCCTTCTCTGGAGGTTCCGGACTGGGGACCTTCTCTGGAGGTTCCGGACTGGGGACCTTCTCTGGAGGTTCCGGACTGTCGACGCGCACTGGGACTCTGGTGCGGGGAGCAGGAACGGGCCGTGATGGGCTCACTATGCGCACTGGACCTCTGGTGCGGGGAGCAGGAACGGGCCGTGATGGGCTCACTATGCGCACTGGACCTCTGGTGCGGGGAGCAGGAACGGGCCGTGATGGGCTCACTATGCGCACTGGACCTCTGGTGCGGGGAGCAGGAACGGGCCGTGATGGGCTCACTATGCGCACTGGACCTCTGGTGCGGGGAGCAGGAACGGGCCGTGATGGGCTCACTATGCGCACTGGACCTCTGGTGCGGGGGGCA
>QNTS01000332.1:38408-76658 GCA_003317085.1 Hucho hucho
GCACCACTCCTCCAGGCTGCACACTCACCCTCCCCTGACAGATGAGTGGAGCTGGAATCTCGCGCACCGGCCTATGAATGCGCACTGGAGACACCGTGCGCAAAACTGCATAGCACGGTGTCTTTCCAGTGCGACGCTCCCTCCAACGTTCCCTCCAAAGAGCACGAGGAGTTGGCTCAGGAGTCCATCCTGAACCGACCAAACTCCCCGTGTGCCCCCTCCCCAAAAAAATTTGGGGCTGCCTCTCGGGTTTCCGCACCAGGCGAATCCCAACATATCTCTCCCTCTCCGGGTTCCACGCTACATATAAATCCTCATACCTGCGCCGCTCCGCCGCCGCTGCTTCCAGCTCCTCTCTTGGACGGAGATACTCTCCAGGCTGGGTCCAGGGTCCCCCTCTCAACAATTCCTCCTCCCAGGTCCAGAACTCCCGGTTCTCTCGCTGCTTGGTCCTTATTTGGTGGGTTATTCTGTCACGATCTCCTGAAGGGACGGACCAAGACGCAGCGATGCTTCCAGTATACATTTTATTTAAGACGAACGTGACTGGGAAAATAACAAAATATAAACGAAGATCGTGACGCTGAACATAACTACAACCAGCTATGCACAAACAATAACCCACAAAATCCTATTGAAAACTACAAACATATATATGGTTCCCAATTAGAGGTAACGACACTCAGCTGCCTCTAATTGGGAACCATTTCCCCAACATAGAAATACAACACCTAGAACTAAAAAACCCTTCACCAAAAACGAAACTAAACACGCCAGCCTAAAAACTCTGGCCTGGACGTGACAAGAAATGTGTACGTATTTGCACTAATTGACTGTGAGATTGTGTTGCAAAATTATTATGGACAAAAGTGCGGTATTATTTTTAATTGGCAAATGACAGTCAAGCATCGATCATAATGTCACCAGAATAAGACCCTCTGTATTTATTGAAAGGAGCATCAAGTTCATCAGTCATCCCCATGTACTTTCACCACCCTTTGAAGTTCATACTGTAAGTTATTTAATGTGTTGCCTAATAAACTGCAGGCTTTCCCATGATATCTGAGACATGGGAATTATTTGAGACATGGGAATTACTCGCATAAAAAGGTTGGATGGAAACCTAGTTAATGTCAACTCATTTTGAGGATACTGGAATTATATTTTGGATGAACGTGCACATGCCTAAAGAAGATTTGAAGTAGCCTAAACTCTAAAAAGTATTCTTCAAAGAACTCCTTTTAATGGATCCTCGAAGAACCTTTTGGAAAACCTTTAGGGGTTAATTTTTAACTCCCCCCCTCCCCCCTATTATTAATAATAATATGCATAACAATAACCCAATATTTTAGTTCTCAGTATTTATTTTGATTTTAGTGGCAAAGCAGAATAACTCCCAGCAGAGCCCCAAGTCCAATGGGCACATCCTCTGGCATGTTGATGTTAATGTGTTGATGTTCTCCGTATCCATAGCCGGAATGATTTTGCAGTGCATGGTGATCGAACAGGTTTCCTGTTATATTCATCAGAGGTGCAGGGAGGGGGAAGTCTGTGAATCAAAAAAATTTTAATTATACAGATGATTAACAAAATATGCAAAAATACAACATTATTCATACCTTGGTTTTTGTGGTGAATGTGAATGAAAAAAACTGTTTTGATAATGGTTTTCATACACATACCTTGTCTATAATGTAGAGGCCTATGTGATATTCATTGAAGAGGTAAGGGAAGAGGATGGTAAATGTGATCTGCATAACATACCAATACCAACTGACATACCTTTTGTATGCCTCCTCGTCTGTATACCTGCAGACACAAAGTGAGCAGTTCAGTCATCTGCACCCAATACAGCTACGTATTCTTATAACCTACATATTCTTAGCTCTTTGTTGATAGATATCCATTGAATTGTGTCCATTTTCTGTTTTAGAAAGATTGGCACATAATGAAAAGATAGATGGTATCATCATGAAACAATATCAATTCAGATCATACAAGGGACAAACCTTACCTTAATTTGAGGAGATTTTGACATTTTTCAGTTAAGTGCCTGCAGCTGCTGTTCTTTCAAATCGGAATGTTTCAGTTAAGCAGTTAGGTTCCTGCAAGAACTCCCAACAACTAAGGAGGTTCCTCGATGAACCCCACCTCCTATGACGTTCTTGGAAGAACCTTTTGGGGGGCGTTTTCAGTGCCGAGAACCTTAAGGTTCTTCAAAACTTTGAGGATCTTAGAATAACCCTTGTTGAACCCCTAATTTTTTAAGTGTAATCACATTCAAACACTGTGACTTGTTGTGTTTATGTCACATATAAAAGGTGATACACGTTAAATGAAAAATGTTTATGCTCTATTGAAGCGTTAGGTTCTAGATGCGCAAGGAATAGCCGCTTGGATTGGAAAGGAGGCAAAGCACGCGTAACTGGGCCTGTTGGGAGCATATGTGGCCATATAAGATGACTTGGAAGAATGATGATCTGCAACAGACAGCGATTCTCAGTATCATAGGTTTAGAAATACCAGGCTGGTATGCTACTGTGCCTTTCTAGACCTTATAAACTGTTGAGGAGACCCACAACTGATCCAAATGGAATGAAATATTGAAATCACAGGGCTTTGGCGCAGTTATTCAAATGACATTTTCACTGCAGCCTAGAGTAGAATGTTATACTCACTTGAAAACAATAATGCCGTTATTCATTGTGTTGTAGGCTAGTCTATGTAGGATAATTGTATTCAGTGGTGTAGTGCCATTTCTTTAGGTGAGGGAGTGCATTTTTTATTTTTTTTATGAAGTAATAATTTCCTCAATCAAAGTTTGTACAGACAGATGTAGCTAATTTAATAGCCTATCGTTATAGAATATGCATAGAAAATGCATCCGCCAATTGCAACGTCAGCCTACGCCCACACACAGGCTATTATCTAAGGAAAAAGATATACTTTTAATTCCCTCAGACACCAAGTTAGGCATAGGCTACCTAATTTAAAAATAGGCCATCACTGTCAATCGTGAATTATAATTATTCATGTTTCACATGTGAAACGTCCAAACTTAATCTCCATCAGTTTCATGGGAATAAGCATTTAGATCATCTCGAATTACTGTTTCCTGAGCAAATTAGATAAGATGGTGTTAACAAACTATAGTATTAGCCTTTCTTGTATTTTGTTTCAATTAAAACAAATATCCTCCCCAGCTCTGCAGATTTTGCTGCGAAGAGACAAAATCATTAGATCATGTGTTTTGGTACTGTCCATATGTAACTTGTTTTGGTCACAGGTCCAGGAATGGCTGAAGAATTGCAACATTTAACTGGAGCTAACGCTGTAGATAGCACTACTGGGTGATTTGAAAAGTCATAGTCAATCGATCAATGGTATAATTTTGGCAAAAACAGGTCACAATTCCTGCAGCTCTGTTGAACACTGGGTCTGCACATGATCAATGGTAGGCTTTTAGGAGACTTCTATGGTAGGTACACCTACATCTCATCCCTTGGTAGTAGTACTGTGGATTACTTTATCACTGCCCTCAACCCAGTCTCTCAGAGCATTCACATTCAGCCCACTGACACTATCAGATCACAGCAAAATCACTGTCTACTTGAACAGAGAAATACTCAATCATGAGGCATCAAAGCCAAAGGAACTGCACAATATTAAGAAATGCTATAGATGGAAGGAAAGTAGTGTAGAACCTACCAAAAAACAATTACGCAACAACATAAAAAAAAGAAAATCCTAGTGAAGATGTAAACTTAGCAGTTGAAAGCCTAAACTGTATATTTGACCTTTCAGCTTCCCTATCAAATCTAAAAATGTCAAGCAGAACCTAAGAAAATTAAAAACAATGACAAATGGTTTGTTGAAGAATGCAAAAACATAAGAAAGAAATTGAGAAACCTATCCAACCAAAAACAGAGACCCAGAAAACCTGAGCCTACGTCTTCACTATGGTGAATCACTAAAACAATACAGAAATACACTATGGAAAAAGAAGGAACAGCACATCAGAAATCAGCTGAATGTAATTGAAGAATCTATAGAATCTAACAACTTCTGGGAAAATCGGAACACACTTAACAAACAACAACACGAAGAGTTATTTTTCCAAAATGGAGATGTATGAATAACCCACCTCCAATATTTTTGGCTCTATAACAAAGAACAAACAGCAAAAACATATACATGATCAATTACAAATCTTAGAATCATCTATTAAAGACTACCAGAACCCACTGGATTCTCCAATTACATTGAATGAACTACAGAACAAAATACAAATCCTCCAACCCAAAAAGGCCTGTGGTGCTGATGGTATCCTAAATTAAACGATAAAATATACAAAACACAAATTCCAATTGGTTATACTTAAACTCTTTAACATCCTCAGCTCTGGAATCTTCCCCAATATTTGGAACCAAGGACTGATCACCCCAATCCACAAAAGTGGAGACAAATTTGACCCCAATAATTACCGTGGGATATGCATAAACAGCAACCTTGGGAAAATCCTCTGCATTGTAATTAACAGCAGACTCGTACATTTCCTCAGTGAAAACAAAGTACTGAGCAAATGTCAAATTGGCTTTTTACCAAATTACCGTACGACAGACCAGGTATTCACGTTACACACTCTAATTGACAAAGAAAGACTACCAAAACAAAGGCAAAGTCTTCTCATCCTTTATTCATTTAAAAAAAGCTTGACTCAATTTGGCATGAGGTTCTGCTATACAAATAGAAGGAAAGCGGTGTTGGGGGAAAAACATTCAACATTATAAAATCCATGTATACAAACAACAAGTGTGCAGTTAAAAAAACACACACATTTCTTTCCACAGGGCTGTGGGGTGAGACAGGGATGCAGCTTGAGCCCCACCCTCTTCAACACACACATATATATATATATATATATATATACAGTGAGGGAAAAAAGTATTTGATTCCCTGCTGATTTTGTACGTTTGCCCACTGACAAAGAAATGATCCGTCTATAATTTTAATGGTAGGTGTATTTGAACAGTGAGAGACAGAATAACAACAACTCATGTGAAAAATGTTATAAATGGAATTGCATTTTAATTAGGGAAATAAGTATTTGAACCCCTCTCAATCAGAAAGATTTCTGGCTCCCAGGTGTCTTTTATACAGGTAACGAGCTGAGATTAGGAGCACACTCTTAAAGGGAGTGCTCCTAATCTCAGTTTGTTACCTGTATAAAAGACACCTGTCCACAGAAGCAATCAATCAATCAGATTCCAAACTCTCCACCATGGCCAAGACCAAAGAGCTCTCCAAGGATGTCAGGGACAAGATTGTAGACCTACACAAGGCTGGAATGGGCTACAAGACCATCGCCAAGCAGCTTGGTGAGAAGGTGACAACAGTTGGTGCGATTATTCGCAAATGGAAGAAACACAAAAGAACTGTCAATCTCCCTCGGCCTGGGGCTCCATGCAAGATCTCACCTCGTGGAGTTGCAATGATCATGAGAACGGTGAGGAATCAGCCCAGAACTACACGGGAGGATCTTGTCAATGANAAGTTTGCCAATGAACATCTGAATGATTCAGAGGACATCTGGGTGAAAGTGTTGTGGTTAGATGAGACCAAAATGGAGCTCTTTGGCATCAACTCAACTCGCCATGTTTGGAGGAGGAGGAATGCTGCCTATGACCCCAAGGAAACCATCCCCACCGTCAAACATGGAGGTGGAAACATTATGCTTTGGGGTTGTTTTTCTGCTAAGGGGACAGGACAACTTCACCGCATCAAAGGGACGATGTACGGGGCCATGTACTGTCAAATCTTTGGTGAGAACCTCCTTCCCTCAGCCAGGGCATTGAAAATGGGTCGTGGATGGGTATTCCAGCATGACAATGACCCAAAACACACGGTCAAGGCAACAAAGGAGTGGCTCAAGAAGAAGCACATTAAGGTCCTGGAGTGGCCTAGCCAGTCTCCAGACCTTAATCCCATAGAAAATCTGTGGAGGGAGCTGAAGGTTCCAGTTGCCAAACCTCAGCCTCGAAACCTTAATGACTTGGAGAAGATCTGCAAAGTGGAGTGGGACAAAATCCCTCCTGGCCAACTACAAGAAACGTCTGGGTTTTGCCACCAAATACTAAGTCATGTTTTGCAGAGGGGTCAAATACTTATTTCCCTCATTAAAATGCAATTCCATTAATAACATTTTTCACATGCGTTTTTGGGGATTTTTTTGTTGTTATTCTGTCTCTCACTGTTCAAATAAACCTACCATTAAAATTATAGACTGATCATTTCTTTGTCAGTGGGCAAACGTACAAAATCAGCAGGGGATCAAATACTTTTTTCCCTCACTGTATATATATATATATATATATATATATATATATATATATATATATAAATGAATTGGCGAGGGCACTAGAACAGTCTGCAGCAACCAGCCTCATCCTACTAGAATCTGAAGTCATATGTCTACTATTTGCTGATGATCTGGTGCTTCTGTCCCCAACCAAGGAGGGCCTACCAGGGCCCTGACAACAATGTTCCCTCTAAAACTGCCATGCAGCTCCCGAGATTGAACTTCACTCAACTTTCTAGAGTTTTCCTTTATATTTAACACTATCAACGTTTCCCTTTAGTGTAGCAATTGTGATCGAATCAACACAATATTAGCCACTTTCAATGCAACATACCGAAACAAAACAAACTGTGCAAGACTTAGAATCCCAAAATAACTATGGATTCTATGGACACAAAATGGGACAAACACCATATTGAGACTGCATGCAGAATTCTGCAAAAACATCCTCTGTGTACAAGGGTAAAAAAAAAAAAAAATGCAGATTATCAAAATCCAGAAAAGGGCCATTAAACCACCTAAAAGGAAGCAATTCCCAAACCTTCCATAACAAAGCCATCACTGACAGAGAAATTAACCTAGAGAATAGTCCCCTAAGCAATCTGGTCCTGGGGCTCTGCTCACAAACACAAACAGACCCCAAGGAGCCACAGGACAGCAAAAGCAACACAATTAGACCCAAACAAATCATGAGAAAACAAAAAGATAGTTACTTGACACAATGGAAAAATTTTACAAAAAACAGAGCAAACTAGAATGCTGTTTGGCCCTAAACAGAGAGTACCCTGTGGCAGAATACCTGACCACTGTGACTGACCCAAAATTAAGGAAAGCTTTGACTATGTATAGACTCAGTGAACATAGCCTTGCTATTGTGCCGAAGGCAGACCTGGATATGTGCACAATTCCCACAAAAAGAGGTGGAAACTGAGCTGCACCTCCTGTCAAATGTATGACCATATTAGAGACACATATTTCCCTCAGATTACACAGATCCACAAAGAATTCGAAAACAAACCCAATTTTGATAAACTCCCATATCTACTGGGTGAAATACCACAGTGTGCCATCACAGCAGCAATATTTGTGACCTGTTGCCTCAAGAAAAGGGCAACCAGTGAACAAACACCATTGTAAATACAACCCATATTTCTGTTGATTTATTTTACCTTTTGTACTTTTAACTATTTGCACGTCGTTACAACACCGTATATAGACATAATATGACATTTGAAATGTCTTTATTATTTTGGAACTTCTGTGAGTGTAATGTTTACTGTAAATTTGTATTGTTTATTTCTTTTTTGTTTATTATCTACTTAACTTGCTTTGGCAATGTTAACATATGTTTCCCATGGCAATAAAACCCTTGAATCTAATGACTTCGGGAGAGACCGCGAGAGACCGAGAGAGAGAGAGACCTAGTGACAAATGCATAGTTTGAGCATGGACCTCGTGGCGCAACGGTAGCGCGTCTGACTCCAGATCAGAAGGTTGCGTGTTCAAATCACGTCGGGGTCAAACTATTTTGACCAACAATAACTTCCCCCACTAATTCTATGACATGTACAGATTTCTGATTGAATACTGTAGAAATGGTACCAGAAATCAGCCCTGGCATTTCTAACACACTGGCAAAATTAAGACAGTTATGCAATTTTAAAAACATTATCAGACATTCACAACAGATTTAACAACACATTAAGTGTGTGCCCTCAGGCCCCTACTCTACTACCACATATCTACAACACAAAATCCATGTGTACGTGTGTGTATAGTGTGTTTGTGCATGTGTCTGTGCCTATGTTTGTGTTGCTTCACAGTCCCCGCTCAGGTGTATTTTCATCTGGTTTTTAAGTCTAATTTTACTGCTTGCATGAGTTAGTTGATGTGGAATAGAGTTCCATGTAGTCATAGCTCTATGTAGTACTGTGCGCCTCCTATAGTCTGTTCTGGACAATGGGACTATGAAGAGACCTCTGGTGGCATGTCTTGTGGGGTATGCATGGGTGTCTTCGAGCTGTGTGTGCCTTATTCTATGACTAAGGTGGGAGTAAGACGTGCAGGCCGGGCGGTGGGCTGTACTCAGGCTGTTATCGGTCGTAAAAGACTCATCTTAATCTTAGGGACACCCCACCCATCATGCTACCTCACGCCATTCCATTCCACACCCTCCCCATCTCTTTCAGAGACTCCCGTAGAAGAACATTGACCTCTCAGGAGAGAGAACAGAAATCAACTATGAATGAAAGGGGACTCATTAAAGTGTTTCCCCACTAAAATGTTGACTGTTAATGTATTTCAAGATTATCAAAATAAAATGTCAATGCATTAATTAGTTATTTACTTCTAGGGTCTTGTTTAATGTGATTCATGACTATTGAGATATACCTTAAGGCAAAGGGACTAGAGAGACAGGATAAGGTTTTGAATTAGTGTACAAATTAGCAGCAAGCTGATTCAAAAGGACAGTAGACTAGATTACACTAGGACATAGTTTCCACAAGAGTTAGAACCATGAGAAAAAAAACGTCATTCACACTATGTCATAGTGACTATGACAAGCTACACGTTTGGTGAGACAACAGACTGCAACTTTTGTGTCACGTTGGTTTCCCATCTACTTCACTACACTAAATTAATTTACAGAAGTGATATTCCCTCAATATTAAAGGGCAAAAGCATCACTAAAGCAGATTTTAAATAACAATATACAGTTTGTTGGTTGGTAACTGTAGGAGACATAACAGTGTCGTGTCTTGTGTATCATTAAATGTGAAGACTTATTTACATCAAATCAGTTCTCTAGGTTTAATTATTACGTGATTAAACTAATCATGTAAACATTAACTAACTAGGAAGTCGGGGCACAACGGTGAAATGTTTAGAGTTACAGAGTTATAATTTTCAGATATTTTATATCTTATCAATTCCATTAATGATTATTAATTGTTACCTTGTTAGTCTCATTCCAAACTTCGCAAAATTCTTTGTTATCTGCACGAACCCTAGTTTCCATAATGAATCAGCAATATACAAATTGGCAAAATTATTTATTTATTTACTAACTAAATAATCACAGAAATACATCACAAACAAACAGTAGATATTGGTTACTAACAGTGATAGAAAGTCCCTTGTGGACTAAACCGATATGACGGCTTGGTATACAAAGGAAAGAGGTGGGGCAGATAAAGAGCGGGAAAGACAAGATGGATTACACACACAGTTGATAATTGTACTCATGGAATCAAATCAAATCAAATTTTATTGGTCACATACACATGATTAGCAGATGTTAATGCGAGTGTAGCGAAATGCTTGTGCTTCTAGTCCGACAGTGCAGTAATATCTAACAAGTAATCTAACAAATTCACAATGACTACCTTATACACACAATGTAAGGAGATAGAATAAGAATATGTACATATAAATATATGGATGCGTGATGGCCGTGTGGCATAGGCAAGATGCAATAGATGGTATAAAATACAGTACATATTATTGAGATGAGTAATGTAGGACATGCAAGCATTATTAAGGTGGCATTATTTAAAGTGAGTAGTGATACCATTATTAAATCCATTTATTAAAGTGGCCAGTGATTTGAGTCTGTATGTTGACAGCAGCCTCTCTATGTTAGTGATGGCTGTTTAATAGTCTGATGGCCTTGAGATAGAAGCTGTTTTTCAGTCTCTCGGTCCCATCTTTGATGCACCTGTACTGACCTCAGCTTCTGGATGATAGTGGGGTGAACAGGCAGTGGCTCGGGTGGTTGTTGTCCTTGATGATATTTTTGGGCTTCCTGTGACATCGGGTGCTGTAGTTGTCCTGGAGGGCAGGTAGTTTGCCCCCGGTGATGCGTTGTGCAGACCGCACTACCCTCTGGAGAGCCTTGCGGTTGAGGGCGGTGATACAGCTCGACAAGATGCTCTCGATTGTGCATCTGTAGAAGTTTGTGAGGGTTTTTGGTGACAAGCCAAATTTATTTTGCGCCTTCTTCACCACGCTGTCCACCACCCTGTGGGTGGACCATTTCAGTTTGTCCGTGATGTGTACGCAGAGGAACTTAAAACTTTCCACCTTCTCCACTACTGTCCCGTCGATGTGGATAGGGGGGTGCTCCCTCTGCTGTTACCTGAAGTCCACGATCATTTCCTTTGTTTTGTTGACGTTGAATGAGAGGTTATTTTCCTGACACCACACTCCGAGGGCCCTCACCTCCTCCCTGTAGGCTGTCTCGTCGTTGTTGGTAATCAAGCCTACCACTGTAGTGTCGTCTGCAAACTTGATGATTGAGTTGGAGGCGTGCATGGCCACACAGTCATGTGTGAACAGGGAGTACAGGAGAAGATTGAGAATGCACCCTTGCGGGGCCCCAGTGTTGAGGATCAGCGGAGTAGAGATGTTGTATCCTACCCTCACCACCTGGGGGCGGCCCGTCAGAAAGTCCAGGACCCAGTTGCACAGGGCGGGTCGAGACCCAGGGTCTCAAGCTTAATGAGGAGTTTGTAGGGTACTATGGTGTTAAATGCTGAGCTGTAGTCAATGAACAGTATTCTTACATAGGTATTCCTCTTGTCCAGATGGGATAGGTGAGTGAGCCGTCTGATGGCGATTGCATCGTCTGTGGACCTATTGGGGCAGTAAGCAAATTGGAATGGGTCTAGGGTGTCAGGTAGGGTGAAGGTGAAATTATCCTTGACTAGTCTCTCAAAACACTTCATGATGACAGAAGTGAGTGCTACTGGGTGATAGTCATTTAGTTGTTATCTTAGCTCTCTTGGGAACAGGAACAATGGTGGCCCTCTTGAAGCATGTGGGGACAGCAGACTGGGATAGGGAGCGACTGAATATGTCCGTAAACACACCAGACAGCTGGACTGCGCATGCTCTGAGGACGCGGCTAGGGATGCCTTCTGGGCCGGCAGCCTTGCGGGGGTTAACACGTTTAAATGTTTTACTCACGTCGGCCACGTTGAACGAGAGCCCACAGTCTTTGGTAGCGGGTCGTGTCGGTGGCACTGTATTGTCCTCTAAGTGCGCAAAGAAATTGTTTAATTTGTCTGGGAGCGAGACGTCGATGTCTGCAACGGGGCTGGTTTTCTTTTTGTAATCCGTGATTGTCTGTAGACCCTGCCACATACGTCTTGTGTTTGAGCTGTTGAATTGCGACTACTTTGTCTCTATATTGATGCTTTGCTTGTTTGATTGCCTTGCGGAGGGAATAGCTACACTGTTTGTATTTGGTCATGTTTCCAGTCACCTTGCCATGATTAAATGTGGTGGTGTGCGCTTTCAGTTTTGCGCGAATGCTGCCATCAATCCATGGTTTCTGGTTAGGGAAGGTTTTAGTAGTCACAGTGGGTACAACATCTCCAATGCACTTCCTAATAAACTCACTCACCGAGTCAGCGTATAAGTCTGTATTGTCTGAGGCTACCCGGAACATATCCCAGTCCACGTGATCGAGGCAATCTTGAAGCGTGGAATCCGATTGGTCAGACCAGCATTGGACAGACCTGAGCACGGGCGTGACCTGTTTTAGTTTCTGGCTATAGGAGGGGAGCAACAAGATGGAGTCATGGTCAGATTTGCCAAAGGGAGGGCAGGGGAGGGCCTTGTATGCATCGCGGAAGTTAGAGTAGCAGTGGTCCAATGTTTTGCTCGAGCGGGTGCAACAATAAATGTGCTGGTAGACTTTGCGTAACCTTGTTCTCAAATTAGCTTTGTTAAAATCCCCAGCTACAGTAAATGCAGCCTCAGGGTATATGGTTTCCAGTTTACATAGAGTCCAGTGGAGTTCTTTCAGGGATGTCGAGGTATCTGCTGGGGGGGATATACACGGCTGTGACTATAATCAAAGAGAATTCTCTTGGAAGATAATGCAGTCGGCATGTGATTGTAAGGAATTCTAGGTCAGGTGAACAAAAGAACTTGAGTTCCTGTATGTTGTTATGATTACACCATGAGTCGTTAATCATGAGGCATACACCCCCGCCCTTCTTCTTACCAGAGAGATGTTTGTTTAGGGGTTGCGTAACTGGTGGCAGAGAAGTCAGGCGCAGGAGAGCAAAGCTGGGTAATACTCGTAGTTGTTTAATAAACAAACCAACCGGTCAAAACAACACGAGAAAATCCATTGGGTACAAACAACCCGTAAACTACCAGTATACATAACAAAGCACAAGCACTACAAACAACAATTCCAGACAAGGACATGTGGGAAACAGAGGTTTAAATACACAACATGTAATGAATGGAATTGAAACCAGGTGTGTGGGAAGACAAGACAAAACAAATGGAAAATGAAAAATGGATCCGTGATGTCTAGAAGACCGGTGATGCTGACCGCCTAACACCGCCCGAACAAGGAGAGGCACCGACTTCGGCAGAAGTCGTGACAGTTTGTTTCTGTCGGCGCAACGCATGAAGAAACCCGGTGGCTGTACCGACTCTGACAACAAAACCCGAGTGAGCCATGTTGGCGAGTAGTATGCTCGGAAGCGGTGGATGGTGTGCTCGCCTTCTAAGTCTGACCAGGGGGCCGCTCCGTCTGCCTCTCCTGCGGCGACGACGTTGTTTTGGGTCGGCCTCTGGGATTAGAATCACGCTAATTCTTTGCACATGAACGGCCGCTCATTCTGAAATAAATTGCAATGTACATATTTACGCTTGTATGTCGTTGTTGTCTCTCTGTTGAAAACACTCGATCGTCCTTTAGAGATCATCAGAGTCTCTGGGTAACTTTCCCAACAGTCACAATGTCTTTTGTGGTTGTAGGTGGTTAGAATGGATACTTCAGAGTACTATTCGGAAATGTTCTCATAGAATAGGTGCTTTGGCGGTTGTTGGTTTTCTCGTTCTAGGTTTGAAGTAATTTCTAGCTGCAGACTAGTAATTCTTGTCGTCTAGAATTTGCTCTTATTCTGTAGTGATCGATTGTCTCAAGGTTTAACCATTTCCAGCCGTGTAGCCAAAACTACAGCTGTATGGTCTCCGTGGCCTATAGAATTGTAGCCATTCCAACGTGGGGACTCTGTCCCAGCGTTCTCTGACTTGTAGCCATTCCAACATGGGGACTCTATCCCGGTGTTCTCTGACTTAATGTATATTTTGTAGGAAGTGGGTTGTATACTCTGTGGAAGAAGGGGCGGTTCTATGACGCTTATGTGATGTCTGGGCTCACAGGGGTGTGGCCACTGACTAGTTTATATGAAAATCCACACTCTCATTTAGAAGGTTAACATTACATCTTTTCAAAAATAGTTTCATGTTTAATCACATACGTTTCACAATATTTAGATGTAAACCTGACAGCTGGAAATGTACACTTTAAGAGATACAGTTATGTGTGTTTCCTGTCCTTCATGAGATCACCAAATGAAACACACTCGTCATGACTGTCCCTTAAGTGTCCACGGACCATTCCCACATTCTCAAAGTAGAAACATTGTTTCATTATTCAAACTTTTGATGTCCAAGGGTCTCTCTGTGTTCCACAGTTTACATTCCATTCTCGAACACTACAGAGCATAGGGGCAGCGTATTTTATGACCTACCATAAAACAGTCGACTTCCCGCTCTCCCGCTCTATGAGAGAGAGCATGCTGTAGAGCGGACCCCCCTTGTCTCCTGATCCTTCATATCGTCACAGGAGAGTTATGACAACAGGTAACAGTCCAACCTGGATACCAATGAGCTTTATGGCCCATGTGGCATAAACATCTCACCCTATCTACCAGCCCGTAACTGGTACGTCCTACAAAACACACACCATTCTGCTACTTCTCTCTCTCTCTCTCACACACACACACACACACACACACACACACACACACACACACACACACACACACAGTAATACGTTTGTCATAGATGTGATACTCAGGTAATAATAATAATAACCTGGTAATATAATAATATAACCATGACGTGGATGGAAAAAGGTGTTCCTCTGATCTTGATACTACCTCTGCCATAGCATTATCATACTCACACACACACAATAATCTGAGCCATTGACGTGGATGGAAACAGAGGTGTTCCTCTGATGGTATGATTAGGTTAGTGGTCCAATATGTCATCCATCTTTACTAATGACATGCCACTGCCCTTGAGTAAAGCCAGTGTGCAGATGACTCAGTGTGCGGATGACTCAACACTATACAAGTCAGCTACTACAGCGAGTGAAATCACTGCAACACTTACCAAAGAGCTGCAGTTAGTTTCAGAATGGGTGGCAAGGAATAAGTTAGTCCTAAATATTTCTAAAAAGTATTGTATTTGGGACAAATCATTCACTAAACCCTTAACATCAACTAAATCTTGTAATAAATAACGTGGAAATTTAGCAAGTTAAGGTGACTAAACTGCTTGGAGTAACCCTGGATTGTAAACTGTCATGGTCAAAACATGTTGATACAACAGCAGCTAAGATGGGGAGAAGTCCATAATAAAGTGTTACTCTGCCTTTTCAGCAACTCTATCAACAAGGCAGGTCCTACAGGCTCTAGTTTTGTCGCACCTAGACTACTGTTCAGTCGTGTGGTCAGGTGCCACAAAAAGGGACCTTGGAAAATTACAATTGGCTCAGAAGAAGGCATTTAATAACTGGTTGACACTCTTTTGGCAGCAATAACCTCAACCAAACGTTTTCTGTAGTTGGCGATCAGACCAGGACAAGGATCAGGAGGAATTTTGGACCATTCTTCTTTACAAAACTGTTTCAGTTCAGCAATATTCTTGGGATGTCTGGTGTGAACTGTTCTCTTGAGGTCATGCCACAGCATCTCAATCGGGTTGAGGTCAGGACTCTGACTGGGCCACTCCAGAAGGCATATTTTCTTCTGTTGAAGCCATTCTGTTGTTGATTTACTTCTGTGTTTTGGGTCGTTGTCCTGTTGCATCACCCAACTTCTGTAGAGCTTCAATTGGCAGACAGATAGCCTAACATTCTCCTGCAAAATGTCTTGATAAACTTGGGAATTCATTTTCCCGTTGATGATAGCAAGCTGTAAAGTAGCAAAGCAGCCCCAAACCATGGCGCTCCCTTCACCATACTTTACAGTTGGGGTGAGGTTTTGATGTTGGTGTGCTGTGCCTTTTTTTCTCCACACATAGTGTTGTGTGTTCCTTCCAAACAACGCAACTGTAGTTTCATCTGTCCACAGAATATTTTGCCAGTAGCTGTGGAACATCCACGTGCACTTTTGCAAACTTCAGAAGTGCAGCAATGTTTTTTGGGACAGCAGTGGCTTCTTCCGTGGTGTCCTCCCATGAACACCATTCTTGTTTAGTGTTTTACATATCGTAGACTCGTCAACAGAGATATTAGCATGCTCCAGAGATTTCTGTAAATCTTCAGCTGACACTCTAGGATTATTCTTAACCTCATTGAGCATTCTGCGCTGTGCTCTTGCAGTCATCTTTGCAGGACGGCCACTCCTAGGGAGAGTAGCAACAGCGCTGAACTTTCTCCATTTAAAAACTATTTGTCTTACCGTGGACTGATGAACATCAAAGCGTTAAGATATACTTTTGTAACCCTTTCCAGCTTTATGCAAGTCAACAATTCTTAATCTTATGTCTTCTGCGATCTCTTTTGATCGAGGCATGGTTCACACCAGACAATGCTTCTTGTGAATAGCAAACTCACATTTTGTGAGTGTTTTTTATAGGGCAAGGCAGCTCTAACCAACATCTCCAATCTCGTCTCATTGATTGGACTCCAGGTTAGCTGACTCCTGACTCCAATTAGCTTTTGTTGAAGTCATTAGCCTAGGGGTTCACATAATTTGTCCAACCTATACTATGAATGTTTAAATTATGTATTCAATATAGACAAGAAAAATATAAAAATGTGTGTGTTATTAGTTTAAGCACACTGTGTTTGTCTATTGTTGTGACTTAGAGGAAGATCAGATCAAATTTGATGACCAGTTTATGCAGAAATCCAGGTAATTCCAAAGGGTTCACATGCTGACCTGTGTGTTGTTATAGACGTTACTACATTAAATTAACAATGAGCCAAGATAGTCAAGCTTTTCCCATGAACGTGTTTCATTTCAAGGGACTTTGATAAAGTACTACAGGCAATCAACATCATAGACGATTGCCCCGTACCACCTCAGATATGCAGACAGTGTCCCCAAAATGACTGTTCCACAGTGTGAGTGAATTGTCTGACACAGACTCGCGCGAGTAGGATAAGGTTTACCTAAAGTACTTCTTCCCTCTCATTGCAACGGTTAGAAAGGTAGGCGGAAGGTTGGCTGTGCAGGTGTATGTGGATTGTGTGACACAGATTCAGTCCCCTGATCTAAGGTCAGTTTTGCATTTCTTCCCCCACAAGGTCAAAGGAAGGTAAGCTGGTGCTGACTGCTGATCCTAGATCTGTCCTTGAAGGAAAACGTCTCGTTCCAAATGGCACCCTTTTGTTCTGATCAAAAGTAGTGCACTATGTAGGAAATAGGGTGCCATTTGTACCAGTGGCTCCTCCTGGTGGACCCTGAATGGTAACCCATGTCCCGCAATGATGACATCAGAGGTGCATAGCGCCTCCTGTCAGCTGGCCTCCTGAACAACTGGGTTCTCACTCAGCTCCCTCCAGCTGTTGTCATCGGCACAACGCTCAAATAAGTTCCCAGGCAACAAGCCCGTCACCAGAAGGCTCACATCTCGCCCTGTGTGGCTCGGCGTGGGTACTATCGACATCTAGTGGAGAGATTAAGGTATTTCAATGAGGTGTAGAGTAGAGTACAGTAGGTATGTATGCAATCAAAGTGTATTTGTCGCATTCACAGGATACAACAGATGTAAACAGTTCAGCGAAATGCAAATGATGCACTGTGAACTAGGTATTTATCAAAGTGCTGGTGAATATGCATGGAAAACCATTGAATATAGTTTTTACACACACACACTTGCACAAACTCAAACCACTATTCAACATGATTACTGAAGCACGCTCACTACTGTATATGGATACCAGGGGTGGCTGGTAGCACCTTAAAGACGCACTATGCAGAAATCGCACCACCATTTCCTGGTTGCAAAAATAGTTTGCCTAATTTAAGTTTATGTGACAAAACAAGCAAGTATAGTGTAGATAATCATTGTACCATCTAAACCGCTGTGATATACCTGTTCCATACCCACAAATATTTTCAGCTGTTTGAAGCTGGTGTACAATACCGAAAGTAAAAGATGCAAAAACTAGACTTAAAAACGGGTAGCATAGAAATAGCGCACATGGAACAGATCTACTGCTGTTAAGACTTGCGTTCAATGAGAATGACAGATCTATAACTCACATTTCTCCAGTAGAAATCCCACATCACACTTGTAGGCAATGTCATGGCGATGTTGGCTAGCTAATGCCGCGTTCAAGTGCTAGTCAGAACTAGGAAACTCTGAAATTGCTAACTAGTTGTAGTTATAGAGCCCTACGGTGAAGGTGTCATAATACCCATAAAACCTAGCGGTCAAATAGGGAAATGGTTCGAATCATTTTTCCACCATTCATTTTCCCCCATAGGGTGTTTTATAAACGCTTAAAATAAGGGCTGTGTTTCATGTAGGCTTAACCTGGTGTGAAGTTTTGATAACCGTGTAAATCTCTCTTGGACAAGGTGACTTTTATCAATATATTCTGCTCTATTTACGGTCATATTCAAAAATGCTAATTAGAAAAAAAATTGACATCATGCAAAACTACAAATCCCTGCAAGCTCCTGCACGTACAGGTATTTTCTCAATTTAATACTTGCACAAGACAGTTTACAGAATTGTCCATTTAAAGAAATGAAGCCTATTTATTCATTACTACATTTAGCTAACATTAGATAGTTGATCCAGAGATTGTTACCTTTGTCTCGATTCGGCAGTCTCGTCCAGATCATCGTGGTATTTGTAGTACTTTATGATAGCCACATTGGCCGCTAATTAGCATTTCATTTTGGAGGGTGTAAATACAGGTGAATATATTGATAAAAGTCACCTTGTCCTAGAGAGATTTACACGGTTATCAAAATGTCAATCCAGGGTAAGCCTACACAAAACACAGCCCTTTTTTAAGTGTTTCTAAAATCCCCAATGGGAAAAATGTATGGTGGAAAAATGATTGGAACCAGTTCCCTGTTTGACTGCTAGGTTTTATGGATATTATCACTCACACTGCGGTAGTATAGTATTTTGTGTTTAAAGAGCTGAATTCTGGGTATTTTCAGATATAGATGTTATGTGTTAAATATGCTAGTCTCAAAAGCTGACAAACGTGTAAAATTTGGTAAAAACTTGTAAAATGGTGGTCCCATGTTTCATGAGCTAAAATAAAAGATTCCAGAAATTTTCCATAGTGACAAAAAGATTCTGTGCACAAATGTGTGTACATCTCTGTTAGTGAACATTTCTCCTTTGCCAAGATAATCCATCCACCAGACAGGTCTAGCATATTAAGAAGCTGATTTAACAGCCTGATCATTACACAGGTGCATCTTGTGCTGAGGACAATAAAAGGCCACTTTAAAATGTGCAGTTGTCACACAACACAATGCCACAGATGTCTCAAGTTGAGGGAGTGTGCAATTGTCATGCTGACTGCAGGAATGTCCACCAGAGCTGTTGCCAGATAACTTAATGTTCTGAAATAAAACTGAAAATGTCCTAGTTCTTCCATGGCCTGCATACTCAGACATGTCACAAATTGAGCATGTTTGGGATGCTCTGGATCGCGTACGCATATGACAGAATGTTCCAGTTCCCGCCAATATCCAGCAACTTCACACAGCCATTGAAGAGTGGGACAACATTGCACAGGTCACAATCAATAGCCTGATCAATTACGCGAAGGAGATGTGTCGTGCTGCTGCATGAGGCAAATAGTGGTCACACCAAATGGTGGTCACACCAGATACTAACTGGTTTTCTTTTCCACACCCCCACTTTTTCTTTTCATCTGTGACCAACAGATGCATATTGGTATTCCCAGTGATGTAAAATCCATAGATTAGGGCCTAATGAATGTATTTCAATTGACTGATTTCCATATATGAACTGTAACTCCCTAAAATCTTTGAAATTGTTGCATGTTGAGTTTATATTTTTGTTCAGTGTACAGTTGAAGTCGGAAGTTTACATACAGCTTAGCCAAATACATTTAAACTCAGTTTTCACAATTCCTGACATTTAATCTTAGTAAAAGATCCCTGTCTTAGGTGAGTTAGGATCACCACTTTATTTTAAGAATGTGAAATGTCAGAATAATAGTAGAGAGAATGATTTATTTCAGCTTTTATTTCTTTCATCACATTCCCAGTGGGTCAGAAGTTTACATACACTCAATTAGTATTTGGTAGCATTGCCTTTAAAATTGTTGAACTTGGGTCAAACATTTCAGGTAGCCTTCCACAAGCTTCCCACAATAAGTTGGGTGAATTTTGGCCCATTCCTCCTGACAGAGCTGGTGTAACTGAGTCAGGTTTGTAGGCCTCCTTGCTCACACACGCTTTTTCAGTTCTGCCCACAAATTTTCTATAGGATTGAGGTCAAGGCTTTGTGATGGCCACTCCAATACCTTGACTTTGTTGTCCTTAAGCCATTTTGACACAACTTTGGAAGTATGCTTGGGGTCATTGTCCATTTGGAAGACCCATTTGCGACCAAGCTTCAGCTTCCTGACTGATGTCTTGAGATTTTGCTTCAATATATCCACATAATTTTCCTCCCTCATGATGCCATCTATTTTGTGAAGTGCACCAGTCCCTCCTGCAGCAAAGCACCCCCACAACATGATGCTGCCACCACCGTGCTTCGCGGTTGGGATGGTGTTCTTCGGCTTGCAAGCCTCCCCCTTTTTCCTCCAAACATAACGACGGTCATTATGGCCAAAAAGTTATATTTTTGTTTCATCAGACCAGAGGACATTTCTCCAAAAAGTACGATCTTTGTCCCTATGTGCAGTTGCAAACCGTAGTCTGGCTTTTTTATGGCGGTTTTGGAGCAATGGCTTCTTCCTTGCTGAGTGGCCTTTCAGGTTATGTTGATATAGGACCCATTTTACTGTGGATATAGTTAATTTTGTACCTGTTTCCTCCAGCATCTTCACAAGGTCCTTTGCTGTTGTTCTGGGATTGATTTTCACTTTTCACACCAAAGTACGTTCATCTCTAGGAGACAGAACGCGTCTCCTTCCTGAGCGGTATGACGGCTGCATGGTCTCATGGTGTTTATACTTGCGTGCTATTGTTTGTACAGATGAACGTGGTACCTTCAGGGGTTTGGAAATTGCTCCCAAGGATGAACCAGACTTGTGGAGGTCTACCATTTGTTTCTGAGGTCTTGACTGATTTCTTTTGATTTTCCCATGATGTCAACAAAGAAGCACTGAGTTTGAAGGTAGGCCTTGAAATACATCCACAGGTACATCTCCAATTGACTCAAATTATGTCAATTAGCCTATCAGAAGCTTCTAAAGCCATAACATAATTTTCTGGAATTTTCTAAGATGTTTAAAGGCTCAGTCAACTTAGTGTATATAAACTTCTGACCCACTGGAATTGTGATACAGTGAATTATAAGTGAAATAATCTGTCTGTTGTGTATGTATGTAAACTTACGACTTCAACTGTTTGTGTAACTGATATATGCAAAAGAATACTACATGTTCATGTTTTAAATGTATGTAAATTGTTAAGTATTTTGTCTGTAATGGCTTGTTCGTTATGTGTCGGGTCCCAGTAAGACTAGCTCTCGCCATTGGCGTCGGCTAATGGGGAACCTAATAAAATCAACAGCAACAACAACAACAACATCACAGTGAGCTCCGGAACCATTGGCAGTGCATATGTTTCCGTCTAGCGTGAGGGAACAGTTATTATTTGCACACTGATACGTCCGGTCACAGTTCCACAATGGCGAGCCCTGTTATGGAAGAACTTCCAAAGACTTCTGTGTTGGACCCCCTGAAGGGGCTCCTGCTCACTTATTTCATGCCAGAATCATGTTACGACGAGTTTTTCCTCAATTTTAACTTTCTGGATGGTAAAGTCAAGTTGTTACATAATTGACTGACGTTTGATTGCAAGAGCTAACTTAGCTAGCTAACTGTAGCTAGCCAGGGCTAGGTAACGCAAGAGTTGCGTTTTTAATCGATATTTCACAATGTAACTTCTATGTTATCTTTTGCGTTTACAGTTACTGGATATAAAGAAATATATTGGACGGGATGTACGTAGGGATCGTACCCTCTAAACAGGTTAAAAAGACAGAAGAGGAGCTAACGTTAGTAGCTAGATGGAAGTTTTGTTTGGACAGCGGTCGGAGGCGGGGCTATCTCATGCCAGTGTTTCTCAATCTCTTGCAGTTCCTCAATAATTCTAGATAGGAGAAGAATGACATCTATCTGTTCTCTCTGATAATACCCGTTCGATCATTGATTGTTTCTGTCTGCAGTGCCATGTCTAAAGATTTTGCTGAGCAAAGGTCTGGGCATTGGAATCATCCTGGGGTCTGTGATGGGTAAGACTACGATTCTCTTTCTCCTCTCTCTCTCTCTCTCTCTCTCTCTCTCTCTCTCTCTCTCTCTCGTTCTCTCCATTTCAATTCAAAGGGCTTTATTGGCATGGGAAACATGTTTACATTGCCAAAGCAAGTGAAATAGATCATTAACAAAAGTGAAATAATGCCACATCCTTCCAATAGAGTTCCAGACACTTGTAGAATCTATGCCAAGGTGCATTGAAGCTGTTCTGAGTGCAGAGCCCCATTAAGACACTATGTTGATGTTTCCTTCATTATGGCAGTTACCTGTAGATGGAAAGATATTTACAATAGAGTTCGATCCATCAAGCACATGTTTAGATAATACATAACCCATATCTAGCTCTCTCCCACTCTCTCTCTCTCTCCCCACAGTGAAGCTGCCCCAGATTCTGAAGCTGATGGGGGCTAAGAGTGCAGATGGTCTAAGCTTCAACTCTGTCTTGCTGGAGCTGCTGGCTATCACCGGCACCATGGCCTATAGCATTGCTAACAGTTTCCCCTTCAGGTACTGTGGCACACACACACCGGGAGACATGCACAGACAGACAGACCCGCACAAGTTAACATATTTTGCATTTTCTCTTTCAGTGCCTGGGGTGAGGCCCTCTTCCTCATGTTACAGACAGTAGCCATCGGGTTCCTCATTATGCATTATGGAGGCAACACAGTCAAAGGTAAGACACACACACACGCCTACCTGAAGATAATTCTTGACACTCACTACTAACACTTCCTTTTGAGATTACAAAGTTAGCATACAACTAGCTGCCCTCACAAGCAGTGGCTGCTGTTCTATTTCTGTGTGTCTGCGCCCTCTAGGTGTGCTGTTCCTGGTGGTGTACTTTGGTCTGGTAGCTCTGCTGCTCTCCCCTGTAACTCCAATGCCCGTGGTCATGGCCATGCAGGCATCCAACATGCCTGCCATCATCATTGGCAGGGTACGTTGAGCATTAATAGACTTTATAACGTGTAAAATAATCAACGTGTTATGTTGTAATGACAGCGTTCTAACATTGTTCGAGCGCCACATTGGACAAAAAATGTATTTAATGTTTTCATGTTATCCTCTAGGGTTTATTTGTACTTTTTAAATAGTTCAACTGTAAAAATGTACCCCAAAATAAATCAATGATAAAGTAAATTTGTGTTTATAAGGGTTATCGTTAGTTAACGTCTCAGGGAGTGGTGGGTCGCTATTTTCCATAACCATACCAGCGCGGTCGATAGAAAATGCAATTCACAGGGAAAACCTGTGCCTTACCTTTTGTAGAACGTCTGCAGAGGGCTTCCTAAGTGTCCAATGAAGACAATCCATGGGTATTTGGTTAGAAAAAGTAATTTATTATATCCTTAAATCTCCTTTTGGTTGGCGCTTTGTGTTTAGAAAATCCAATGTGACGAGAACGCGTTCAACTATACCTATAAACTTTCCCTCAACAAAACAAAAACGATTTAAAATGCTTCCTTAGCTTATCTTTTATGAATAAAAGTGATAATCTTTCACTTGGATGGTCACCTAAACGTTATATAAGTCAAATAAAGTGGACCGCTCAGCAAAATGTGCGTTCAAAAACGTGCAACTGAAAAAGAGGTCCCTCGGCTAGAACTTCTCTCAATAGAACGCATTAGTTCCGATTTCCATTAAACTTTGCCTATACACTGCTGACATCTAGTGGAATCAGTAGGTACTACATCCAGGGTCCTGGTATAAAGACTTTTTTATAGGCAGTGCCTCAAAGTGAGCTATAAGCCAAAAGGAATGACATTTCCGGATGGAAAAATCTCATTTTTTTTGCCTGCCAAAGACAAAGACAAAATGATAACACTTTTGGAAACCTCAGAGTGTTTCCTATCCAATAGTACTAATTATGTGCATATCCTATTTTCTGAGCCTGAGTGGCAAGCATTTTACTTTGGGCACGCACGACTCTCCAAAACCGACCCCCTCAGCTGCCGCTCCCTAACAAGTTAACAAATAATGTTGCCATTGTATTAATCTGTGATCATGTTTATTTCTCCCTGTGATTGCAGCTTATTCAGGTAGTGACTAACTATCGTAATGGACACACTGGTCAGCTGTCTGCCATCACTGTATTTATGCTGTTCGCTGGCTCCCTGGCTCGCATATTCACCTCAATACAGGTATATATGTGTGTACAGTGAATGTACACTGAGTATGCCAAACATTAGGAAAATCTTCCTAATATTGAGTTGCACCTCTCAATTGGTCAGGGCATGGACTCTAAAAGGTGTCAAGTGTTCCACAGGGATGCTGGCCCATGTTGACTCCAATGCTTCCCACAGTTGTATCAAGTTGGCTGGGTGGTGGACATTCTTAATACACACGGGAAACTGTTGAGCGTGAAAACCCAGCAGCGTTGCATTTCTTGACACAATCTGGTGTGCCTGGCACCTACTACCATACCCCATTCAAAGGCACTTAAAATATTTTGTCTTTCCCATTCACTGTCTGAATTGCAAGCATACACAATCCATGTCTGAATTGTCTCTAGTCTTAAAAATTCTTCTTTAACCTGTCTCCTTCCCTTCATCTCTACTGATTGAAGTTGATTTAACAAGTGACATCAATAAGGGATCATAGCTTTCACCTGGTCAGTCTGTCATGGAAAAAGCAGGTGTTCTTAATGTTTTGTATACGTAATGTATTGTTACATGTACATTTTTGTCATTTAGCAGACGCTCTTATCCTGAGTGACTTAGTCGGTGTGTGCAGCTGTGTGTGGGTAAAATGTGCTACTGTGTATAAAGTGTGTGTACTGTACAGTGAGGGAAAAAAGTATTTGATCCCCTGCTGATTTTGTAAGTTTGCCCACTGACAAAGAANTGAGAACGGTGAGGAATCATCCCAGAACTACACGGGAGGATCTTGTCAATGATCTCAAGGCAGCTGGGACCATAGTCACCAAGAAAACAATTGGTAACACACCATGCCGTGAAGGACTGAAATCCTGCAGCGCCCGCAAGGTCCCCCTGCTCAAGAAAGCACATATACATGCCCGTCTGAAGTTTGCCAATGAACAGGACAACTGGGTGAAAGTGTTGTGGTCAGATGAGAACAAAATGGAGCTCTTTGGCATCAACTCAACTCGCCGTGTTTGGAGGAGGAGGAATGCTGCCTATAACCCCAAGAAAACCATCCCCACCGTCAAACATGGAGGTGGAAACATTATGCTTTGGGGTTTTTTTTCTGCTAAGGGGACAGGACAACTTCACCGCATCAAAGGGACGATGGACGGGCCATGTACTGTCAAATCTTGGGTGAGAACCTCAGCCAGGGCATTGAAAATGGGTCGTGGATGGGTATTCCAGCATGACAATGACCCAAAACACACGGCCAAGGTAACAAAGGAGTGGCTCAAGAAGAAGCACATTAAGGTCCTGGAGTGGCCTAGCCAGTCTCCAGACCTTAATCCCATAGAAAATATGTGGAGGGAGCTGAAGGTTCGAGTCCAAACGTCAGCCTCGAAACCTTAATGACTTGGAGAAGATCTGCAAAGAGGAGTGGGACAAAATCCCTCCTGAGATGTGTGCTAACCTGGTGGCCAACTGCAAGAAACATCTGACCTCTGTGATTGCCAACAAGGGTTTTGCCACCAAGTACTAAGTCATGTTTTGCAGAGGGGTCAAATACTTATTTCCCTCATTAAAATGCAATTCCATTTATAGCATTTTTCACATGTTTTTCTGGATTTTTTTTGTTGTTATTCTGTCTCTCACTGTTCAAATAAACCTACCATTAAAGTTATAGACTGATCATTTCTTTGTCAGTGGGCAAATGTACAAAATCAGCAGGGGATCAAATACTTTTTTCCCTCACTGTATGTGAGAGTGTGGATGCGTCTTAAACGGCACACTATTCCCTATATAGTAGGTAATAAGAGCGTCTGCTAAATGACACCCTTTCTAAAGGGAAAGGGTGCCATTTGAGACAGTCTGTGTGCGATCCTGTCCTAATCCAACATGCCAATGATTTCTACTTTTCACTTCCTGGTTTCTCTCTACCAACAGGAAACGGGTGACTCCCTGATGGCCCTGACCTATGTCATATCCTCTTCTTGTAACGGTCTTATCGCTGCCCAGCTCCTGTACTACTGGAACATCATCCCGGCACTGAAGAAGAAGACGGAGTAGATAGACGGGTGCACATGAAATTAGTTGCCTCTAAAATGGCACCCTATTTCAAATATAGTGCACTACTTTTGACCAGGACCCATAGGGCTCTGGTCAAAAGTAGTCCACTATATTGGGAATAGGGTGCCATTTGGAATTGGGTGTCATTTGAGATTTGCACAAATTCACATCTAGCAATTCATACACTCTGCACTCCCCTACGGTAAGCTTAGCTCTGGACCAAACATTTTATTTCCACCACCCAAACCAAGGAACTCTCTACTCTACCGGACTTCAATGATACTGTTACTACAGCCCAGTTAGAATAGCTCACAGAGAAATCTTTAGTTTTGCCTCAGTGTTTTAGCTCAGGGAAGGGAAGGCTTGACACTCTTATTTCTCCATCCTGAACACTGATTCTACTAAATGCCACAGAAGTGCCGATATGGAGTAGGGTGAAGTTGCTGCTTGACGCTGATCCTGAGTCAGTTTTGCATTTTTCCCCACAAATTCTCTGTCAGTATGTTTGAGTTAAATGTTCGACCTTTAAGTTCTTGAAGCTTTGTTGCCTGAGTGTGATCTAAAGCAGCCTGGTCCCAGCTCTTTTAATGCTTGTGCCAACTTCATTGCTGTACTCGGTAAACCATGTTTGGCGTGACAGAGTTACAAGGATTTGGCATTATTGCACAAACAGACTGGCACACAGGCTAGATCAAAATAACTGTACTGAACCAAATGGTTCAGTCCAAATTATGTTTTTCTGTGTTTCTTTGTACATATAGATGCTGTATTTGTTTAATGATGAATCACATCCTTTATTGAATTCAACGAATGAGTCCACAATACTAAATAATTAATTCCAATTTGATTCAGATTAACCTGGGAGCAGAAATGTGGGGTTATTATAGAGTTATGTTGAAGTCTAATTTCTCTGTTTAGTTTTAGTTTACTTGTTGAGATTCAACTTCTCATGTTAAGGTGCTGCTCGCACTTGTATGCATCACATGCGAGTGCTACAGTTCTGAAGATGGTGAGAGTTTATTTTAATGTGAAAATGTAATAAAAATATGTTGTGTTTTTGTTGGGACTGCTCGGGTGTCTAGTTGTCGCTTATGTTTTCAGAACTCCAGTCCAAGAGAGCCTGTGGGTTGTGCAGGCTTTCATTCCAACCCTGCAGTAACATCCCTGATTTAGCAAGTTATATGAAATAAAACGCCACTCAATTATTTTAATTAGGTTTGTTGTTTAAGGAAGGGCTGGAACAAAAGCCTGTGTACCCGTTGTTCCATAGTGATTGGGTGTCATTCATTTTCACGCCACTAGAGAGAGACAATTGTTCACCCTCTGTTCACTCACTACTAGTTCTCCACAAAGTACAGGCATTTACACTAAACAAAAATATAAATGCAACTTGCAACAATTTCAGAGATTTTACTGAGTTACAGTTCATATAAGGAAATCAGTCAATTGAAATAGATTAATTATGCCCTAATTTATGGATTTGATATGACTGGGAATACAGATATGCATCTGTTGGTCACAGATACCTTCATTTTAAAAAAGGTATGGCGTGGATCAGATAACCAGTCAGTATCTTGTGTGACCACCATTTGCCTCATGCAGCGCAACATATCTTCACATAGAGTTTATCAGGCTGTTGATTGTGGCCTGTGGAATGTTGTTCCACTCCTCTTCAATGGCTGTGCGAAGTTGCTGGATATTGGCGGGAACATGCTGTTGTACACATTGATCCAGAGCATCTCAAACATGCTCAATGGGTGACATTTCTGGTGAGTATGCAGGCAATGGATGAATTGAGACATTTTCAGCTTCCAGGAATTGTGTACAACTCCTTGCGACATGGGGCCATCTATTGTCATGCTGAAGCATGACGTGATGTTGGCGGATGAATGTCATGACTATGGGCCTCAGGATCTTGTCACGGTATCTCTGCATTCAAATTGACAGTTTGTGCTGAAATTCTTTGGTTGTGCAAACCCACAATTTCATCAGCTGTCCGGGTGGCTCGTCTCAGGCGATCCCGCAGGTGAAGAAGCTGGATGTGGAGGTCCTGAGCTGGCGTGGTTACAATTGGTCAGCAGTTGTGAGGCCGGTTGGACGTAGTGCCAAATTCTCAAAAATGACATTGGAGGGGGCTTATGGTAGAGAAATAAACATTAAATTCTCTGGCAACAGCTCTGGTGGACATTTCTGCAGTCAGCATGCCAATTGCACATCCTGAAAAACTTGAGACATCTGTGGCATTGTGTTGTGTGACCAAACTGTGGCCTTTTATTGTCCCCAACCCAAGGTGCACTTGTGCAATGATCATGCTGTTCAATCAGCTTCTCGATATGCCACACCTGTCATGTGAATGGATTATCTTGACAATGGAGAAAAGCTCACAAACAGGGATGTAAACAAATTTGTACACAACATTTTAGAGAAATAAGCTTATTGAGTGTTTGGAACATTTCTGGGATCTTTTATTTCAGCTCATGAAACATGGGACCAACAACTTTACATGTTGCTTTTATATTTTTGTTCAGTATGGGATAATTTGTCTCTGCTTATACTCTTATTATTTTACCACAAACTTGATAATTATTTTGCACCTATTTTGTGATGTCATAAAATGTTTTCTATTTTTTTGCATGCCCTCTTTACCATAACATTATTTTTCACTACGTTTGCCCCCCCCCCCCCCCTCCCCCATTGAATAGACCCTTCTCTCCTTTCCTTTCTCAAGACCCGTGTGTGTCGTTCCATCGGCCCCCTGCCTCTCTGTCCTCAATCACCCTGACATCATCAACACCCCCCGCAACCGAAAAGTCCCACAATTGGACAACGGAGGTTTCTTAAGAAATAACTCAAAATTGTGTTTTAAGTTATTTCTTAAGAAACCTCTGTTGTCCAATTGAACAACAGACACCAAAAGTTAATTAAACTTGATAGAAGGGTTGTGCTGAAGATACACGTTTTATTATTTATTTCCACGTTAAGCCACAACTGTGACCATCTCTCTCTCTCTCTCTCTCTCGCTCTCTCTCTCTCTCTCTCTGCAAAGTACGTATTTCTCTTTTCATCCCTTTTCTCTCATCAGTTTCCCTCATGCTTTGTTTATCACTCACTCACCAACTTTTGTCCTTTGTTTCTATGACGGGAACGAAAGAGAGGAGCCAAACCACATGAGAGGAAAGAGAGCGAGTAAAAGGGATAAGTAGAGAAATGATTGTCTTGGAAAGAAAGAGAGAGAAACGCTGGTTGTAGCAGGCCAAGGAGTAGGAGAAGCAGGAGGGAGATCGACAGAGGCAGGCAGTTAAGAAAAAGAGTTTGGAGAAAATAAAGCAGCGGAGATGGCAAGCTCCAACTTTGTTAGGCCATATCACCTGTGAGATAGATACATCTTGGGAGGTCTGACTGAGCTTTAGAAGAGGCCAGTTTCGTTCCACTGCGCTTGAGACTTTCATTTCACTGCGCTCAGTTCACACACACACACATACTCATTGCCTCCTTTAATCTCTTTAATGTGTGGGCCAATCTTTATCTACCTGCTGATTGTTAGGCCTGCATTTCCCATCTCCCCCTATCTGGTCATCTGTGAAACACCCCACCTCTGGGAGAACCTGGCGGAACACGCCATTGCCCCACCTCAGCGTTGGTGTTTTGGTGAATGCCTCAGCTGGCTGATAAAGGTAAAGCCCTTTCATCTCCCCAATGGTTTAGTCTGTTTAGTCACTGGATTAAGATCAAGTGTAGCAAACTTTTCCTCTTCCTTGTTCTTCCTCTAATCACAAAAATGGATGTTTGCACCAGATGTGTTTCAGTAAGAACACACACACACACACACATGCAAACAAAAACACATACATATACACGCGGGGTTCCCGAGTGGTGCAGCAGTCTAAGGCATCACTACAGACCCGGGTTCAATCCCAGGCTGTATCACAACCGGCTGTGATCGGGAGTACCATAGGGCGGCGCACAATTGGCCCAGCGTCGTTCGGGTTAGAGGAGGGTTTGGCCGGGGTGGGGCTTTACAAGTAGGCAGTTATTGTAAATAAGAATTTGTTCTTAACTGCCTTGTCTAGTTAAATAAAGGTTAAAAATACACTAGAACTAAAAAGGCTTGTCTCCCAACAACCATCCCACCACGCTCTCTCTCTCTCAGACCTGTTGAACTCTCCCACCCCTCTCGCTCTCCCTCTCTCTTTGAACCCCCCCCCCCTCTCTCCCCCTCGCTCTCCCTCTCTCTCAGACCTGTCTACCTCAGGGTGTGTCTCTACTAGCTCATTAGGGTTACCTGTCACTCTCTCACTCAGAGGTTGGCAAACATTTCCTCTATTAGCAGCATTATACCCCTGTCGAATGTCTCCTATCTGCCATAGCTACATGCCACAGCTATGTGAGACAGATCTACCCAACCTGGGACACCTCCAGTCCTGACAAAGACAGCAACACTTTCTATGATCAGGGCTGTGAGTGTACATACCACCCTTGGTCTTGACAGACGTTGTAAAACGCTGTGCTTGTTTTTGGTTGTTTTTGGCTATTATCAACTGAAAAATAACATCAGTGGCTTTTGTCAAATCAAAGATGGTGTTGTATATCACTAAATGTTTTTCTCATATTTCAAACCACGCATTCAACAGGTGATTTTTTTTTTACATGGCGGCTAATAGATTTCGTCCCATTCATATCCACGATTATATATTTTGACATTTCCATACAGTATCTACATCTTAATGTTACTGTTCTGTGAAACAAACAAAAATTGTGGGCGAGATCACCATCGCCATTCCTGTTGAGCTGTGAGTGTGAACTGTGAAGTCTTTTGAAGCTTCGGAGATGCGGAGATGATGCTGTGATGTTTCACTGCAGACTGGAGCCAGACTGACAGACAGTCTTGCCTTATCATTCGTGAGTTCCTTGAATTAGCTAGGGTGCTGCAAACAAAGCGGCACTAAATAGTACTATGCTAGGCAGGCAGGTAGGCCTCATGCACATACGCACACACACTATCAGCAGAGATCTGTCTTCTTTGACAGCAACTGTTGAGAGATGTGGGAGGGAGCAAACACACAAACACACCTCCCTACCGCAGAAAGAGGAAGAAAACCGTCACTGTTTTTCCATAACCTGTTAGGCCTACCTGGTTCACTCAGACCTGCAGTGATGGAAAAAGTAACCAATTGTAATACTTGGGTAAAAGATACCTTAAAAGAAAATGACTCAAGTAAAAGTGAAAGTCACTGAGTAAAATACTACAGTAAAATACTACTTGAGTAAATATACTTTTTAAATATACTTAAGTATAAAAGTAAAAGTAAAGGTATTGTTGTTTTTTGTTTTTGAAATGTATGGATAGCCAGGTGCACTCTCCAGAACTCAGATATAATTTACAAATGAAGGATTCATGTTTCGTGAGTCCGCCAGATCAGAGGCAGTAGGGATGACCAGGAATGTTCTCTTGATAAGTGTGTGAATTTGACAATTTTCCTGTCCTGCTAAGCATTCAAAATCTAACAAGCACTTTGGGGTGTCAGTGAAAATGTATGGAGTATGACTGATGACTTACATGGCCTTTGGACCTATTATATTACGTAATGCTAGGTGTGTAACCATAGTTGAGCCACCCTTTGTTTCTAGAAAAGCATAAACAAAATTAATCTAGTGAACAAATATTTAGGAAGAGGTCATGATTTCATAGAGTCTGTGAATGAAGAAACCACATGGAAAAAGTGGTTAAGCAAGTTACATGATGCTTGTATCTAAACCAAAGTAAATAGTTCTAAGATTGTTTTGTACGTCAGTTGGGGTCTCTATACGCTACAAACATGAGTAGTAAAAATAGTTGAAAGTACTACTTAAGTCGTTTTTTTGTTTTTTTACAATTTATATTTTTGACAACTTTTACTTTTACTTCACTACATTCCTAAAGAAAATTATGTACTTTTTAATCCCTGACACCCAAAAGTACTCGATTTTGAATGCTTAGCAGGACAGGAAAATGCCCTAATTCACACACTTATCAAGAGAACATCCCTGGTCTATTCGAACAGCAGCAAGGGAAGAAAAAATAGACAATAACACTGAAAGAGGTAAATTGATTAAAAAATAACATGTACCTGTGCTTAAAAGCTCTTAAGGAGTAGCCCCTTTTTTTCAATTTTTGCCTAAAATGACATACCCAAATCTAACTTTCTGTAGCTCAGGCCCTGAAGCAAGGACATGCATATTCTTGGTACCATTTGAAAGTAAACACTTTGAAGTTTATGGAAATGTGAAAGTAATGTAGTTTAATATAACACAATAGATCTGGTAAAAGATAATACAAAGAAAAACCCCACCGTTCTTATGTATTTTTTTTGTACCATCATCTTTGAAATGCAAGAGAAAGGCCATAATGTATTATTCCAGCCCAGGTTCAATTTAGATTTCGGCCACTAGATGGCATCATAATATGTCTAAAGTTTTAGACTGATCCAATGAACCATTGCATTTCTGTTCAAAATGTTGTATCAAAAATGTGCCTAATTTGTTTATTAATAACTTTTCCTGTTCAGAATTGTGCACTCTCCTCAAATAATAGCATAGTATTCTTTCACTGTAATAGCTACTGTAAATTGGACAGTGCAGTTAGAATAGCGGGAAAACTTCCGGTGAAACTGGAGTGCGCGCAATTCAAATAAATAATCATAAATATTATGGATTTTAAACATTTAGGTACATATAAATGTCTTATATCGGCTGAAAGCTTAAATTATTGTTAATCTAACAGCACTGTCCGATTTACAGTAGCTATTACAGCAAAAACATGCCATGCAATTGTTTGAGGACGGCGCCCCACATCAAAATATTTTTCCACCGGCACAGGTTTCATACATTCTCATATAGCGATTAAATATTCACTTACTTTTTGAAAATCTTCCTCTGATTTGTCATCCAAAGGGTCCCAGCTATAACATGTAGTGTCGTTTGGTTAGATAAATTCATCTTTTATCGATTTGAGTAATCCACTCGTTCAACTTGCAAAGAAAGGAATCCGAAAATCTACCCCTAAACTTTGTTTCAACAAGTCAAAATACGTTTCTATTTACTCCTCAAAATGTAATCAAACTATAATATTTATTTCGGAATGAAGTATATTCAATAGGAAACCGATTTTAGCAGGTGCGCAACTTCGTCATTACGCACAATGACACGGAATTTGAGGTAGGTGGCCACATAGAAAAACACTTTTTTCTTATTAGTTTTTTTAAGTTACAAGCCTGAAACTTAGACTGCTGACACCCTGTGGAAGCCATAGGAATTGCATGGAGCTTTTGTTTTACAAAATGACCTTTCTCTTGCATTTCTAAGAGGATGGTCTCTCCAAATTTTTTAAATTCCGATTTGTTTTTCTTTGGATTTTCTCCTACCATATCTATTGTGTTATATTCTCCTACATTATTTTAACATTTCTACAAACTTCAAAGTGTTTTCTTTCCAATGGTACCAATTATATGCATATTCTGGCTTCAGGGTCTGAGCTACAGGCAGTTTACTTTGGGCATGTCATTCAGACAGGAAATTGAGAAAAAAGAGGCCTATCCCTAAGAAGTTAACAATAATTTAAGCTTTCTATGTCCTGTCTATGTCCTGGAAAATGTTCTTGTTACTTACAACCTCATGCTAATCGCATTAGCCTACGTTAGCTCAACCGTCCCGTGGAAGGGATACCGATCCCAAATAAGTTTTTAAGAGAGGCTATGATAGCAGAGAGAAACAACCCACTGGGCACAACTTTGATTCAACCAGTGTGTGCCCAGTGGGAAGGTCTTATCTGTTGACATGGAGTCTGAGCGTGCTAAACATATCAAGAATCTCGAGGACCAGTTTCATGGGCTTAGTAGCCTCAAATGTAGAGAACTTGCCTTTGAATTGGCACATCAAAACAACATCCCTGTCTCAGACAACTGGTTAAAAAATTGAAGGGTAAGTGATATTGAACCGATATCTAGATCTGAATGTAGGCATACATTTAAGATATACTACAACATTAAACGTTGACTTACCAGCACCATCACTCACAATCACATGACACCATCTCCCACTTATCCCATGAGGCACAATTTTACTCTGTCCCCATGCTCAATTTACCCCATACCTGGGGTA
The DNA here is from genome assembly GCA_003317085.1 of Hucho hucho. Taxonomy (NCBI): domain Eukaryota; kingdom Metazoa; phylum Chordata; class Actinopteri; order Salmoniformes; family Salmonidae; genus Hucho; species Hucho hucho. The sequence goes on from QNTS01000332.1 coordinate 72,598, forward strand.
AATTGTGCCAAGAGACCACTTTGTTTTGACAAGCTACGTTTTCAAAACTGTTATGTTTACATGAATTCTGATTATTTCCAGGGATACACAACATCCTGAAATACAGTAGATGTAGATACCTTTGGTAGAAAGAATACTGTATTTCCCTTGATGTATTTATGCTGAATTTAAAACATGGCTCAACATACCCCACTCTCCCCTACCCATAGAACTTATGCTGTTGTCAGTCATAAAACTGAATCTTATAGCCATCCATGATCAGGCTTCCCCGGTAGCCTCCCCTCCCACCTCCTCCCCCCATGAGCTACCCTGTTATTACCCAGTTTTATTTGATGTGATTTTTTATGAAATCTTTAACGCTGCATTGTTGGAAAAGGACCCGTAAGTAAGCATTTCACTGTTAGTCTACACCTGTTGTCTATGAAGCATGTGACAAAGAACATTTTATTTGATTTATTGCGTGATATGGGGCACTCAGGTGCGAACATGTGAAATTGCGGAAGATCTGGCGTTCAGTGACATTGCAGCCAACTGTGTGTGAGTGCGTGTGTGTGTCATGGCATAGTGTGTGTGTTGGTGCTGCGCCATAAACGGACACCCACTCGCTCACCTGTGAGCAAACAACGCAACGAGCAGGTCTTTCAATGACCTGTGCAGAAAGGAGTGGTTGGTTTATAGTCAGTCACAGACAGTCAGTGATGGGGTGTGAGCTTATAGGTTTTGGGACCTGTGTTTCTTTAGTTAACCTCCCCATGACCAGTGATAGGCCCCTAGGCCCCTTACCCACTGCAGTTGTTAGGCCCCCTATCTATTAAAATGTGCACATTTTATGTTCTTAAAGGGTCAGTCAGCAGTTGCTACATCCATTTTTGTGATATAGGCCCATTGATTCTTGAAGAATATAACTTGAACATACCCCATCAGAACCCAACATATAAGCTTGTTTTATTCAAATTTTTGTAAACAAAGTAAATGTAGGCTATGTGAGCTATGTAAACAAACAGCCTCAAAACATGATTAAAACTATAATTTGTATATAATGGATGGTCAGTCCTTGCATGCATAGCTCTGTCTATTAATTTGAGAGTGATAACATTTCTCCTGCCCCATCCTTAGCTTTTTACTGAAACAAGTGGAAAACGCGATGTTATTGTTTATTGTTTCTACTGCTGATTGCCGCTTTAATATGTGTGTGGGGTTGTGTTTTGTTGGGATACTGTTGCCCAATTTATAGCCACTTGTATTGTCCAAGTAAGCTTGTGTGTAAACCTCAAATAGCCGTTTGGATAAATTATTGGACATGTAAAAAAAATATGCACATAAGACATGAGAAGTTGTGCAATTGCAATTGACTGTGTTCAATTTTACTTTAGCATGGATTTTCTGTGATGCTCAAATCCTTGCCTATAGCTCTACGTAGGCCATGTGTGCGCACTGTGCGGGCGGGTTGCAGAAAGGGAGCGTGAGGAAGGTGTTTGCTCTGCCCTGCTTTGCGTGCAAGAGAGGAGTGGTTCGTAGGCTTCAAGGAATGCAGGTAAATAATATACACGAGGAGTTTCCATGACGACTTCTGATGTGGTGAGGTTTCCTGCAGCAGTGTTGTCTAAATAGAAAAAGTGTTTCTCTTTTTGTGTTCAGATGATTCTCAATCTCCACCTTTGAGTGCGCTCTCTTTGAAAAATAAGAGACTCAATTAGGCCAGTTGGTGCACATACATTAATTAAAAGCAGGAAAGGTTACATACCACTGGGTTGACAAATTTTCTAAGTAATTTGTCAACCTAGTGTGACATGGAAAATACATTGGATTTGAAAAAGCAATCAGGCAGAGACTGTTGTTTTGAGGGTGACAATTTATGTCATCATGGTAACCAAATTTCAACATAGACAAACCTTGTATAAAATATGTTGACTTTGTACCTTTAAAAACAATGTCAGATCTTCAACTTATATCCACTTTCAGAAGAAAAACAATAGGCTGGGCAGCACAGCACCTCCTACTGGAGAATGACAGTGCATTCGGAAAGTATTCAGAGCTCTTGACTTTTTCAAAAAAATTAAAAATTACATTACAGCCATTCTAAAATTCATTAAATTGTATTTTTTCCCTTCGTCAATCGACACCAATACCCCATAATGACAAAGCAAAAACTGTTTATTTTTTTTACATTTTTGCAAATATAAATATATAAAAAAACTGAATTAGCACATTTACTTAAATGGTCAGACCCTTTACTTTGTTGAAGCACCTTTGGCAGCGATTACAGCCTCAAGTCTTCTTGGGTATGATGCTACAAGCTTGGCACACCTGTATTTGGGGAGTTTCTCCCATTCTTCTCTGCAGATCCTCTGAAGCTCTGTCAGGTTGGATGAGGAGCGTCGTTAAACAGCTATTTTCAGGTCTCTTCAGAAAAGTTTGATTGGGTTCAAGTCAGGGCTTTGGCTGGGCCACTCAAGGACATTCAGAGACTTGTCCCGAAGCCACTCCTGCATTGTCTTGGCTGTGTGCTTAATGTCATTGTCCTGTTGGAAGGTGAACCTTCGCCCCAGTCTGAGGTCCTGAGCGCTCTGGAGCAGATTTTCCTCAAGGATCTCTCTGTACTTTGTTCCGTTCTTCTTTCCCTCGATCCTGACTTGTCTCCCAGTCCCTGCTGCTAAAAAACATCCCCACAGCATGATGCTGCCACCACCATGCTTCACTGTAGGGATGGTATTGGCCAGTTGATGAGCGGTACCTGGTTTCCTCCAGACGTGCCAGTTGGCATTCAGGCCAAAGAGTTCAATCAAGGTTTCATCAGACCAGATAATCTTGTTTCTCATGGTCTGAGAGTCCTTTAGGTGCCTTTTGGAAAACTCCAAGCGGGCTGTTGTGTCTATTACTGAGGAGTGGCTTCCGGCTGGTCACTACCATAAATGCCTGATTGGTGGAGTGCTGCAGAGATGGTTGTCCTTCTGGAATGTTCTCCCATTTCCACAGAGGAACTCTGGAGCTCTGTCAGAGTGACCATCGGGTTCTTGGTCACCAAGGCCCTTCTCCCCCAATTGCTCAGTTTGGCCGGGCGGCCAGCTCTAGGAAGAGTCTTGGTGGCTCCAAACATCTTCCATTTAAGAATGATGGAGGCCACTGTGTTCTTGGGGACCTTCAATGCTGTAGACATTTTTGGTACCTCTCCCCAGATCTGTGCCTCGACACAATCTTGTCTGGGAGCTCTATGGACAATTCGTTCGACTTATGGTTTGGTTGTTGCTCTGACATGCACTGTCAACTGTGGGACCTTATGTAGACAGGTGTGTGCCTTTCCAAATCATGTCCAATCAATTGAATTTACCACAGGTGGAGTCCAATCAAGTTGTAGAAACATCTCAAGGATGATCAATGGAGTATCATAGCAAAGGGTCTGAATAATAATGTAAATAAGGTATTTCTGTTTTTATTTTGTAATAAATGAGCAAAAACGTCTAAAAATGTGTTTTCGCTTTGTCATTATTGGGTGTTGTGTGTAGATTGATGATTAAAAAAAAAGCAAATTCAATTTTAGAATAAGGCTGTAGCGTAACAAAATGTGGAAAAAGTCAAGTGGTCCAAATGCACTGTATCTATTTACAGCTACCCTCTGGTCTCCTATCCAGGGTTTTAAAGTCGGTGCTGACCGGAATCCTTGGGATGTCCCTTCTCCATTGAAGTTAAAAAGTAAAATGGTTACGGTTAGGGTAGGGGTTAAAGGCTAGGGTTAGGGTTTAGGGTTGGGTCGTCCCAAGGACACCGGATAGCACTGACCAGGGTTTTAACTAAGCCCAACCCTGCTTAGCTATGATATTTGTCACTGACTATTACCAATGTGCTATCGTGAGAAACTAAATACAGTGGGGAAAAAAAGTATTTAGTCAGCCACCAATTGTGCAAGTTCTCTCACTTAAAAAGATGAGAGAGGCCTGTAATTTTCATCATAGGTACACTTCAACTATGACAGACAAAATGAGGGAAGAAAATCCAGAAAATCACATTGTAGGATTTTTAATGAATTTATTTGCAAATTATGGTGGAAAATAAGTATTTGGTCA
>QNTS01000332.1:77400-123405 GCA_003317085.1 Hucho hucho
TGACCAAATACTTATTTTCCACCATAATTTGCAAATAAATTCATAAAAAATCCTACAATGTGATTTTCTGGATTTTCTTTCCTCATTTTGTCTGTCATAGTTGAAGTGTACCTATGATGAAAATTACAGGCCTCTCTCATCTTTTTAAGTGAGAGAACTTGCACAATTGGTGGCTGACTAAATACTTTTTTTCCCCACTGTATATTCACTGTTGCTATAGTTGTCATTCCAAAGGGTACACTCTTAGAAGAAATGCTTCCAAAAGGGTTCTTTGGCTGTCCCCATAGGAGAACCGTTTTTGGTTACAGGTAAGAACCCTTTTGGTTCCAGGTAGAACCCTTTTGGGTTCAATGTAGAATGGAATCAAAAAAGGTTCTTCAAAGGGTTCTCCTATGGGGACAGCCGAATAACCTTTTTAGGTTCTATATAGCACCTTTTTTCTAAGAGTGTAGGTTTAACAGAGCAAATGAAATGTGACCATACTTCATCACACATCATCAATAATGCTACTTAGGTCTACATAGCATTTGAAAGTCATCAACATCTATTGTTTCAATTCAACCAAAGATTCTTATAAAAACAGACAATAAAATAGGCCTAGGGTTTCAAGCTTCGGTTGATTTAAAATGTTATGATATTTAGTGATAGTGAATTGTGTCAATACAACCAAATATCAACATTTGAAGGAGCTGTATCTTCTGCTTGGATAGTTAAATCTGTGCCACTAACTTAGTTTGGCTTTAAAGATGCAGTCTGGGACCTTAAGCACAACAAATGTGTAACATATTGTAGGAATTGGATTCGTACGCCATCATTTGAATTGCAATATAGATATAATTTGGACACACCTACTCATTCAAGGGTTTTTCTTAATTTTTACTATATTCTACATTGTATAATAAGAGTGAAGACATCAAACTGTGAAATAACACATATGGAATCATGTAATAACCAAACAAGTGTTAAACAAATCAAAACATATTTTATATTTGAAATTCTTCAAAGTAGCCACCCTTTGCCTAGATGACAGCTTTGAACACTCTTGCTATTCTCTCAACCAGCTTCACCTGGAATGCTTTTCCAACAGAGTTCCCAAATATGCTGAGCACTTGTTGGCTGCTTTTCCTTCAATCCGCGGTCCAACTCATCCCAAACCTTCTCAACTGGGTTGAGGTAGGGTGATTGTGGAGGCCAGTTCATCAGATGCAGCATTCATCACTCTCCTTCTTGGTCAAATAGCCCTTACACAGCCTGGAGGTGTGTTGGGTCATTGTCCTGTTGAAAAACAAATGATAGTCCCACTAAGCGCAAACCAGATGGGATGGCGTATCGCTGCAGAATGCTTTGGTAGTCATGCTGGTTATTTGTTCCTTGAATTCTAAATAAATCACAGACAGTGTCACCGCAAAGCAACCCCACACCATCACACCTCCTCCTCCATGCTTCACGGTGGGAACCACACATGCTGAGATCATCCTTTCACCTACTCTGTGTCTCACAAAGACACGGCGGTTGGAATCAAAAATCCCAAATTTGGACTCATCAGACCAAAGGGCAGATTTCCACCAGTCTAATGTCCTTTGCCCGTGTTTCTTGGCCCAAGCAAGTCTCTTCTTCTTATTGGTATTCTTTAGTAGTGGTTTCTTTGCAGCAATTCGACCATGAAGGCCTGATTCACGCAGTCTCCTCTGAACAGTTGATATTGAGATGTGTCTGTTACTTGAACTCTGTGAAGCATTTATTTGGGCTGCAATTAACTCTAATGAACTCTTCCTCTGCAGCAGAGGTAACTCTGGGTCTTCCTTTCCTGTGGCGGTCCTCATGAAAGTCAGTTTCATCATAGCGCTTGATGGTTTTTGCGACTGCACTTGACATTGACTTTTTCCGGATGGACTAACCTTCATGTCTTAAAGTAATGATGGACTGCCGCTTCTCTTTGCTTATTTGAGCTATTCTTGCCATAATATGAACTAGGTCTTTTAACAAATAGGGCTATCTTCTGTATACCACCCCTACCTTGTCACAACACAATTGATTCCAGGTGACGACCTCATGTAGCTGGTTGAGAGAATGCCAAGTGTGTGCAAAGCTGTCATCAAAGCAAAGGGTGGCTACTTTGAAGAATATAAAATATAAAATATGTTTTGATTTGTGTAACACTTTTTTGGTTACTACATGATTCCATATGTGTTATTTCAAAGTGTTGATGTCATCACTATTATTCCCTAATGTAGAAAATAGTAAAGATAAAGAAAAATGAGTAGGTGTGGATGAGTAGGTGTGTCCAAACTTTTGACTGGTACTGTATTTATTATTACATTTTTTGCAGGACATAACATATCATACAAAATGGATGACGCAGTACACAACTGAATGACGCAATACACAATTGGATGACGTTTTACCTCATGAGCACCACTTTCAAATTACTGGCTGAAAATACAAAAAAGTTCTGGAGCATCACTTTAATTCCAGTTTGCCTTAATTTATATATAGGATTCATGATCTCCATCTCAACCAAAAATCCAAGTTAGATAATAGGACTAAATCAAATCAAAGGCACAGATGTCAATTCAACTTCTATTCCATTTTGGCTCAATGGAAATCTGTTGAAATTATGTAAAAACGAAGTTGATTCAACCAGTGTGTGCCCAGTGGTATTTAAAGTGTGATTTTATTATATTTAGTCATTTTATTTAGAGTTTTGGTTGAGATGGAGATGTGAATCCAACATATTGATTATTAATTTGTAGACAAACTGGAATTAAAGCCAGACTAAATCAGTGGCACAGATGGAACTATCCAAGCAGAAGATCTCCTTAATATTTTAATATTTTAATAATTTCCATTTTAAAATACAATAAATAGCCTATTAACAAGTTAACAAATTATATGTTGGATTCACATCTTCAACTCAACCAAAAATAAAAGTTAAAGAATGGGATTAAGCCAGTGGCTGAGATGGAATCTATCCAAGCAGTAGATCCATTTATTTTAAAAGTTGATATTTGGTTGGGTTGTCAACCAAACTCAATTCAATATTTATTTTGTAATACAGTAAATAGACATTTGGTTGACAACTAAACCAAAAGACAGACATTGTTTTTCCATTGGAATTTGGTTGTGCTTTTAGGTGGTTGACAGCATAGTGATAACAGTTTGGAAATTCAATTAACATTTGGCTGTATTTTGAGTGGGTGAATATAGGTTTTAATCTCATTGATCAACATCTCAACCAAATATTACCCAATTATCCACGTTGACGTGGTGTAAGCCTATGCAACAAAATGTGTTTATGAGTAAGAGACGTTTCAGACAGTATGAGACAAGGCTATGCAAATGTAAACTTGCTCATTGATCAAATAAGAGAGACACAATTAGGCCTACCAGTCGTTGCGCGTGCATTAATTTAAAGCAGGATATATCACAGCAAATGAGTTTAAGCTAATGAGTAAGAAATGTCTCAGCATCAGAAAAATCAAATGTCAACTTCGACATTAAAAAAAGAACTGAGCGTATTGTAACCAGACACCTGAGTCATAGAGAAGACTTTCTGATGACCACAGCTTCTCATAATTCTTTAAAAGACACACCGCCAGCATCTCGCACGCACTTGTTTGGCCCTGGCTCACCAAATCCATGGCAACCACTTGTTGAAGCCTCACTGCCCGTTGCTAAGATATTGAATGTATTCTACCAGAAAATCCTCCTACCCCCACCAAACTCAACCACCCTCCGAACGCACAGGGCGCACAGGCTGGCCATCATCTAACTTCCGCCATGCAGTGGGACAACAAACTTTTTTTAACCTTTATTTAAATAGGCAAGTCAGTTAAGAACAAATTCTTATTTACAATGACGGCCTACCCCGGACGACGCTGGGCCAATGGGCGATGCCCTATGGGACTCCCAATCACGGCCGGATGTGATACAGCCTGGATTCGAACTAGGGAATGTAGTGACTCCTCTTGCTCTGAGATGCAGTGCCACTAGGGAGCCCGAGTGGACCTTTGTCAATTTATACAGATCAATATACATGCATTTTGTCAAAAGTATAAGCCTACACTTTTAAGTTTAAATGGTCCTTGCTACACAAGTCCACCACTCATGCGGCAGGTAGCCTAGTGGTTAGAGCGTTGGACTAGTAACCGAATCCCCGAGCCGACAGGGTAAAAATCTGTCGTTCTGCCCCTGAACAAGGCAGTTACCCACTGTTCATAGCCCGTCATTGAAAGTAAGGTAAAAAAAAATGCTGTCTTATCTCCCCCTCCTTACACAACTGCCCAATTCATGTGTTTCAATTATTGCACCCTTATTTAGGAATAGACCAAATTGTTCAAATCTCCAACTGCTTGGCCCAAATTAATATTCCGAGGGGTGCATGTGGTCATAGGCCGGGGCTAGTGTATCGTGGGCCAATTTACGCACTTTATTGGCTAGTTTCGCAGCCTTGAGTTCAGAGTTGCCAGGGAAACGACAGGCCGTGTTGGTAGAGTTAGTTGGGTCTTGAATGTCATATTGTCAGAGAGAGGGAGAGATGGTGGGTTTACCCCCCCCCCCCCCCACTCCACTCATATCTTCCCCATAGCTCTCCCATCCTCCCCTCCCCTCTACTCTGCGATTAGCCTGCGCAGGCTCTCCGATTTCCATGAGAATGGCGACGGGCGGTGAAAGGGTTAAGCCTGATCTGGAGAGAAGGGGCGATAAAGCCCCCGAATGCAACGCTAATTTTCTGCTCCGCGGGGGAGCGAGAGAAAGGGAACAAAGCTCTCCGGGGGAGTCGCCGAAGACTCCGCGGCTTTACTATGTGCACCTGCGAGCTCAAAAGCTAGGGACAATGTGCCTCCGAAACGGGCAATTATGAGTGGGCCAGCCACCCGCTTTCTCTCCGGAGAAGGGGAGGGGGTGTGCAAGAAGGGGGAGAAGTGAAATTTAAAAGACGGGGAGAAAAGTAAATGATCGACCCTAAATCATTCTAACCCCCCCGCGCCTCTCCTACACCCCGGACGCCTCTGTCCCATCTCCCCAAACGTTTTTTTTGTCCGCCTCCTTCCGAAGTTTTATTTTAAGCATCCCCAAGCATAATGGTGTCCACCTGTGGTGCCACTGTTTAAACGTAAACCCGGGTCGTTTTGATTGAGCGCCTGATGTCAGGCCTATGGTTATTTTCTGTAATGATCGCGGACAGATGAGGTCACTCAAACAGCTGAGCGGCCAAAGCTGAAGAATAAGAACAATTGATAACGCGTTGTAAAACATTAGCAGTCACTTTAATAAAAAGCAAACATATGGCTATTGGCTAGTTTTAAATAATTGCAGTTTTTAGTGCCTGTATTGTGCTCTTATTTCTAAACAACTTTGCCTGACAAAATATGCTCCAAATGAGTCCCATATCAAAAACCGTCGATGAATCGACCTCCCAATCTGAAGTGTAATCTGCGCATTATGCATACTGGCACAATTGTAGTCTGTGTCAGGAATTTTCACAGAATAGCCTATAAACGGTGCGTCATCTTTGTGAAAATGCTATATAGATTAACATTTTCTACAATGGAGTGCATTTCTAAAATGTAAATGTTTGAAGAACAAAATAAAATTGCTTAAAAATGTAAAAAAAACTGCAAGGAATATATTGAGACCTGAGGATTTAAAAAACGTTTTAATACTTGTCATCCATGTCACATGAAAATGAGTTAACAAAAATACCCTTAGTATAGGGGCCTTAAAAATTGCTTATTTATACACATCAAAAGTTCCAAGACTCTCAAACAACAAGGATTAGACAACTAAATAAATTCAAAAAAAGTTTTACACACTTGGATTGCAATAAACATTCATGTTTCATTATTCCTTTCATATAAATTATAGTATTTAAACCCAACCAAAAATAATTTCTGATTTATTCCCTTTTTTATGCAAGTTGAGTGGATTTTTCCTTCAACTTAAAAAAAAAATAAAAAAAGTTGAAGCCAAACCAAAATGCATCGGTATGGGGTTTGGACATACAGTACTACTAAACACACCAGTTCATCTCACATACTTGTTGCCATTGGATCCAATGAACTCATAAGATTGTCCAACAGACTATACCATGTTATCCTATGAAATTGGATTGGCTTTAAAAACAAGCGAGCTTACTCACAAAGTAGTAGAAGGCACCAAGAGGCCATACTTGTATATTTAAAAAAAATAAGTCACTTCATTCATTCTCCCTTGGTCTCCCCATTTCACTGCACTAGCGGTTAGTTGATTTGAGATGTTCCGTTCTGAGAGAGGCCACATTGGGCCACACAAACAAAACCAGTTATGGAATCACAATCCTCGGAATCCTTGTGGTGGGTCATGTGATTTGTATGTCACTGGCCTTAGGAGGATAGTGATTGACTGACCCGGTTCCCAGTGTGTTGCGTTCCCGTCGTGGGGCCCCTCTGTTTCTGCATCCCAAATGGCACCCTATTCCCTTTATAGTACACTACGTTTGACCATGCAGGGCCCAGGTCAAAAGTAGACCACTATATGGGGAATAGGGTGCCATTTGGGACACAGCCCATGTCTCCCTCCCGGTTGGTGTAGTTCATGATGATTACCCATCAACCCGAGGGGCCGACACTACTGTGCCAGTAGGATAATGCTGGAGACAGAACACAATGGAACATTGTGAAAATACTACAGTCACATACATAGGGGCCTGGGCGTTTTTGAATGGAAGCTTGTGATGTCAAGCTCAGTTTTTGTCAAAGAGGGAAAAAATATATACACAAACAAACATTTAATCATCATAAAGTCTATGTACAGTACAGCAGTCAGTCATAATGAGAAGTTAATCGAGAAGGGTCTCCGTCCAAGAAGTGGATGGGCGACTCAACAAAATAACCTAGTCTTGGGACAGAGGACGGGATGGACGAGGGGGGGCTCATTATTGTAGTCAAAATGCAGAGGTAGAAAAATAACCTTTTTATATAAAGTCACTGTTTTTTATAATGCAACACAGGACCATAATGAGTGGGTCTGACAATGTTGTGCCCAGCGTGTGTGACAACTGGTGTCCTTGTGTCTCTCCAAGCCAGCACACTCACATTGAGTCCCAGTCACTATCCCCACCAGTCCCTAGATATGAGTGAGTGGCACAGTCCCACTGAGATAGTGTTGCTGGACGCTGTAGCCTCCTCTCTGGGCGACAGGGTCATTGGTGTCCCCCCCGGGGATGTACATACTGATCATATCCCTCAGGTCCCCCTGGAGAGGCCCGCGGTGGTGGTTAGGTCCACCAGTCGGGGAGTGCGACACTGGCTCTGGCTTCACCATGGACATGACTGGGTTAGGCTGCTGGTGGCTGCTGTAGGACATGGGGCTGAGGAGGAGAGGNGGGGGGGGGGGGGGGGGGGGGGGGGGGGGGGAGATGCTGTTATAGACTTAATTATATCAATGTAATGTTATGCTACAGTATGCCATGTCAGGCCACGCCACTAAATTGTCAGGTCTGCGCTATTCTACATGACAGACAATCATGCCTACTCAGTTCAATACAAATCATTTATATCTGAAACGTGTCGTAAAGAACGGACCGATTATGAAGTGTCACATTTTTCTATTTCATCTTAAATTTGCAACAAGTTCAGTATTTTCTTTGTGATAGAGTGGATTTGTCAAATAAAAAAAGTGCAGATTCATATTGATTCCAAGGCCGACCCATCTGAATTAAATAATTACTTCTGCATGACAGTCAGAAGAGGGGCATGCAATAGATAATACTGGGTGCAGACAGACCTGCATAGATCTGATGTGACCAGTAATGAGTCACCTCTAGGGAGAGCCCATGGAATCCACCCTGTCTGTTTACAAACAGCATGGGATGGGGATTGGGGACAGGACAGGTCCAGACTAGTTAGGCCACCAACTACAGCACCATGAAGCGAACTGCAGATATTCTCAGTTAAATAATTCTTAAACCAACTAAAGGCGCTTAAAGATATCAGGGTGAGGAATTATTTTACATTGGAAGCATGAAAAAGCTGTGTGAATGTGTTAATTACGCAATTTTTTTATTATGAAACTAAATGAATCACTGGTGTCTCTCTGCAAGAGGCCTGGGAGAAGGCACTGATGTGGACTAGATGATTGTGGGTAAAGGACCACACACAGAGTTTTCCCATAGAGTGGGCCTCTACACAAGCTCTACAATCCACAGGCCTGAAAACAAGTAAACAACCTATACTTAACCAATTGTATGTTTTTAAAACTGCAGTGCTTTGTGTTATGTTGCAAGTGTGAAACTGTGTGCGCTGCTATTTTGGCCGGGTTCTTGTTAGAGATTTTTAATCTCGATGAGACTAGCCTGGTAAATAAAAAAAGGTGAAAAACAAAATTGTAAAAATATTAACCAAAGTTCTAAAGACATAAGGTAGAATGTTTTAATAAATTATAGGTTAAATGACAGGTTTAACTTTTTTTTTTAATGATTTTATACCTAAAAATGTGTAGGGTATTTAGCATTTCTGAACAACAAAAATACAAAGTGATCTTCTGAAAAACAACAATTGGGAGAAAGACAAAACAAAAGTTATGGCTCTGTGCTGGATGGGTGAGGGTTGTGAGTCACGACATGGGTTCTAATTCATCTTAGTTTTAAACTGGCAAATCCAGTTAGGCCCCATGTGTTTGTTGCCAATCAGATTCAATATTTACAGAAATTCATCAAATGTGTGCGAGTCAGAATGTTGGAAGTGTTTAACAAACAAGTGTTTAACAAAATTTGAGCAACTCAAGTAACTCAAAACCCATCATGTTCATTATCTGATACATACATTTGGAAATACACTGACAAGGCATGAAGCTGGCTGGACTTGTACTGATTGTCTACTGCATGAACTAATAAAATGTATTAAAATGCGAACATTAAAAAGTTATGTTAAATCATTTGTTCTATGTTGGTCGATTAATGATTTATAGTCTATTAAAAACAGCAGGCTATATCATTTTTATGTGATAAACTGCTCTTGCAATAATTGGGCCTAAAGTAATGTGATTTAACAATAAGTCTTGATTAGTGCAACATTGATTCTGCAGCAACCACTGGTTTAAAGCAGAGAACGTGGGTGTCTGTTTAGAATAGCTCAAATCTTATCACAACTACGAGAAGATGGCAATTTGCAAACTTCAGGCTGCCGATCCACTGACAGGTTTATAATTGGTTCCAAATCAGTTAAGAAACGTTGTCTAGGCTATATAAAAGGGTTCAACGCTTTCAAGTGTTGAGGTAGGTTAAGTTGAGGGTGACCTTTTCATACAATACGCAATAAACTCAGTAAATACAGGTGTCAGATTACAAGTGTGGCAACTGGCGAGCGAGCGTTGTCATTAAACTTTCGTTATAAAAACTGGATTTACATGAAAGCTATAAAAGATTGTCTTTCTCAATTAGGCATTAGAATCAGAACATGCGGAATGGAATTTAGAACTGGAGCAGATCCTACCTGTAAGTGTTGGCGCCGTTCATATACGTCTGTGCTGCGGTCATGGCCTGGGGGTACTGGAGCGCGGACAGGTCGTAGCGGTGCAGCTGCTGAGTGTAGCCCAGGGCCTCGCTCTGCATCCCGGCGTAACCTCCCGCCGGGCCCCACCCGTAACTCTCCATCCTGGGGCTCGCACCTTGGCCCTGCGCGGCGGCCGCGGCCAACAGGTTCCCGGCAGAGAGAGGGTACTTCCCCATCTGGTTGTCCTTCTTGAGCAGGGGCTTGGATTTACGGCGTGGTTTGTACTTGTAATCGGGGTAATCCTTCATGTGCACCGCCCTGAGGCGCTTTGCTTCGTCAATGAATGGCCGCTTCTCAGCATCAGTCAGTAGCTTCCACTCGGCGCCCAGCCGCTTGCTGATCTCAGAGTTGTGCATCTTGGGGTTCTCCTGGGCCATCTTGCGGCGCTGGCCTCTAGACCAGACCATGAAGGCGTTCATGGGTCTTTTGACCTTGTCCATGGGGTCCCCGCCCGGAGGACACAGGGATTTAGACCCCGGGTGAGAGTTGCCGGTGACCGGAGACATGGCGGTTTGGTGCGACTGCTGTTGCCCAGAGGGCTTCAACTCGTGTTCCATCATGTTATACATAGTTGTCTGGAACTTGTAAAGTGTCTCAGTTCAAAATAAATCAAGTTGAAATTAATTTTAAAAAACGAAGTATACAGTCAAAGCCTTTGTCACCTGTTACCTGTCGACCTTTGGCCGGGTGGTTTTCCCGTTCTAGAATGACAAGTGGAAACCGAATGCACAGTGTTCCAAATCAACTAATTAGAAGACACCGGATTCGAACAACGGGGAATAAATTACGAGTCGGTGTGTGAAGCGGTCATTAGGCTACATATATCAAGCGAGAGAAAACTCAACGATAAAAAGTTTGACGAATTGTTTGAGCTGTAAAAAAAATAAATAAATGTGAAAACCCTTCAGTCTGTAAGCCTATTTCTTTCGGCGCAGGGCTTCAGACAACCACCTGTAGAGACTGAATTCTGTAAACTGAAGAGTCCTGCGTGATGACAAAAAAAGTGATTCCATTTCAGGAGATAATTGTATTCGAAAGGTCCGGACCAATCCCCGAGCGCGATAGGCTTCCCCGTGCGCGCGCTCATTTGCATAACTATAGTTGGGGGCGCGAGTTGCACGTGCTGGAGGCACTGAGGAGTGGAGCACTTGTTGATGAGCGATAGAAAGTGTGTGAGGGACGGGGTGCTTTCCAATGAGAAAAAGTTATAATCCCGAATACACTCATTTAAAAGTGTGAATTTTGCTCTAATTATTTATAATAAAGAGTTTAAAAATCATGGCATTGGCAGTTTGGCACACAGCCAGCATGCGCATGAATGAATGTTCATAAAATCGATTTACTTTTTGTGCTTCCACGATTACGAGCAAAACGGAACAAATGTAAACAAATGATAAAACATTAATATATTTTAACATATTTAATCGTCTTTTGTTTTCATCATCATTTCAAGACAATCATTTTGGGCTATTTTATACAAGGATACTTTTATTGCGCTTGGAACAAAATGCGCACAATCCTATTTCAGTCCACAACAACAACAGCCACAATGACAAATTACGTTTAGCAAATGACTTTGTTGTGTCTGTGAACGGTCTGCTCGTTTTCTAGACGTCTGCCATCGTTCAAACGATTGTTAGCCTATAAAGACGTCCATGACTTCTATACATGGTATTGATACGCTTACAATGGCGCACAGAATCACGGTGGGGTTCCATGAGAATGAGGAAAAGGTCTGTTGGTTCGGCCAAATAGAAGCCTTTCTTATGCTGCAGTTCCAAAGGAATAGGTCTTTGTTAATGTTTCCCAAACCTACGAGGGGCATGCTGTCTCTCTATTTACCCCAGTACCCAACATCCTCCTTCCTTTCTTACCATTATTTTGAAAGGAAAGGATACAGACTTGTCATCATTCAAGTGATGTCTATCCTATAACTACAGGTCTATGCTCCTCACCAAGCTCCATCAAAAAGTCATGCATGGCTGAATCGCTAAAGTGGATAATATAGACCTAGTGTATACTGTAAATTGGTGCTTTCATTTCACCAATATATTCAATGCACTTTAAAGTGATTGTTTGTACTTTGAAACAGCTCATGGTGCTGTCAGGTCACAGTGAAGTTTAGAATATGCTGACAGTCTTTAGTTGCTCTCTGAGGTTTCTAGCATCCAGGTGACCCATGGGAAAAGCTCAGGGGAGAGAGGAGCAATAGGTGAGACGGTTTCTGAGTCACCTGGCACCTGCCTGCCAGACGTTATAACCTGTTGGTGTGTGTGTGTGTGTATGTGTGTTCCCCCAATAGGTGAGACAGTTTCTGTGAGAGTAACCTGGCACCTGCCTGCCAGACGTTATAACCTGTTGGTGTGTGTGTGTGTGTGTGTGTGTGTGTGTATGTGTGTTCCCCCAATAGGTGAGACAGTTTCTGTGAGAGTAACCTGGCTGACAACACCTGACCGACAAACGTTAGAAATCACTCTCTCTCTCACTCTCTCGTTCTCTCTCTCAATGTCGCTCTCTCTCTCTGTGTACCTCAGTGTCTGCAAGAGTTTAAGTGCATGTGCTTGATGGCAGGTGTGTTGAAGAGTGTTTTGTGTGTGTGTAAATGTGTTAGAGGGAGAGAGTGTGTTTGGTGCAGGTGTACAGTATGTTACGTAAGAGTGTGTGTTCTGTATAGACCTATGGAGCGCAGGTGTGCGTGAGATTGTGGGTCTTGGTGGGGGGCTACAAGCCTTAGAGAGAGTGTGTGTAAATGAGTGAGAGAGTGTGTGTGTGTGTGTTTTGTATGGTGAGTGGTGTTTGTGTGTTTTAGGCCTTTGGGTTGCAGGTGTGGTGTGTGTGTGTGTGTGTGTGTGTGAAGAGTGTGTGAGTGTATTGTATGGTGAAGCCAGGTGTTGGTCTTCTCTGTTCGTGACTGACAGAAACGCCCAGACGCCAATCACACTGGGGATTGTGGGGCTCCACTCTGCCGTTTCCGTTTCCAAGACAACCCCCTTTGGAATCTTTTGCAACACTCCCTCCCTTTCTCCTCTCCTCTTTTCCACTCTCTCTCTCTGTTTTTTTCTTCTTTCTCCTTTTTTTTGTACAAAAACAACTCGCCAACTCAGGACCTCTGCCTCAGTCACACACTCTCACATGGACGCACACACAGTCTCTTTCCCCTCTCTTTCACTCTTACTCTCCCTTCAAACACACACACACGCACACACAACAGGCACATACTGTAAATGCACCACCCACCACTTTGCCTAGGCCACTCTTTGTCAATGTTAAAATCCTGTTTTCAAGTCCTTGAAAGTTAAAATCTGCAGCAGCAAGTTGCAACAAGGTTTTCCATTCCTACTGCTTGACAAAAGTCCAAACACTCACACCATTGTCCCGGGCCTTGCCTCAATACTAATTGACTGGTGCGGCAGCACCTGTGCTATTGTACTATATGTTTACTATTAGAGCTCGCTAATAACTTAAATATGGGGTTTGTTCGCATTTCTACACATAGGCTACATCAAATAAAATAATATTTCATTTGTCACATACTTCGTAAATAACAGGTGTAGACTAATAGTGAAATGCTTACTTACATGTCCTTTTCCAACAATGCAGAGTTAAGATAAAGATACAAAAAAATACAAATAGAAATAGTGACACAAGGAATAGAACACTCAGTGAGTAACGAATAACAACAAACACCTACACCATTGAGAGCATCTTGACTGAATGCATCACTGCTCGGTATGGCAACTGCACCGCCCTCGATCACATGGCGCTACAGAGGGTGGTGCGGACAGCCTAGTACATCACTGGGGCCTAGCTCCCTGCCATCCAGGACCTCTATATCAGGCGGTGTGAAAGGAAGGCCCGGAAAATTGTTAAAGACTCCAGCCACCCAAGCGCCACAGACTGTTCTCTCTGCTTCTGCACGGCAAGCGTTCTGGTGCATCAAATATGACACAAACAGGCTCCTGAACAGCTTCTATCCCCAAGCCTTAAGACTGCTAAATAGCTAACAGAATGGCTACACAGACTATCTGAGTTGACCCTTGTATTTTATTTTTTACACTGTCTCTGCACACTCACAGTACTCTACACACTCGCACACAATTACACTCCATCACACACATAACATGCACACACATTTATACTGACTCTACACAATCATGCACACACATACACTCACATACAATCATAATTTACGCTGCTGCTACTCTGTTTATCATATATCCTGATGCTTAGTCACCTTACCCCTATACATATCTACCTCTATCACTCTAGTATCCCTGCACATTGTAAATATGGTATTGGAACTAACCCTGTATATAGCTTCATAATTTCCTGTGTTCTTCTTATTTGTTTTTCTCGTGTGTTTTTGTTCTACTTTGTGTTATTTTTAGTGCTACATTAATATTGATTACATTAATATTGATTACTGCATTGTTGGGTTTGGAGCTTGCAAGAAAGGCATTTCACTGTACTGTGCATGTGACATTAAAAACATGACATTTTAAACTTGAACAATAACGAGTAAAAGTAACATGGCTATATACAGAGAGTACCTGTAACGAGTCGATGTGCAGGGGTACGAGGTAATTGAGGTAGCTATGTACATATAGGTAGGAGGAAAGTGACTAGGCAACACAATAGAAAATAGACAGTAGCAGCAGCGTATGTGGTGAGTTTGAATGTGTGTGTCAGTGTGAGTGTGTGTGTGGCGTCAGTATGCATGTGTGCGCGTGCTATGTGTGTGTGGGCATATGTAGTGTGTGTGTGTATGTGTGTGTTAGGATGTCAGTGTAAGTATGTGTGAGTGTGTGGGTAGAGTCCAGTGTGTGTGCATAGAGTCAGTGCAAGAGAGTTAGTGCAATAGAAGGTCAATGCAGGTAGTCCGGGTAGCCATTTGATTAACTATTTAGCAGTCTTGTTTCGTATTCTTATGGCTTGGGGGTATAAGCTGTTCAGGGTCCGGTTGGTTCCAGACTTGGTGTATTAGTACCGCTTGTCGTGTGGTAGCAGAGAGAACAGTCAATGGCTTGGGCCTTCCTCTGACACCGCCTGGTATATAGGTCCTGGATGGCCACCCACTGTTTGACCTTGCGGTCGGGTGCCTTGCAGTTGCCGTACCAAGCAGTGATGGAGCCAGTCAAGATGCTGTCAATAGTGCAGCTGTAGAACTTTCTTGACAATGCTTAGAAAAACCAGCGAGTTGCATATCCATGTCCGTTGATAGGATAGTCTCGAACGGAGACCATCTAGTTTGTTCTCCAGTGACTGTACGTTTGCCAACAAAACAGGGCTATGGCGGTCTACTTGCTCGCCGATGTAGTCTCGTCAAGACGCAGCCTGGCTTGCCTCTCTTTCGCCGCTGCTTCCTCTTTAGAATCCCAGGGAACAGGGTCTGGTCCGGTGTAAGCAGAACATCCAGAGTTGAAGTAAAAATCTTCATCCAAATCGAGGTTAGTGATAGCTGGGAAACATTACAAAGATCAATGTAAAAAAACACGCAAAATAGCAGAATTGTTGCAGTGGAGCCTGTAGCTATCCACTGCAACGCCATCCTAGTGGTAGTGTGCTTTAGGATGTGAGTATAGACTACACAGTCTATATACTGTCTGTTACTTTGGCTGTTGTTGTTGTGAACTCAAAGACTGATCTGAAATCAGTTGGATCACATTTCTCATGAGGCTCGGCTTCATTCCTTAAATTCTTCCGCTCTTCACCACGATGTGAGCAGGAACGATTCACGCTACTAAAAACAAACATTTTTGGAACACGAGAGTTTGTATCTGTTTTCATAGTTTTCTAATCACAAGAAAATTGAAGAATAACAACATTTGTTTGATAAGAAAACTAAGAGTAAGATGGCAAATAATGCATTGAGACGACAAAGGCTAAGCCGGGTACGGGTTTTGCGACCATGCCCCCAGTCATGTGGTTATTTTGTTTCTCCCATAAGGTTATTTTGTTTCAGCTTGAAGCACACTCAGGCGGCCCTCGCTTGAACCAGTCCATATTCAGCGGCTGCGTTCAAACTCCTTGGATAGACGTGCAGTATTCTTGAGAAAGCTTGGGGTTACCAATGGCGACCTTCCTCTCCCGGATGCCAGTACCTCGGCCTCGGCCGAGTTGCAGGACACATGGAGGGATTTGGGCCTGTGGTCCGAGGAGATGGAACTAGCCTCCCAGCAGGGCAATAGTGAGCCTCCTAATTCGGTCTCCCACGGTGACGCACAGGGCCAAGGTTTGGATGAGGACATGGTGTCCCTTGCAGGCTCCGAGAGTTTCTCAGTTGATGAGGAGGATTTAGTTCAAGGGTAGCCACCTCCTCATGCTATGGGTGTAGCGGGAGGAAGCCCTGGTATCCAATGTGTCGTTCAGAGAACTGTGCCACGTTTGGAAGTGGAGTGACCCCCCCCCCTCCTGCGGCAGAAATCATCCAGGTTCGGAGGGAAGTTCCTGCCCTCTGTGACCACCTCAGTCAAGCACCACCTGCCTATTTTTAACGGATTTCAGTGAGGAATTGACAACAACCTGGTCTAAGATGAGGCTGCATTGGTATTTGCACTTCATGGATTTGGAGGGGATGGAGAAGGCGGGGCTGGTGCGCACACCTCTGGTGGATGGTAAGCTGGCTGGCTATCTAGCTAATGGCTAATGCTAATCCTACACTACATCCTACATGGTGGCTTACATCTACAGGCAGAGAGGGGGGACGCGGTCTCTCCCCCTCCTCACATTAGCGTGCTCCCTGTGGCTGTGGAGCGGTGCGCAGTTTCTCTTGCTTCAGGTGATGCATGTTCCCGGGTACCTCAACAGGTGTGGATCTGCTATTCAGGGGAGGCCCTCTCCCTTAAGAGTGGAGGTTACACCCCTGGGTTACCCAGATATGGAAGAGGTTTGGCAGGGCCGATGGAGGTCTTTACGCATCGCGAGAAAACATACAGTGTTGTCTGTTTTTCACGGTGAGAGACCTGAGTGATCCTTTGGGAACGGACGCTCTGGCGCACCAGTGACCTCGGACCCTCCTTTACGCATTCCACCCTGTGGAACTGATTCAGCCAACTGTGGAGAGGGTGCGCTGGCAGGGCTTATCATTGATTCTTGTGGCTCCCCGTCAGCCCAGGCAGCCTTAGTTCGCGGATATCATTCACCTGTTGGGCGGGGGGTCCCACTAATACTAGGGATGTGAGAAATTGACTGTTTTTACTAACGTATAAATGGCAATTTTTTTTATTCAGTTAACGACAAGAAACATTCATAAAATTCCATGTGAATTCACAATGCAGCTGCTGCCAGCAACGTTTGGGTCTCATAGTGTGTCCTTTTTAGATGGTTACTCATAGTCCCTGTAATATCATTACTGTGCCTCAATTGCACATCGCAAAGTTTGCATTTCCTTCTTATTTAACTTTTCAAAGCATTGCCATACAGGACTTCGCTGCTGCCATTTGTCTTTCTTTCTTTTTCCAACTGTTAACAACAATGACATAGTGCTGGAGAATTGATTCCTTCACTCCTTGCACGTCAACTCCCGGTGTCAACTCCCATTTCTGAGTGTCAATATTTGATTCTGCTGGGAATCGACTCCTGAGATTCAGTATTTTTGGAATGTACTTCCGAGAACACAAACACCTGCATCTTTCATAGTGAGCTAGTGAGGGATGGAGAGAGGAGCAAAGTATAGGCAGGTCGGCAACCAGGCTTCGCTTCATGCAGGTTCGCTTCATGCTGTTCAGTTTCTGCATCAAAGTCATATCGCTGATCTACCTTTAAATTACACACATTTCCCCAGGTGTTTATATCGTCTAGTCAGGCTATAAACACGGAAAATAATATATTTTGTGATAACTGCAATGTGACTTTAATTTTGTGGAGGGGATTCGTTTAGGATATTTTTTTAACGTTAAGTATCCCAATTTCGTTTAAATGTTTAAACGTTCACACCCCTAGTTGCAACTCCCTTTGCCAGGGACCTGTTGTTCCAGGCACACGGGTGTCGGAGATTTGGTCCCTATGGCCCTGGCCCGAGATGGCCAATCTGATGACTATAGGTTTACCTCTGAACATTAAAGCTACTATTCAATCTGCAAGGCCACCCTCCACAAGAGGAGCGTATGCGTATAAGTGGCAGCCGTTTGAGCTCTGGTGCCAAGATAAAGGACTTGTTCCTTTTCAGTGCTCTGTGAGGGACCTCCTAGTGTTCCTACATTAGCTTTTTGAAGCTGGTTCAGGCATTCTCCACTTTAAAAGTGTACATGGTCGCTATATCAGAACAGTCTCTAAACCTATTGCGCAAACATGGAATTTGGCTCTGGTTTTGGAGGCGCTGTGTGCGCCCGCCTTTGAGCCTCTGGAGTCAGTGCACCTGAAGATCCTCTCCTACAAGATAACCCTGCTAATGGCTTTTAGCCTCGGCTAAACATATTTGAGACCTCCACGGGTTATCCGTGCACCCTTTCTGTACTCAGATAATTGCTGCAGCACCCTCAGCACCCCTACTTCCCGCGGCAGGGCTTCCAGCGAGGCTCAGATTTCATTGGCCTTGTCAGGCGTGAATTTAGTTCTTCAATCAAAGTTGCGAGATTGCAACTCCCCATAGTTGGGTCATCTTTATGAAACTGACATTTGTCCCCAAAAAATCTCAAGTGTAATTTCTCCCAAAATTACCTATTGGATCACTGATATTAATTATTATGTTGAATTATTATTATTATTATTATGTTTTCAAATCAGATATTATGCATTTTACCACAATTTCCACAAAAGTCTCATTACCGTAACTGCCAAAAAAAGTAAGCAAATTAATTTTTTCACTTTGCTCCCCAAATAAAAAGGACTGACTTAAACATAACACTGAAAATAAAAATATTTTAAATGAAAGTATACAATTATAATAAAATGAAATCAGACTTTTCCCCAGTTTTAGCTTTTTAGCCATTTTGGTAATGATAAGGCCATGTGAGGTAATGTGAGGTGTTTGAGAATAAGAACCTCATTAAGAAGGCATATAAGAGAATAAATTAATCTAATTTCTAATCCTCCAGATGATGCATCATGGGTGAATAAAACTTTATTCACAAACTGATTGGAGTTTTTACAGGAACTGACATTTAATCCTAGTAAAAATTCCCTGCCTTAGGTCAGTTAGGATCACCACTTTATTTTAAGAATGTGAAATGTCAGAATAATAGTCGAGAGAATTATTTATTTCAGCTTTTATTTCTTTCATCACATTCCCAGTGGGTCAGAAGTTTACATACACTCAATTAGTATTTGGTAGCATTGCCTTTAAATTGTTTAACTTGGGTCAAATGTTTCAGGTAGCCTTCCACAAGCTTCCCTCAATAAGTTGGGTGAATTTTGGCCCATTCCTCTTGACAGAGCTGGTGTAACTGAGTCAGGTTTGTAGGCCTCCTTGCTCGCACACGCTTTTTCAGTTCTGCCCACAAATGTTCTATAGCAAAGCACCCCCACAACATGATTCTGACACCCCCATGCTTCACGGTTGGGATGGTGTTCTTCGGCTTGCAAGCCTCCTCCTTTTCCCTCCAAACATAACGATGGTCATTATGACTAAACAGTTCTATTTTTGTTTCATCAGACCAGAGGACATTTCTCCAAAAAGTATGATCTTAGTCCCCATGTGCAGTTGCAAACCGTAGTCTGGTTTTTTTTGGCGGCTTTGGAGCAGTGGCTTCTTCCTTGCTGAGCGGCCTTTCAGGTTATGTCGATATAGGACTTGTTATACTGTGGATATAGATACTTTTGTACCTGTTTCCTCCAGCATCTTCACAAGGTCCTTTGCTGTTGTTTCATGTTTACTTTTCCACATTAAAAACACTTACATACCTGTCTAGGTTGGAACTGTTGCGGTTAAAATACAATAAATAATTTAATTCTGAACTGGAATAAATCGAATGATCACATCACACAGATGTAGATCATAAAACACACACATACACACAGTCCTAATGAGAGGTGTGTGGCTGGTTGAAGTTTTCAACAATCATGTCTATTTTGGGCACAGTTTTTGACAGTGCAACACTGAGGTCATGCTCAGCATTGACACTGTTTCTGTACTTGAGAACCCTGACTTACAGAGGTATGTGGTAGTTTGACCTAGTCTTGTAGATGACGAAAGAGTCAGTCCGTCCTCTGGCGAAGGACGACGTCTACTCGTTGGGTCTTGACACACTCACAAACGGAGTTTTTCGTAGAACGAAGTTAGGCAAATAAGGTCAAGTCTTATTTTTCATAATGAACATTGTCGTTGTCAAGGTTGGATCTGAACAGAAGTTGTTATTAAAGATGTCATTTTAGTACAGTAGGCCTGATCATTTCTCATCTGTACTGTTTTTTAGGGTTGCACTATCAGTAGCTAGTTAGCTTGCTTTGGCTAACGTTAGCTATTAGCTGTGTAAAGTTACAAGGCCAGGGGATTGTTTGAAGGATAAACTCACATCTACTACTAGAGATAGTACTCCCTTATTTCTGCTTATCGTCACCTTTTATAAAATGACAACTTATGGAACAATCAACTGAATGAAAAGGTGAAAGCTTCGTGTCAAAGGACTTCGTAAGACGGGACAAGACTTTGTTGAGGGACCCAAATGGTAGTACAACACGGACCTACAAACCAGTCCTGCACAGCAAAATAAGTAAACAAGCAAAACTCTCTGAGTAATGGTACGTGAAGTGGGTGTGTTTTGTGTAACACCCGCGAGGAGCAAATTTCTCAAAGTTTGTATGAAAGAGACAAAAAGTCAGCACTGTATTTGCGTTTCATGACGATTGAGCTCAGTCAGAACTTGTGGCCAGCATGAGTCCATTTCATGACAGCGGTGAGTGATGGCGAGCGGGAATAACAGGTCAGTGGCTTGGACGACAGCGCTGCAGCGTGTGGGTCGCGATGTGATCTTCAAGAAAACTGCAGAAGATTCGGTAAAAAGCGAAGCACATGGGCATCTCCCTCTACAACCTCTCCCCAAACTGAGCAGAGACCGATGATAAGCAGAGAGCGCACTGAACCGAGAGCGCAGTTGCACTTGGCCAAATCAATTCAATTAATGAAATAATTCTACATTTACGTCGCGACCCATACTTTAAGAAACGCTGTGTTAGTGGTTTGTAGTCTATAATGTTACTTGGGCTACAGTTTAGGCTCACATATGCCTAAGGCTAAAGTAGGTTAACCTTTCATTTAATGATGTTAAACACTCTTGAAACTCGTGTCTATACTTGCAATAGCCTACATGCCTATTTAACAACACCCTGTAACATATCCTATTTGTAGATGATTGTTCAGGAACTTTCAAAAACAACACACAACAAAATATAACAAAACCAAAGCGGATGTATAATAACTTGTCAATAGAGACAACGTAGGGGGATTAGTCTGGTGTTATTATATCAATCCTTCCTCCTTTCTTGTCCATGCGACAGTTTCGGGGTCATTACATATAATTATCTTCACACCTCTGCTCCTCTGTCTCTCTCTCTCTCGTCCAGGGCGTGTTGAGACGCATCTACCACCCTCAAAGCAGGTGTTGATGGGCGATACATGACGTTGACATCCGCTGAAGCCTACTGTGAATGATTCTAGACCTTAGCGGTAGTCTACCGCACTGCTGTGCGCTCCCCGACTACTGTTTGCCGCGTTTGCATTGGTGACAAATTAGCAGCACATTTATGCATGACAATGCGCAACGCGACGGGAGGGTAACGGTGAATAGAATAAGGAACGCGTTTAGCCAGTGTGGAGTGTCGAATCTAGCACGTCATTACTAATATGTCAACCCCGAGGGAGGGATAGTGCGAGGTTTTCGCACCCCAGATAATGCGCGATTAGGGCGATCAGCGGCAATTTGGTGGTTTGTTGGTGATTAAAATAAATCAATATGCCTTTACCACACTGCGATAAGAGGCTGATAATCACGTGTGAACAGCCCAGAAATATATCTTTTTTTATCGTTGATATCAAAACATTCATTATAGTACTTTATTAAAAGTGAGTCATTCTCAAAAGTGTTTTGGGATATACAGTGCCTTCAGAAAGTGTTCACATCCCTTGACTTTTCCACAGTTATTGTGTTACAGCCTGAATTTAAATTTGATAAAATTGACATTTTGTGTCACTGGCCTACACACAATACCACATTATGTCAAAGTGGAATTATGTTTTTCTAACTTTTTGACAAATTAATAAAAAATGAACATCTGAAATTTGTTGGGGCAATAAGTATTCAGCCCCTTTTGTTATGGCAAGCTCAAACAAGTTCAGAAGTAAAAATGTGCTCAACAAGTCACATAATAAGTGGACTCTGTGTGCAATAATAGTGTTTAACATGATTTTTGAATCACTACCTCATCTCTGTACCCCACACATACAATTATCCGTAAGGGTCCTTCAGTCAAGCAGTGAATTTCAAACACAGATTCAATCACAAAGACCAGGGAGGTTTTTCAATGCTTCATAAAGAAGGGCACCTATTGGTAGCTGGGTAATAAAGCAGACACTGAATATCCCATTGAGCATGGTGAAGTTATTAGTTACACTTTGGATGGTGTATCAATACACCCAGTCACTACAAAGATACAGGCGTCCTTCCTAATTCAGTTGCCGGAGAGGAAGGAAACTGCTCAGGGATTTCACCATTAAAACAGTTAGAGAGTTTAATGGCTGTGACAGGAGAAAACTGGGGATGGATCAACAACATTGTAGTTACTCCACAATACTAACCTAAATGACAGAGTGAAAAGAAGCAAGCCTATACATAATACAAATATTGCAAAACATGCATTCTGTTTGCAATAAGACACTAAAGTCGAACTGCAAAAAATGTAGCAAAGAAATTAACTTTAAGTCCTGAATACAAAGCATTATGTTTGATACAAATCCAACACAACACATCACCTAGTACCACTCTTCATATTTTCAAGCATGGTGGTTGCATCATGTTATGGGTATACTTGTCATCGGCAAGGACTAGTTTTTTAGGATAAAAATAAACGGAATAGAGCTAAGCACCGGCAAAATCCTAGAGGAAAACCTGGTTCAGTCTGCCTGCCAACACACACTGGGAGACAAATTCACTTTTCAGCAGGACAATAATCTAAAACACAATATCAAATATACATTGGAGTTGCTTAACAAGATGCCATTGAATGTTCCTTGACTTAGTTACAGGTTTGATTTTCAAGAACGGCTTGAAAATCTATGACAAAACCTGAAAATGGCTGTCTAGCAATGATCAATAACCAACTTGACAGAGCTTGAAGAATTTTCGAAATAATAATGTGCAAATATTGTACAATCCAGGTGTGTAAAGCTCTTAGAGACTTACCCAGAAAGACTCACAGCTGTAATCGCAGCCAAAGGTGATTCTAACATGTATTGATTTAGAGGTGTGAATACTTATGTAAATGAAATATTTCTCTATTTCATTTTCAATAAATTAGCTAACATTTCTAAAAACATGTTTTCACTTATGGGGTATTGTGTGTAGATGGGAGAGGGGAAAAAATTATTTAATCTATTTTGAATTCAGGCTGTAACAACACAACAAAATGTGGAATAAGTCAAGGGTTATGAATATTTTCTGAAGCCACTATATGTAATTCTTGAAAGTTACATTTCTCTTTATGATTTATTTATATTAACCCCCTAGAGTAAAAAAATTATATTTTCCTCTGACACCCTTTACCAAAGTGGATGTCAGTCACTCAACGTGCATTTAAGAAGCGTAGCATGGATTCATAGCCATT
Organism: Hucho hucho; assembly: GCA_003317085.1. Lineage (NCBI taxonomy): Eukaryota > Metazoa > Chordata > Actinopteri > Salmoniformes > Salmonidae > Hucho > Hucho hucho. The sequence continues at coordinate 100,689 of QNTS01000332.1, forward strand.
GAGTCCCACTCAGGGCAGGGTATATCTAAACCCTATCTGAGGCTTTATTATCAAATTAATTTGCACCAGACCAAATAATGAGGATCAAATGCTATGGAAATCACACCCAATAACACTGGGTTTGATGGAAAGGAGGGGAAATGAGAACGAACAGAAATTAAGTGGGGTTAAGAAATGGGGTTAAAAAATAAATAAAGATAGATTAGAGAGGGGCAGAGAAGGAAAACACGACAGAAAGAAAGAAAGGAGAGAATAAGAATGGAGGGAGAGAGTTGCAGGAGTGAAGGAGTAAAAGGAGAAAGACAGGACAGAGGGAGCTGGCTGAAGAAAAGAAGGGTGGTGGGGTTTTGGTGCTGGTGGAGAAGGACATAGAGGGAGGGAAGGAGGGATGGAAAAGAGGGGGGTTGTTCCTCAGTCATCTCTGACAGGCCCATTGAATGGCCCTCTCTTCTCATGCTAATATTGCCTTCAGTCTCCCAGCCATCCGTCACAGCCCAGAAAGACCTTGGCAGGCCCTTTACGAACCTCCCACTCGCATAATCCTCTGCCCCACAATCGAGCAGGGGGGAGAGGGAGGTGGCAGTTGGGGGCTACAGACAGATAGACCCAGAGTAGTGAAAGTGGTTCGGGTTGGACATTGGGCCACCTACACTGTGACTGAGTGTACACGTATAATAACATACAGAAACATAACATGTTGTGATGAGGTGTCAACCAAATGTAAATGTATAGGGGAGTTGGGAAGTGGAGCACTCAGACCTGTTTGTTTGGGAAGGGGAAAGAGAGGTCTATGGTGGAGTGAGTGAAAAGATGGAGGGAAATGGTGTGTGTGTCCTGGTGTGTTGAGGAATCTTGAATAAAGATGCCTTTGGGCTTGAGAAGACCTAGCAGCACATACATATGGCTTATTGTGGCTTACTGGGGTAGCTAGACCTAGGCTACACATTCTGATGAACTTTTGCTGAAGTGGACTTGTTGACATTAACAGAAAACGACATCTTGTGGTCATCAAGCAAAACTACACCTCTAAACTCAGACTTCATGCATAGGACAGTTTTCCTAGGATTATAACATTCCTTGGCTGTGAAACAATTACTATGAGTCAGTAGCTTTTTTTCCGTTTTCTTTTTTAATGTATAATTGTCACATACACCAGATAGCTGCAGTGAAATTCGTTTTACTAGGTCAGCCATAGTAGTACTGCACCCTTGGAGCAAATTAGCTACTGAAATATCTCAATCATTTAATCTGATAAAACCCATCTTTGTCTTTGAAGGTTTGATTTTATACTATTTTTACAATGCATTTATTTCCCACAATACGAACTGGCCAACTGTGACAGGAAATGTAGTAAGAAGCCTAGAAAAAGTGTATGCCTAATATGTCAATCTGTTACTATGTATTTTCACCAGACACACTTGCAACAAATCAAAACCAACTCTGAAAGTGCCATGCACGTATCACAGGGAAATGACCTAAAGATGTGCATCTGTTACGGAGGCTGTGTTTACACAGGGGGCCCAATTGCTTCAAGACGATAGGTCTAGTAATACCAAGGAATCATGGCAAAGTTCCAGTAGCATGCAGGTATCACAGACATGTAGCAATCAAGTGAATGCTTTCTGCTGTTTATATCTATCTGTTAATGAGGTCTAATCACTAGACTAGAGCAACTTGAAAAATATCTACTTCCTTAAAGGTGGTATTTTGTAGTTGGCCTTGTCTGACCTGATGGATCAGGATAGTAGTACCACCAGAGATAAGGCAAAATTGCAGTAGCCTATTCACAAGACAGTGATACTACTACAGTTAAGTAGTTGGGTAACCCGAATAGTTTTATACGTTGCCCCCTGGTGGCAACTTTAAACGGTACCATTTTTTGTAACCCACCAAAAACTGCCATTCCCTTTGAGGAAGGAATTTCACCCCCTATAAAATTGCTTATTCTGCGTAAATCAGGTCGCTTGGATAAAAGCAGAAGACTAAATTTCCATCTCGCAGACTAATAACATACCTTACCTCTTTAGGAAGTTACTTTCATTAGGTTTACTGGAAGAATGATTTATGGACAATTGCCCCAATGTCAAAGTGGGTATGAATGCACTTGAACCACAATAGCAATTTAAGGTGGAAAATGTCATAAGTACCCAGTTGTAACCCACCGTCACTCTTCAAGACTAGCAATAAAGCTGTATTAAAAGGATAATTGAGATTTGGACAATGAGGCCCTTGATCTACTTCCCTGGAGTCAGATTAAGTTGTGGCTATCGTGTGTGTGCCCAGTACAAAGTCAGTCAGGAATTGAGAGCATTTAGCACTTACTCACAAAACTACCTTCATACTGGACAGATAAAAATGGTATCTACTAGTTCATCTGACTCCGGGGAAATTAATCTAGGGTTGAACTGCCCAAATCCCAAAGTATCCCTTTAAGTAAAATACTAAAGGTTAACCTGTCTGAAATTAGATATGAATGCACATTGTAACCCACCATCACCACTCCAAACGTGATTTATCAAACAAGGCTGTTGGGTATACGATTTATGGACCTCAATGTGAGAACCTGGATGATATGAATGCAACTTCAACCATGATTAACTTGTTAAAAAGGAGAAACACCTTTTATTTTATTTAAGACCATTAAAATAAATACTATACAGAACCCAATGTAGAAAAGTTGATACATGGCCTCCGTCTCAAAAAAGGTTAATTTCATAATCACATTTTAAAAATAGCACTGACAAATCAATAAAACCCCACATCCCTTTCAACCCCCCCTCCCCAATGACAGCCCATTTTTTAGCCGGTGAAAAAAAACAAAAAAAAACATGTTATAATAGTAATCTCTATATACTCAATCATTTGTAGTTTGGTCCTTTACGTGTAAAGACCCCGCCAACGGTTTGGTGAGGTAGGTTACAAAAGTGACACCACCCTTTCAAATCAGATATCTCTGGAAAGAAATAAAACTGTCCTTTGAAATTCCCACAGCAGGGTTCTTGTGACAGGGTATGGATTGTAATCACCCCCACAACCTATTCTGCCGCGAGCGGTCAGTTTCCCTGCAGCCCCACCAATAATGGGCAGGTCTCAAACAAAAATAATGCTACCTCACAGCTTGGACTATACAGGATAAAGCAGAAATATAAACAAGAGAAACGCACAGCAGAGAGCTCAGACATCAAGAGGAAAACATTTCATACTCATTCAAGATTCCATGTTTTTTTTTCTTTTTTCCTATACAATTTTTATTTGTTGAAGCCCCTTAAACGAACCTTGAAATACCCACCGAGAGAATAGGGTTGGATACCAATTTCAGTAGATACATTGTTATCTTTAGAAGCAGTATTCTGGCAAATGGTAATGTAATAACACATCTCCAAGCCCAAAAGGTCCATGGTATATGTTGCACACTTACTGAAGAACTCGAAACACCCACTGACTGTAGATCAATGATACACTTTACAATAGTAAGGACGGTGCATCCAAAATGGCACCCTATTGCCCACTGTGCATTATATAGGGTATGCATGGTGCAGAATCAGACAGCCAGAGTCAGCATAAAAGCAAGTCCCCCCCCCCCCCCAACATACACAAATGCCACTAAATTGCATCATTGGGGGTAGAGTGGATATCATAACCATAACTTGGATAGTCAGGGTAAGCTCAAGTTGAATGAATGATGTGGCCTCTAACTATGTGTTATTCTTTAACCATAATCAATTCTAAACTTCAGTCTGAGTAGCGCGATTGCCCCCCATCATGTCAGGGTGTTGACCTTAAAAACCAACAATGAACAAAGTCATCAAAACAGAATACATTGGACTCTGGAAAGACAACGGGAGGGGTTAGGTAGGACTCAAATAATCTTAACTGCAGACTAAAGGAATGGGCCATAAAGACCCCCTAAATTTGAATTGGGTTAGAATACTAGGATCGGAATCATGGTGAAACAGGATCAGATTGCAGGGGGAGGGCTCTAGAAGGAGCATATTGGATCCCAGGTAAAGGTGGTAGGGACAAAGGATCCTCGTTTGAAGTGGCAGGGGGATGTTTTTGTTCAGTGTCTGTTGAAGCCAAGAGTTGAATTGGGAGTTTGGGACAGAGATGAAAGGGGGAGGGGGCTGGGGCCGAAGGACATCCTCTAGAATGTAGAAACTAGATGAGGTCAGCCACATTCATGGGCATCTCCTCAACAGTGGTGTTGTAGAACGTCTCGATGTCCCGCAGCGTACGCTTGTCCTCCTCAGTCACCATGTTGATGGCAACGCCCTTACGACCGAAGCGGCCACCTCGACCAATCCTTACAGAGGAAGCAGAGGTTAGGTTAGACATTGGGTTCCATCTCTTTAGGGTGACATGCAGTTGAATTGTGACTATTGCAGGTAGAAATTACCCTTCACGTGTTAAGTGCTTTGAGCCACTGGAAAAAAGCTATACACTGAAAGGATTCGCAATTTCAACCAACTAGCATCAAACTACATGACGCTGTATTCAGCCAGTGTGGAATCTGATCATGAGTTCCAGATCCAAGAGGTTTAGAACACGCCAGCCAACAGAACGCTGACTGGCGGAACTTGAACACTCAGGGGGTTCCAGAGTCAGTTGACACGCATGGATTTCATCATTATACAGCTATAGTTTAGCATGTCAAACACGAGTGACCCTGTATCAATGTCATTTGCTTTTATGTCAACCACGTGTTAAGTAAGACATATTTCCACAATAGACAATAAAGCTTAACAATAAATTCAAACGAGTCCCAGCATGCAGCACTAGTCTCACCTGTGGATGTAGTTCTCCCTGTTGGTGGGCAGGTCATAGTTGATGACCAGGGACACCTGCTGGACATCAATACCTCTGGCCTGGGGGACAAGGAGAGAGCGACGGGGGGAGTCAGTCAGTCAAAGGTTAAAACGTGACCAGACAGAAGACAGTACAACTAGGGCCAGGTGGCCAACGGCAGATACTGTACTATCTATAATGGTTGAAAACCAAGCGCTGTAAAAGAGGACTGTACTATAGACATTGGAAGCTAAACTGTTCTATGACAGTGAGGATCATGCAACCTACGTCAACTCGAGAAATACCATCTAGACTAGAGGGAGTGGTAGCAGCGGAAACATTTGTTCAACACTCATTTTGAAATCAGTCAACAGCAAGGAAAGAGAAAAGCTACATTAGCAAAAGGTTGTAAACTGCTAATAAGTCGTGAGGAGGGACTGAGCCCAGTCACTGTGGAGAGCAGATTCTAGATTCTCTACCAAAGACCTTCATTCCTGACACAGCACACAAGCTGGGAGGAGAGTTATCTCTGGACTTAGATTAACAGTGGGTGGGGAATTATTAGTGAGACACCATTGCATGGAACAGGACGCGATGTCATTGCAGGAAGTGACTTACCAGCAGGTCAGTGGTGATAAGAACTCTACTGGAGCCTGAACGGAACTCCCTCATGATCAGGTCTCTCTCTTTCTGGTCCATGTCTCCATGCTGGAAGAGGACATAAGATACAAATCTTATTAGTTGCGTTCACATATTTAGCAGAGGTTATGCGGGTGTAGCAAAACACTTGGGTTCCTAGCTCCTACAGCGTAGTTATATCTAACAAATCTAAAAGTAGAATGGAGTTTCGGGTGAATGGTAAGCCATAACCATGTTTCGCTGAAAGACTTAGTTTGGATTCATATGACCTGTATCTACCTATGCCAATGATCGCTATATACACGAGATGTTAGACTTGGATATTGATATTGAGGAAAACCTTACTGCATGGTTAACTACAGGAGTTGGACTTGAGGTAACATTAAAACACTACACAATATGCAAATACCAAGATCTGTGCCCATAGCATGAACCAGCCTATTTCTCACTGAACAGAGTTGACTGGGATGAATATGGACTGATTCTCTCTTCCCCTGGCAGATATAAGACTCAGTGCCATTAGAGGACACCGCCTTGCCCAGTTGACAGGGGAGATGGGGCAGAACATAAATATATATAAAGGAGTTATGCCATTTCTATGAGACAGCCTCACATTGACATAGCTGTGTTACTGAAATCAGAGCAGAGCTGTAAAGACTATTCTTAGAATTGTTATTTAATTTACTGTTTTAGGCCACAGACACTCAGGTTTACGGTCTCTTACCAGAGCGGACACGGTGAAGTCCCTGGCGTGCATCTTCTCAGTGAGCCAGTCCACCTTCCTCCTGGTGTTGATGAAGATCACAGCCTGGGTAATGGTCAGGGTCTCATAAAGGTCACACAGGGTGTCCAGCTTCCACTCCTAACAGGTGAGACATTAAAGACCAGATCAGGGGGATGACAAAACAATGGAATATAGCATCAATGCACCAGTTAGGCAAACACGCACAATATGGAGTTAGGTAGATTTGTGCTGTGTCATCATGAGTGAATGACACCCTCCTCCAAAGTTCTCACTTTCAATTTACATGTCTCAAATTTCTACCGTAGTCCTGCAAGCCAACTTGGCCTTTACTACAAGTCTCATGAGAAGTTAGAAATAATCAAAACTAATGCCAAGAGCCAATAACCATTGTAGGGCATTTGTCCAATAGAGGGGTATGTTTTCAGGGCTACTGTCAGCTCATACCCCCAAGAGCCCCGAGGCCCAGTAACAACCAGCTGACAGAACACCAACCCAGGCCACTGGGAGCCCCAGGGGATTCTGGGATCAGTTGACACGCACAACTCTCATAAAGCAGCCATCACCTTACTGTCAAGACAAAGTCTACCTGTTTACAATGGGGGTTTACAACATGCTATGGTTCTGTGATGAGCTTAGATGACAAGTTGCTACTTAGTGGGGCTTTTGTACCCTTGGTTCAGTAAAGACCAATCGAGTTCATTTCAATTAAGTTAAACCAATGATCACATACCGGCTGTCTGAAAAGATGAGTTCACCATTTAAATACAATCTTTAAAATGACTAGGTACAATCAAAGCAAAACATATTCTAAATTCTCCTAAGGGCTACATCTACATCAAACGCCACCTTTAACTGATCCTAGATCTGTGCCCAAGGGCAACCCTCACCTCTTTCTCAACGTTGATGTAGAACTGACGGATACCCTCCAGGGTGAGCTCCTCCTTCTTGACCAGGATGCGGATGGGCTCACGCATGAACTTCTTGGTGACCTCCAGCACATCCTGGGGCATGGTGGCAGACAGCAGCACCACCTGGAGGGGTTAAAGGCCATTAGTTGGAACTAACGACAGACGTTACATTACTTATGTCCAAACTAGCTACTACCTGGTAGCACCCAAGTCCCTAAATAGAGCACTCACTTTGACATATTCCCTCTAGTGACTAGGTCAACCACATGGAGGTTGTTAGGCACGTTGAAGTCAATCAACATTACACTGAACAGTCTACAACAGGTCAACCTCAGGGAAGAGGCAACGCCAACCTCAATCACATGAATGACAGGTGTGGGTGCATGTGGTGACTTGTTGTAAACTGACAGCAGGTGAATAAGTTGTAAACTGCTATTAAGTCGTGAGGAGGGACTGAGAGCCCAGTCACTGTGGAGAGCAGATTCTAGATTCTCTACCAAAGACCTTCATTCCTGACACAGCATACAAGCTGGGAGGAGAGTTATCCCTGGCCCCATACTACAGGGAGTGGGGGGGGGGTTCAGTGTAACACCACTGCAACAAGTTAATACTTCCCTTAACTTCTTAGGGATGAGCAGGTGGGGTGACGGTTTTGGAGAGTCTGGCATGCCCAAATTAAAATGAATGCCACTCAGGCTCAGAAAATAGGATATGCACATAATTAGTACTATTGGATAGGAAACACTGAGGTTTCCAAAAGTGTTAACATTTTGTCTGTGAGTGTAATAGAACTCATTTGGCAGGCAAAAAACAGAATTCCATCCGGAAATGTCATTCTGGTGGCTTATGGCGCACTTAGAGACTGCCCATTGAAAACTCTTCATACCAGGACACTGAATGTAGTACCTATTGCTTCCACTGGATGTCAGCAGTGTATAGGTAAAGATCGAAGGCAATTGGAACCATTGTGTTCAATTGGGAGAGGATTTAGTGAGGGGAGCTATTTTTCAGTTGCACGTTTGGCTGAGCGGTCCACTTTATTTGACTTATATAACGTTTAGGTGACCATCCAAGTGAAAGATTCACTTTTATTCATAAAAGATAAGCTAAGGATGCATTTTAATTGGTTTTTGTTTTGTTGAGGGAAAGTTTATAGGTTTAGTTGAACGCGTTCTCGTCGCGTTGGATTTTCTGAACACAAGGTGCCAACCAAACGGAGATTTAAGGATATAATAAATTACTTTTTCTAACCAAATACCCATGGATTGTCTTCGTTGGACACTTAGGAAGCCCTCTGCAGAAGTTCTACAAAAGTTAAGGCACAGGTTTTCCCTGTGAAATGCATTTTCTATCGACCGCGCTGGCTAAAGATTATGGTTATGGAAAATATTGAAGGTGCTACCCTCAAACAATCAAATCTAGTGCTTTCGCCGTAAAGCCTTTTTGAAATCCGACAACGCTGTGATATTGCCAAGAAGCAGAGCTTTTGATGAGTATGAAACACTTGTATATTGGTGCATTGTTAATAATTCAACTTTTGGATTTTGCCTTGCATTTCACCTGGTAGTGTCGGGAGTGGGGCGCTAGCGCACCACTCATCCCTAAGAAATTCAGATACACATCTGTCAAATATCTCAGATTGGCGTACCTGTGTGCTGGTGGGGAGCTTCTGGAAAATCTCGTAGATCTGGTCCTTGAACCCTCGACTCAACATCTCGTCTGCCTCGTCCAGCACAAACATCTTTATGTTCTTGGAGGCTGGATGGAGGGAAGGTGTAGTGACGCAATTAGAACCAATCAAAAATGCATATACAAATATTAATTTTATTCAATCTCTACTGGTAATGTCACCACTAGTAACGTTAAAGGGATGAAATGCCAAATGTAACTTTTCCTACTATTAAACAAAAAACAAAAGCGCCGAGTCATTGAACGCTGTATTCAGCCAGTGTGGAATCTGATCATGAGTTCCAGAGCCTTGAGGTTTAGAAAACGCTAGCCAACAGAACGCTGACTGGCGGAACTAAGACACTCAGGGGGTTCCAGAGTCAGTTGACACGCATGGATTTCATCATTATACAGCTCTATAACCATATCCGGTCACTCAAATGTATAAAAACCAATTCAAATTGTACAAGCTACATCTGATAGTTGAGCACATGCAAAATATTATATTGTAAAGCCGCACGCCAAGCATAACTTAAAACCGTTGATTGCCAATTAAACATTTGGTCAACCACTAGACAAGCACTTACCCAGGTATTTGCGGTTCAACATATCGAACACGCGGCCAGGGGTTCCCACCACTATGTGAGGGGCCTCAGCCTGGAGCTTGGTAACCTCGTTACGGACGTTGGTCCCTCCTATACAGGCATGGCAGGAGGCTCCCATGTAGTCACCCAGAGCCAGGATCACCTTCTGGATCTATTGAGGAAGGAGATAAATGTGTATTAGATAAAGGGGTATTGTTTTGGGTTCTGGTCGGTGAGGTTTGTGTCAGAGGTGCGACTAAAATAACTGAGGTGGTATTGGTTTAAAAGAATGTCAGCTTTAGTGACAATATTATTGTATCCCCAACTCATCTGGCATCCGAGTATTGTGAAGCATGTGTAGGCCATTACAGGAAGAATCTTTGGCCCGGTTGACTTGTACATTTCAGGTTTGGCCAGTAGATTTCCTGTTATATGCTATACAAACTGTCATAGGTGTACAGGTTTTATAGATCTGTGACCATAGCATGAACCAGCCTATTCCTCACTGAACAGAGTTGACTGGGATGAATATGGTCTGATTCTCTCTTCCCCTGGCAGATATAAGACTCAGTGCCATTAGGACACCGCCTTGCCCAGTTGACAGGGGACATCAGGTTAACATACACAGGAGGCTACGAGTTTGGAATAGTGTGACATTACTTACGGTGTTCTAGTTACATTTTTCTGTCAAGTGACCGAAGTAATGTGCCCATTCCCGCCCAGTACATACCTGCTGAGCCAGCTCTCTGGTGGGGGCCAGGACCAGGGCTTGGGTGCCCTTCAGCTCCATGTCGATCTGTTGCAGAATGGAAATGGCGAAGGTCGCAGTCTTCCCAGTACCAGACTGAGCCTGTGCAATCACATCATAACCTGGGCGCATGCAGGATGAGAGATTTTAAAGAGCTGACATTGACAAAAATCAGTGGCATACTATATACCCCCCCCCACACACTGATTATATTTACTATACCGTAAGCAGCCACAACTATTTTGCAAGTACTTCAACACATGCTTTTTAGTAGAACGTCAGCTAACAAGCACACATGTCAACCACCCACTACCAGTTGTTCAGAGCTAAATTTCAATTCTCAGTAAATTAAAGTAAAATGCACTACATTTTACTGGTCGTTTCATCTGTGCCCATAGCATGAACCAGCCTATTTCTCACTGAACAGAGTTGACTGGGATGAACATGGACTCATTCTCTCTTCCCCTGGCAGATATAAGACTCAGTGCCATTAGGACACCGCCTTGCCCAGTTGACAGGGGGATTTAAGTCAAGCAGAAGTTGTGACTTCAGCAGTTTTCGTTCTCTTAGCTTAAGTGAATGTTACGAGGTCTTTAAGGTGACGATCTCATTAAGGTTTATAACATGAACAACTCACACCCAACAATCTGAAGAGTGAGTGTGGTTGAGTACTCACCCTTGATACAAGGGAGGATGGCCCTCTGCTGGATAGCGGAGGGTTTTTCAAAACCATAGGCATAGATTCCCCTGAGCAGCTTCTCGCCCAAGTTCATCTCATCAAAACTGTCCACGATCTCATTCCAGTTGCTCTGTAGAAAGTAGAACAAACATTCACATTCGATTCATTTACCACTCTTATCCAGTGTGATTTGACTATTTACTGTTTTAGCATTGAACTAAGCTGATAACACATCAAGTTGTAACCAGCGCCCTTGAATATCTTCCCTTCCAATTTGGCAGCTGTAAAAATGATGCATTACTCACCTCAATGATCCCATCTGGCTCCATGCCCTCAGGGCCATTATCTCTGGGAGGTCTGAAAAATCAAACATGACAGAAGTCATTATTAGCAAATCGCCTGGGGGATAACAGTGAACTATCCTACACATTTTACAACGTAAAGCTGACTTCAAGCCAAATATCGTTCCTTATAGGCTAGACTGGGCGGGTCTGTTCAAGTGAGAACTTGTTTCTGGAGACGTGTAATTTCTACTAGAAAGGGATTTAAATCAACTGAACCGTTTGGTAACAAAGTTTTGTAAAGTATTGCTAAACAGCCGAATTGCACAATGGAGATTGTGTAGTGTATAACACGTAGAGAGCGGGCGGCATTTCCCGGAAAAAACGCCCATGGTCGACCAGCGGCCATTTCTCGTTCAGACATCTCAAGATGGTCGTTCACCAAGGCCCGAATACCACAGCAGGATGCGTCGACGACTTGTTCAAAAACTAATTACGTCGACGTTCAAAAACGGATTTCCCATTATATTCCAATTGAAAAGTAATCACTTGGAAAAAAGATCTGGTTTACAAGGGCTGGTAATCTACGTGTCAAGCATTAGCCTGCTAGATAGCCAACTAGGCCCAAAGTCGATCACCCTCCCGAGTGAATTGGCAACTAGATCAATATTAAGCCAACAAATCGTGAACCTTTTTTAATTCAATACCTGTCCACTTGGGATGTGATACATAGGTCAGACAAAACTAGCAATAGAAAGACAAGGCCTGCCATTGTCGCGCCGGTAACTGCGACCATGTGCGTGACATTTCCACCCCGCCGCCATTTGCTTAAGCCATCCTGCTGGACCAGGCTGACTAACGATCCCATGTTGATCTGCTCAAGATCTTTCGATTAATATATCGACGTATTTTCAAAAGTGAGGCTTATTAAACCAGATTGTAACACAGAAGAGCCACATCGGGTACGCGTATTACGGAAAGGCCTAGGCTAGGCCAGGCTCAAATCAAGTTCGTCACTCACGTGCTTGCCGAGAAGCCGGCACCGAAGCATCTCGCACTGCTAATTAAGCTAACGGTCTGGCAGCGGTTTTCCAAACTACCCGAACATAAAATAAAAACTTAATTCATACGCTTTCACAACCGAAAATAAAATGCTGTCGATCGGTGTTGGTTATATAGCTCTAAAAACGCAGAATTGAGGGACTTTTACACGTAGGCTAAGTTAACGTTAGCATACGGGCTAGCCAGCTATCGAACAAATCAAATACGTTCAACATTTACGCTTTAAACGTCGCATACATTTTCAAAATAGTATGCGTTACGATAACACATTTTGTTCTATTTGAAATTACAATTTGATCAATATTACGCAATACAGTTCCAAAAATGTGCGTTCCTTACTGTACCTGTCTTCATATTCAGCCGACATTATTACAAAGGAAGAGAAAGTGGCAAAAACCTTATATATACGTCTACGTGTTGAGCAAACTAGCAATTTCATTGGAGCAGCGCCCTATCAATCAACTCTGACTCCACCCATTATGATATATCATTGGTTAACTCATACATCATAAGAAAGTGATAGACAGCTTAATCGCGTTTATTTACACTCAAGTAGGCGGGATATAATACATAACCCTCCCATCTTATGTAACTATTGGGCAAAAGCACGCTTGAAGTCAGTTTTCATTGGGTATTTCCTTTGCAACGTTGAGCGCGCTCAAACACTGATCTTAGATCAGCGTTTCCGATCATGTTAAAATCTTCAACTTTCTAGAATAAGAATTCTGAAACCGATGCAGGAACAGTTCATTTAACACCACATATGACCAGAGCTATCCCCTGCCTGTCTTTACGTCACTCCATTGGGCGCTCGAGTGGCGCAGCAGTCAAGGCACTACATCTCAGTGGAAGAGGCGGCACTACAGTCCCTGGTTAGAATCCAGGCTGTATCACAGCCGGCCATGATTGGAGTCCCATAGGGTAGGGCACAATTGGCCCAGCGTCGTACGGGTTTGGCTGGGGTAGCCAATTATTGTAAATAAGAATTTGTTCTTAACGGACATACCCAGTTAAATAAATAAACATATTAAAAATCGTAATTTCACAAATGGCAGTAATAATTAGATGACATGTCTCCTGCTGTGTTGCAATAAACACATGTTGTACTTGTACCTTAACTTTTTTGGAAGAACAGGAGTCATTTACAGCATCACCCACCTACCTAGACTACCCTCTATTTTTAGTAATGGAGATAAAACATACCTAATGACTAACATGGTCTGCTTTGGTAACTCACACCATAAAACAGATGTGACTCCACTCTACCTTACCCTCTAATATTGGTTCAAAAAGCACACCACACTGTGTTAGAATTATAATGACGAACTATAGAAGTCAGTGTGAGCAATCTACCTTCCACGTCCATGTGTAACTACTATAGAAGCTAGCACTTGGCCACTACCAGCAAGAAGAAAACTTTTGCTACTATTACATTGCTCCAGCAAAATCTTAATATATTTAGTGTCATTTAGGTATGCATGAATAGCTTTGTTTTTTCTAAATACTGCCTATTCCTGAATATAGCATCACCCAGACAGACAAATCAACCCACACACACACACAAACCAGAACATCTAGACGCCACACCATAGTACTAGAGAACTCATCCTTTTCCTCTATTCACACTAGCTAATAAATATATTATACAAAGCATGAAAGAAACTCAACTTTGATATACATTCCTTGCCATGTACTTGTTTATTCTGATCAACCATAAATGCTTTTTAAAAAGGTATAAAAACAATCAATTACGTTCCATCAAACTTCGGCTCGAAAAACAATATAAAAACATAACCATCAACAAATGTCGCTTTTAGTTAAAGAGGGGGAAATGTAATACCACAAATGCGTGCCACATGGCACCCCATTCCTTATATAGTGCACTACTTTTGACCAGAACCTTATGGTCAAAGTAGTGTACTATAAAGGGCATAGAGTGCCATTTGGGAATCAAGGTTGTTTATAGCCGACATGGTCCAACCAATGACTCCAACACGACTTAGTAAGATATTGTTTCTATTTTAATCAAAATAAAAAAAACATCACTGCCCTCCAAAAAACACCATGAACAATAAGCACAGCAACACGTTTTTTTACTGACAGAAAAAAAATAAAAATACTGAACATAAGTGAAGATAGAATAACCACTTTTTTTTTTCTCCAATCAACGCTTGTCCGTTTGGGGGGCTCGTGCACCGGTAAGGTGATAAGTCCATTGGGAGAAAGAGAAGTCTAAATAAAGTGTATTTTTATTCAAATGCACCAATTTCACCACCAGAGTATAGTAGACTTGGTTTGCATCCGAAATAGAACCCTATTACCTATATAGCGTACTGCATTTGTCCAGGGCCCATGATCAAAAGTTTTGCACTACATATGGAAATAGTGTGCCATTTGGGATATAATCGAAAACCTGGCCTCTGTCAATCACAAGGAAATAACCATAAAAATTAAATAAAAACTAGGGTCATGGGAGAGAAAAAAATATATATAAGGGGACAGAAAACAGGGGTCGAAAAGATAAAATGTCCACTTGTAGCTGTAAAGTCTCTGGATATCAATGTCGTCAAGGGGGAAAAAAAATTTCCATTCAAAAGTTATTGTTTCCTTTCAGTCACTATCTCGTTTAGAATAGCTAATTAGAAACATCCCTCGCTTCCTCATTAGAATCCCCCACTTCTTTGTTAAAAATCCTCCAAGGGCGTGGTGTCACAGCGAGAGCTTGCAGTGACAGAGTTCTTTGTACATGAGTCTCCTCAGTTTGGGCATGTCCTGCTGGCCGAAGCTGAACGGCTGACCCAGGGCTAGAGTCTTGCAGTACTGGAAGGAACGCAGACAGAGACAGGTTAGAAATTATGCTTCCCCCTAGTGTTGGACACAAAGGCCACGAAAGCAAAATCCAGGCCCTCTAGCACCAAATTGCTCTACCTTGCCATTCAGAGGGCAATGTTAAGCAGTTACAATATTAAAGCTATCCAATCCTAAATCTAAACGAGTGACAAGGTCTTGGAGTAGGGACTGGGCTTGACTTAGAATTCAGCACGCAAGTGTGTAGTACAAGGACAGCTATGGACCATGGCTCTCTGATTATAATCAGGACTTGGACCTACCTGAAGAACGAACGCCCCACAGTCACTGTCATTGTTCTGACGGCCCACATTCTGAAACACACAAACAGTAAATGCACTCAGAATATACCCTCACCAATGTCAAACAAACAAAATCTGTTGTTCATTCATGTAAAGCAATTGTTGTTACACTATGAATCAGAATTGAAGACAAACCGACTCACCATTTTGAAATAGCCTTTCCACCCTGTAAGGAAATCTCTCTGGTCTTTCTTGACAGCCTCCGCCTGCAGATACTTCGCAATATGCTGAGGAGGTGGTAAACAAAAGAGTGAATTCCGCTTCATTTCAAAGACGACCAAATAAACACCCAAACAGACCATTCTGAACGAGGTGAAACAAATCAGGTGCTGTAACAAATAGAAATCGAGGTGCCACTAAATCCTAAAGAAACGTCCTCACTGTCAACTGCATTTATTTTCAGCAAACTTAACATGTGTAAATATTTGTATGAACATAACAAAATTCAACAGACATAAACTGAACAAGTTCCACAGACATGTGACTAACAGAAATGGAATAATGTGTCCCTGAACAAAGGGGGGGTCAAAATCAAAAGTAACAGTCAGTATCTGGTGTGGCCACCAGCTGCATTAAGTACTGCAGTGCATCTCCTCCTCATGGACTGCACCAGATTTGCCAGTTCTTGCTGTGAGATGTTACCCCACTCTTTCACCAAGGCACCTGCAAGTTCCCAGACATTTCTGGGGGGGGGGGGACGGACGGACGGCCTTAGCCCTCACCCTCCGATCCAACAGGTCCCATACATGCTCAATGGGATTGACATCCAGGGCTCTTCGCTGGCCATGGCAGAACACTGACATTCCTGTCTTGCAGGAAATAACGCACAGAACACAGCAGTATGGCTGGTGGCATTGTCATGCTGGAGGGTCATGTCAGGATGAGCCTGTAGGAAGGGTACCACATGAGGGAGGAGGATGTCTTCCCTGTAACGCACAGGCTTATACACTCGCATTAACATCTGCTAACCATGTGTATGTGACAAATACAATTTGATTTGATTTGATTGCCTGCAATGACAACAAGCTCAGTCCGATGATGCTGTGACACACCGCCCCAGACTATGACAGACCCTCCACCTCCAAATCGATCCCGCTCCAGAGTACAGGCCTCGGTGTAACGCTCATTCCTTCTACAATAAACGCAAATCCGACTACCACCCCGGTGAGACAAAACCGCGACTCGTCAATGAAGAGCACTTTTTGCCCGTCCTGTCTGGATCCAGCGACGGTGGGTTTGTGCCCTTAGGCGACGCTGTTGCCGGTGATGTCTGGTGAGGACCTGCCTTACAACAGGCCTACAAGCGCTCAGTCCAGCCTCTCCCAGCCTATTGCGGACAGTCTGAGCACTGATGGAGGGATTGTGCGTTCCTGGTGTAACTCGGACAGTTGTTGCCATCCTGTACCTGTCCCGCAGGTGTGATGTTCGGATATACCGATCCTGTGCAGGTGTTATTACACGTGGTCTGTTAAATATGCATTTGAAAGATGGCAGTCTCACCTTTGGGCAGCGTCGGTTGAGAGTGCGTTGGGAGTCGAAGTAGGTGATTGCCCTACGGGGGATGTCCACGCTGACCAGGGACCAGTGGACCTCCAGGTGGATGGGGATCAAGAGAAGATCCTTCTTGAAGATGTCCACCTGGGAGGGAAGAGGTAGGAACATGTACAGGCGTTGGTGGGTTAAGGCCCAGGTCTCTACGCGTAACAGATTCCCCCTCCTCATTGTATTCGTGACAGGTGCACAAATGTCAATTGGTTCACAATTTGTTGCATATTTAGTTACAATGCAATATACTGACATTTGATTGCTTGATTGAGAAAGGATAATGCAAAGCAGGTATATTGAGGACAACGCAACAACAAAAAACTATTAGATAACAAATATCTTTATGGTTCCTTACATTCTTTGTCCATCGTTTGACTCCATCGTAGCCTTTCGTCCTCAACTTGTCATAGAAGAAACTGTTGAAGAAGTGAACCTGGGAGAGAAGGAAAAAAAAAAGACAGACGCTACAGATATTCTCCTTCACTGAATATACAGTGGCAAGAAAAAGTATGTGAACCCTTTGGAATAACCTGGATTTCTGCATAAATCATTTGATCATCTAAGTCACAACAATAGACAAACACAGTGTGCTTAAACTAACACACAAATTGTATTTTTCTTGTCTATATTGAATACATAATTTAAACATTCACAGTGTAGGTTGGAAAAAGTGTGTGAACCCCTAGGCTAATGACTTCTCCAAAAGCTAATTGGAGCCAGGAGTCAGCTAACCTGGAGTCCAATCAATGAGACAAGATTGGAGATGTTGGTTAGAGCTGCCTGCCCTATAAAAAAAACAAATCACAAAATTTGAGTTTGCTATTCACAAGAAGCATTGCCTGATGTGAACCTTGTTTCGATCAAGAGATCTCAGAAGACCTAAGATTACCACTTGTTGACTTGCATAAAGCTAGAAAGGGTTACAAAAGTATCTCTAAAACCTTTGACTGATGAACATCAAGGTTAAGACAAATTGTCTATAACTGGAGAAAGTTCAGCACTGTTGCTACTCTCCCTAGGAGTGGCCGTCCTGCAAAGATGACTGCAACAGCACAGCGAAGAATGCTCAATGAGGTTAAGAAGAATCCTCGAGTGTCAGCTAAAGACTTACAGAAATCTATGGAACATGCTAATATCTCTGTTGACGAGTCTACGATACATAAAACACAAAAAAAAAAGAATGGTGTTCATGGGAGGACACCTCGGAAGAAGCCACTGCTGTCCAAAACAAAACATTGCTGCACGTCTGAAGTTCGCAAAATAGCACCTGGATGTTCCACAGCGCTACTGGCAAAATATTCTGTGGACAGATGAAACTACAGTTGCGTTGTTTGGAAGGAACACACAACACTATGTTTGGAGAAAAAAAAAGGCACAGCACACAAACATCAAAACCTCATCCCAACTGTTAAGTATGATGGAGGAAGCATCATGGTTTGGAACTGCTTTGCTGCCTCAGGGCCTGGACAGCTTGCCATCATCAACAGGAAAATGAATTCCTAAGTTTATCAAGACATTTTGCTGGAAAATGTAAGGCTATCTGTCAATTGAAGCTCAACAGAAGTTGGGTGATGCAAAAGGACAACCCAAAACAGAAATAAATCAACAGAATGTCTTCAACAGAAGAAAATACACCTTCTGGAGTGGCCCAGTCAGAATCCTGACTTCAACCCGATTGAGATGCTGTGGCATGACCTCAAAAGAGCAGTTCACACCAGACATCCCAAGAATATTGCTGAACTGAAACAGTTTTGTAAAGAGGAATGGCCCAAAACTCCGCATGACCGTTGTTGTGCAGGTCTGATCGGCAACTACAGAAAATGTTTGAGGTTATTGCTGCCAAAGGAGGGTGAACCAGTTATTCACATACTTTTTCCACCCTGCACTGTGAATGTTTACACAGTGTGTTCAATAAAGACATTAAAACTTATAATTGTTTGTGTTTTTAGTTTATGCAGACTGTGTCAATTGTTGTGACTTCGATGAAGATCAGATGAAGTTATATGACACATTTTTGCAGAAATCCAGGTATTTCCAAAGGGTTCACATACTTTTTCTTGCCACTGTACTGTATTCAGGAGAAATATTATGGATTTTGTTGAAGTAGCATATCATGGAAGTATGTTGTATTATACATTTAAAATTGCGCCTACCTTCTCGGACACAGAGTCCATCACAAGGTCACCATACATGTTCATGATCTAAAGAAGAAGAGACATTAAATAAACAATGCACAATGCCTTGCTTTTAATCTGTCCAAAAGTAACAGATATTTGCACACAGGGCTCAATCTTAACTAGACATGCAAAATTGTATTTGTGGGTATAAGTCATGCAATATTTCAATGCATAAAATGCTAAATGTACGCAGAAATTCAGGTTACAAATCAAATCAAATCTTAGTCACATGCACCGAATACAACAGATGAAGACCTTACAGTGAAATGCTTACTTACGACCCCCTAACCAACAACGCAGATAAAAACAATACAGATAAGAATAAGAAATAAAAGTAACAAGTAATTAAAGAGCAGCAATAAAATAGCAATAGCGAAACTATATACAGGGGGTACCGGTACAGATGAGGTAATATGTACATGAAGGTAGAGTTATTAAAGTGACTATGTATAGATAGATGATCAAGAGTAGCAACGGTGTAAAGGAGGGGGAGGGGCAATGCAAATAGTCTGGGTAGCCATTTGATTAGGTGTTCAGCAGTCTTATGGCTTGGTGGTAGAAGCTGTCTAAAAGCCTCTTGGACCGAGACTAGGTGCTCCGGTACCGCTTGCCGTGCGGTAGCAGAGAGAACAGTCTATGACTAGGGTGGCTGGAGTCTTTGACCATTTTTAGGGCCTTCCTCTGACACCGCCTGATATAGAAGTCCTGGATGGCAGGAAGCTTGGCCCCAGTGACGTACTGGGCCGTTCGTACTACCCTCTGTAGTGCCTTGCGGTCGGAGGCCGAGCAGTTGCCAAACCAGGCAGTGATGCATCCAGTCAGGATGCTCTCGATGGTGCAGCTGTAGAACTTTTGAGGATCTGAGGACCCATGCCTAATCTATTCAGTTTCCTAAGGGGAAATAGGTTTTGTCATACCCTCTTCACAACTGTCTTGGTGGACCATGCTAGTTTGTTGGTGATGTGGACACCAAGGAACTTGAAGCTCTCAACCTGCTCCACTGCAGCCCCGTCGATGAGAATAGGACGTGCTCGGTCCTTTTTCCTGTAGTCCACAATCATCTCCTTTGTCTTGATCACGTTGAGGGAGAGGTTGTTGTCATTGCAGCACACGGCCAGGTCTCTGACCAACTCCCTATACGCTGTCTCGTCGTTGTCGATCAGGCCTACCACGGTTGTCATTGGCAAACTTATATGATGGTGTTGGAGTCGTGTTTGGCCACGCAGTCCTGGGTGAAGAGGGAGTACAGGAGGGGACTGAGCACGCACCCGAGGGGGCCCCGTGTTGAGGATCAGCGTGGCGGATGTGTTGTTACCTACCCTCACCACCTGGGGAGGCCCATCAGGAAGTCCAGGATTCAGTTGCAGAGGGAGGTGTTTAGTCCCAGGGTTCTTAGCTTATTGATGAGCTTTGAGGGCACTATGGTGTTGAACGCTGAGCTGTAGTCAATGAATAGCATTCTCAAATAGCTTATCCTTTTGTCCAGTAAGGAAAGGGCAGTGTGGAGTGCAATAGAGATTGCATCATCTGTGGATCGGTTGCAGCGGTATGCAAATTGGAGTAGGTCTGGGGTTTCTGGGATAATGGTGTTGATGTGAGCCATGACGAGCCTTTCAAAGCACTTCATGGCTACAGACGTGAGTGCTACAGGTCGGTAGTCATTTAGGCAGGTTACCTTAGTGTTCTTGGGCACAGGCACTATGGTGGTCTGCTTAAAACATGTTGGTATTACAGACTCAGACAGGGAGAGTTTGAAAATGTCAGTGAAGACACTTGGCAGTTGGTCAGCGCATGCTCGCAATACACGTCCTGGTAATCCGTCTGGTCCTGCGGCCTTGTGAATGTTGACCAACAGGTCTTACATCAGCTGCGTAGAGCGTGACCACACAGTCTTCCAGAACAGCTGGTGCTCTCATGCATGTTTCAGTGTTATTTGCCTCGAAGCGAGCATAGAAGTAGTTTAGCTCGCCTGGTAGGCTCGTGTCACTGGGCAGCTCTCGCCTGTGCTTCCCTTTGTAGTCTAATGGGTTTGCAAGCCCTGGCACTTCCGACTAGCGTCGGAGCATGTGTAGTATGATCCTACATCGATCTTAGTCCTGTATTGCCGCTTTGCCTGTTTGATGGTTCGTTGGAGGGCATAGCGGGATTTCTTATAAGCTTCCGGGTTAGAGTCCCGCTCCTTGAAAGTGGCAGCTCTACCCTTTAGCTCAGTGCGGATGTTGCCTGTAATCCACGGCTTCTAGTTGGGGTATGTACGTACTGTCACTGTGGGGACGACGTCATCGATGCACTTATTGATGAAGCCAATGACCGATGTGGTGTACTCCTCAATGCCATACGAAGAATCCCGGAACATATTCCAGTCTGCGCTAGCAAAACAGTCCTGTAGCTTAGCATCTGCTTCATCACCGCCATAAAAAAGCCAAACCACAGTTTGCAACTGCACATGGGGACAAAGAGCGTACTTTTTGGAGAAATGTCCTCTGGTCTGTTGAAACAAAAATAGAACCGTTCGGCCATAACGACCATTTTTATGTTTGAAGGAAAAGGGGGAGGCTTGCAAGCCAAAGAACACCATCCCAACCGTGAAGCACGGGGTGGCAGCATCATGTTGTGGGGGTGCTTTGCTGCAGGAGGGACAGGTACACTTCACAAAATAGATGGCAAAATGAAGAAGGAAAATGTGGATATATTGAAACAACATCTCAAGACATCAGTCAGCAAGTTAAAGCTTGGTCACAAATGGGTCTCCCTAATGGACAATGAACCCAAGCATACTTCCAAAGTTGTGGCAAAATGGCTTAAGGACAACAGTGGACCTCACAAAGCCCTGACCTCAATCCTATAGAAAATTTGTGGGCAGAACTGAAAAGGCGTGTGCGAGCAAGGAACCTGACATTCCTCTGTAAGGAGGAATGGACCAAAATTCAGCCAATTTATTGTGGGAAGCTTGTGGAAGGCTACAGAAATGTTTGACCCAAGTTAAACAATTTAAAGGCAATGCTACCAAATACTAATTGAGTGTAGGTAAGCTTCTGACCCACTGGGAACGTGATGAAAGAAATAAAAGCTGAAATAATTCTCTATACTATTATTCTGACATTTCACATTCTTAAAATAAAGTGGTGATCCTGACAGGGAATTTTTACTAGGATTAAATGTCAGGAATTGTGAAAAACTGAGTTTAAATGCATTTGGCTAAGGTGTATGTAAACTCCCGACTTCAACTGTATGTACAGTGAGGGAAAAAAGTATTTGATCCCCTGCTGATTTTGTACGTTTGCCCACTGACAAAGAAATTATCAGTCTATAATTTTAAATGGTAGGTTTATTTGAACAGTGAGAGACAGAATAACAACAAAAAAAATCCAGAAAAAGGCATGTGAAAAATGTTATAAATGGAATTGCATTTTAATGAGGGAACTAACTATTTGACCCCCTCTCAATCAGAAAGATCTCTGTCTCCCAGGTGTCTTTTATACAGGTAACGAGCTGAGATTAGGAGCACACTCTTAAAGGGAGTGCTCCTAATCTCAGTTTGTTACCTGTATAAAAAGACACCTGTCCACAGAAGCAATCAATCAATCAGATTCCAAACTCTCCACCATGGCCAAGACCAAAGAGCTCTCCAAGGATGTCAGGGACAAGATTGTAGACCTACACAAGGCTGGAATGGGCTACAAGACCATCGCCAAGCAGCTTGGTGAGAAGGTGACAACAGTTGGTGCGATTATTCGCAAATGAAAG
>QNTS01000332.1:123554-137735 GCA_003317085.1 Hucho hucho
GCCTAGCCAGTCTCCAGACCTTAATCCCATAGAAAATCCTTGGAGGGAGCTGAAGGTTCGAGTTGCCAAACGTCAGCCTCGAAACCTTAATGACTTGGAGAATATCTGCAAAGAGGAGTGGGACAAAATCCCTCCTGAGATGTGTGCTAACCTGGTGGCCAACTACAAGAAACGTCTGACCTCTGTGATTGCCAACAAGGGTTTTGCCACCAAGTACTAAGTCATGTTTTGCAGAGGGGTCAAATACTTATTTCCCTCATTAAAATGCAATTCCATTTATAAAAATTTTCACATGCATTTTTCTGGATTTTTTTGTTGTTATTCTGTCTCTCACTGTTCAAATAAACCTACCATTAAAATTATAGGCTGATCATTTCTTTGTCAGTGGGCAAACGTACAAAATCAGCAGGGGATCAAATACTTCTTCCCCCTCACTGTATGTATGGTATGTAATGTAAGTATGTATGCATGTATGTATGTATGTATAAATAAAATACATTATTCCACTTATGGGGTATCGTGTGTAGGCCAGTGACAAAAAAATATATATTTAATCAAATTTAAATAAATAAACAGCACATTACTCAACACTAGTGAGACTCATGTCGCCTACTGTAGGCCTACAGTATATCAAAAAATATGACGTGACTTTCCGCCAATAATTACATACAGAGGATTGGAGGAATCTAAATTAAAATCAAAGGCCGCCTCATGGGTCTCCCGGTGGCGGCCGGCACGTGTATCTGTAGCACCTCATTTTGCATTGCGGTGACTTAGACAGCTGCGCCACTGGGGGGCCCCATCCACAAAGTATCATACAGAAAGGTGTTGGTAAAGGTATATTGTCCTGCTAATAGCCCATAACGGGATATTATGATACTGTACATGTTGCCCAGGTCAGGATAACCAAAACATTTCTTTATTAAAGACTACCAGAAAGAATGTTTGTACTTATTTTGATCCAAAGCCATGAAGTAAGCGATGAGTGAATCAGGCAGCTTTATGTAGGTGCCGCTATACGACTGTGCCATCAACTTGATAATATATAACGATATTTGAGGTTATTTCATTTTCAAAAAAACGAAAGTATGCAATTGTAATCTGAATAAAGGCCCAAATAATATTTGTAAAGGCCAAAACATTTATTTCTGTTTTTAGAGGGAGAGAAACGCGGGGCCAATTGTGCGCCGTCCTTTGGGACTCCCAATCACGATCGGATGTGATACATAATAGTCGATACAGCTGGAGAACTGCAAGGCAGTCCCATTATTTGCCACTCGGGAGCCATGACCAATATGACAAATACATATTGTCCTGCTAATAACAGGATTAATAATATATCTGGGAGAATATCCAGATATTATAAATTAATAATAAGATTATTATTAATTTAGATTATTTCGTTTTCAAATAACGTAAAATGAGCGAGAAAAAGGCCATTCTTGAACATGGGGTGAGACATTGTTACTAATTTGTAAATAAAGCCTGTTTGGTCATTTAGAATTATTTATTTATGTTTTTAGAGGGAGAGAAACCAAAAACCTACAGTGATCCCATTTGAGGCCAGCACGGGTATTGAACCAGCATCTGTAACACAGCTTGCACAGCTATGCAGTGTCTTAGACCGTTGCGCCACTTAGGCGCAGTACAACGTGATTGGTCAGGAGTGGGCTATCCTACTATAGTAAGAGCAAAATAATCCTAACAAAATAAAATAATAAAAACCTTAGTGTAACAAAAGTTTGAGTAAGTAATACTGAAGTCGTGCACAATTATCAGTTTCTATTCAGGTTTATGTTGCCCATTCATTGTCAGTTAGAGACACACTAGACCCAAAAGCATAAATCAGTGCTCCAACTCCCCCTTGTGCTGGTCTGGAGCAAAGAAGTGGTGACGCAGGGTACAGTACCAAACCACAATTTACCTCTAAGTACAGCAGCATAATCGCAAAACTTTTAGTGGAGCAACCACTGTACCTCTCTCTCAGAGTGCAGTGTATAATGTCAGAACATCTGCTGTCTCAGCCACTGCCTGTCACCAAAGCTGTACCCAAGGCTCGATCCTAGGCCCCACACTCTTCTCAATTTACATCGACAACGTAGCTCAGTCAGTAGGAAGCTCTCTCATCCATTTATATGCAGATGATACAGTCTTATACTCAGCTGGCCCCTCCCTGGATTTTGTGTTAAATGCTCTACAACAAAGCTTTCTTAGTGTCCAACAAGCTTTCTCTACCTTTAACCGTGTTCTGAATAACCTCTAAAACAAAAAGGTCATGTGGTTTGGTAAGAAGAATGCCCCTCTCCCCACAGGTGTTATTACTACCTGAGGGTTCAAAGATTGAGGTAGTCACCTCATACAAGTACTTGGGAGTATGGCTAGACGGTACACTGTCCTTCTCTCAGCACATATCAAAGCTGAAGGCTTAAGTTAAATCTAGACTTGGTTTCCTCTATCGTAATCGCTCCTCTTTCACCCCAGATGCTAAACTAACCCTGATTCAAATGACCATCCTACCCATTCTAGATTACAGGGACGTAATTTATAGATCGGCAGGTAAGGGTGCTCTCGAGCGGCTAGATGTTCTTTACCATTCGGCCATCAGATTTTCCACCAATGCTCCTTATAGGACACATCACTGCACTCTATACTCCTCTGTAAACTGGTCATCTCCATATACCCATCGAAAGACCCACAGGTTGATGCTTAGTTATAAAACCCTCTTAGGCCTCACTCCCCCCTATCTGAGATATCTACTGCAGCCCTCATGCTCCACATACAACACCAGTTCTGACAGTCACATTCTGTTAAAGGTCCCCAAAGCACACACATCCCTGGGTCGCTCGTCTTTTGAGTTCGCTGCAGCTAGCGACTGGAACGAGCTGCAACTAACACTCAATTTCTTCATTCAAAGACTCAATCATGGACACTCTTACAGACAATTGTGGCTGCTTTGGGTGATGTATTGCTGTCTCTACCTTCTTGCACTTTGTGCTGTTGTCTGTGCCCAGTCATGTTTGTACTATGTTTTGTGCTGCTACCATGTTGCGTTGCTACCATGCCATGTTGTCATCTTAGGTCTCTTTATGTAGTGTTGTCTCTCTCATCTTTATGTGTGTTTGTCCTATATTTTTATTTAATTTATTTTTAATCCCAGCCCCCGTACCCGCAGGAAGCCTTTTGCCTTTTGGTAGGCCGTCATTGTAAATAAGAATTTGTTCTTAACTGACTTGCCTAGTTAAATAATGGTTCAATAAAAAATAATGGCATTGTAGAACCCACAGTAAAGCAAGGTATGGGCTTCTGTTTCAATGGAGCCATCATTACAAAAAGTACAGACATGTTTATCTAAGGGAGTGTATCGATCAATCTCAATAGCGCGAGTGGCCACTCCACATCAAAATTTAGCAAAAGAGATTTGATATTGCTTGGATAAAACTGTACATACGGTTCTGTCTCAAAAGTGCATTTAAAATAGCAGCAGGTGCAGTTTATTTTTTTACTTTCAGGTTTGTTTCAGTTGGTGCCACTTTAGTTCATCGCTCTCTGAAAGTGCTGATTGAAAATCATTTTGGTAATTTCTAGAATACACTGCGCCTGTACGAGTGAGGTGAGTCATATGAATGGAGTTAAAAACAAGGCTGGCATGGTATATAAAAAAGTACAATTGAACATCACAAGCCCATAAAAAAAAACATGTTTACATAGACGTTCATTTGGCAAGCTACAAAGGTGTTAGTAAAGGGTCCCACCCACTTGGTCATTGAGCCAATTCTGTCCATACAACGTGCTTAAGTCATCCATGGTGAGGACATGACGCTTGTAGTTGACACGGAACCCTCGCACCATGGCCGTGCCAGACGACCTCTGGTAGGACTGGATTAGGTGTTGGACCACTACTTTCCTGTTGGAAATGGAAACATGAGATGAGCAATATGGAACTTTTACAAAAGCTTTTCTGCATTATACCGCCTTGTCTTTTGGGGAAATATCAGATGGAACTGTATCAGTCAAGGATTACTTGAACCATAAACATTTGTTTCTCGTTAAAACTTTACACTGGGCAACAGCTGGGTCATATTCATTAGTGCACAACATAGCGAAAACAAGCGTTTCTTATTGGAGTCCAACTTGTCCCTACCAGTTCTCTTCCGTTTGGTTCCCAAGCCCTGGTGATGAACAGAGGGTCCCATCACAGATGGTTTACATCACAACCTTCAATTTGTAACATTTGTGCCTTGTCATAACACGAAGACTCATTTCCATCAACATACTCAGAACTTGTGCGATACTAATAACATGTGGGTGGTTTCATCATTTCCATTCCCTTCGGTCCGATTCACTCCAGCAGATTGTATTGGAAGTGTTAAAAACAACTCATTTGGAGGTCAAAATTCTTTTTATCATAGAATTGGAATGATTCTAATTCTATGTCTGAAACTAGAGTGCTGCGTAGAAGCTAGAAGGAATACGTGACTACTCTCCAGGACAGATGGACTTGGTTGATATTCCACCTGGCCTTGGCAAACAGCACCAGGCTTTTTATGGCCAACATTTAAAAGCAACCTCACATTAGGCAGACATCAGCGATATCAGATTGAAGAAATATTAGGCTGTGTTGGTGTTGCTCTCTCTGTGCATGTGTCCATGCATAGTACAAGGCATTATGATTCATCTGTGTTTGTACTGTATGTGTGGGCACTGTGAGAATGTGCACCTGCGCGTGTATTGCTTTGCATGTCTGTGCTCGCACATCAGCCTGTGTGTGTGAACGTGTATACTATGTGTGTGAGTACACGTCTCAGACCTGTGAGGCTGTGAGAAGTTGTCGTTGAAGATGTCTTTTAATTTCTCCACCACGTCGTCAGCGTGGATGGGGATCAGACTGCCGTACTTCTGGAGGGACTCATCCAGGATCCCTGAAACAACGGGAAAACAATACAGAATTCTGGGAGAGTAATACGGAATCACACTGACTGTAGAGGATTCTGGGACCTTGAGCAGCCAAGGTCAGTCCTATATTCATATCCTGTCCGGTAGCAGATGTGTAAAGCTAAACCATACCAACATGTACATATTGCCTCAACTACCTCGTACCCCCAACACATTAATTTGATAAAAGAACACTCTTCATTTCTTACTTGAACTGGGCCCCGTTTCCCAAAAGCATCTTAAGGCTAAGTTCATCATTAGAACCATTGAGGTCAATTCTATTCAATGTAGCAACTTCGATCTTGTCTCATCGCTGCAACTCCCCAACGGGCTCGGGAGGCGAAGGCCACAAGGAGTCGCTAGAGCGTGATGAGCCATGTAAAGCCCCCCGGCCAAACCCTACCCTAACAACGCTGGGCCAATTGTGAGCCACCCTATGAGACTCACGATCACAGCCGGTTGTGTCACAACCCAGGATCAAACCCACTCGGGAAGCCCCCTGCCCAATGATTTCAATAGCAGGAAATCCCTCAGTTACGTAACATAATTTAAACTAGAAAAAGGTCATTTTCCCTAAGCAAGATTGTATGTTTAAGTTTACCATGCACACAGCTCATGTGTTCCTCAGTGAGAGTGACCTCCACAGGTTTCTCTCTGACGATGGAGTACGATGAGGCCTCTGGTTCCCTTCTTCCACTCTCTCCCAGACCACCCATCTGACTGGACTGATAGTCTCCTGAGTAACCATTCAACCGGTTGTCTGCAGGGACGACAAAGGTTTAGTAAGTGAATATTATGAGATAATTATAGTATAGTTTATATAAATGGTGATACCTGTTGAGATGCAGTCACATTCATTGAAACATATCAGCCCAGTGCCAACACAAGCGTTCCAATTTTGCCAACAGTGGGTATATTAGATAAGAATTCTGTTAGCCAGCAAAAAATAGAGACTTGAGTGTACCCTCTCAGTTGTTTTGATCATATCAACAGCCCTTTCGAACACTGAGTCTTCAGTTTGTCAGATACACCTTTCGCCATCCATGTGATCATCTCACCTCTTTCAGACCCAACGAGCCTCTCGTCATCTGACAGTGGGCTGCTCAGACCCGGGTCCGCTCCCCTCCTCTGGCGGTTGGAATACAAACTATATCGAGGCCACCTCCTCGCCCTCCTGTGCCCCAGGGTGCCCACCCACTGTGCCCGCTGACGCCAGGTCTTCCAATGCTGGGTGAGACGGAGCCGTAGGCCTTCATGGGAGTGGAGCTTCCTCCAGCGCCTCAGCCTGCGCTGCCTGAGCCCGTTGAGCCTGGACTGGATAGGGATGCTGGGAAAGTCCCTGGCTTCAGGTTCGGCCTGGTTGCTGTCATGGTCATCGTCACCCAGTGGTGATTGCAGCTGGTGATGATGATTCTGCTCTTGTAGGGATGTGGTGGGGACCATGTGTGGGACCTCCCATACGACCTCAACCTCCTCTCCTTCCTCCTCAGCCTTCTTTCCTTCCTCCTCATCATCATCATCATCCCAGCCCTCACCTTCAAAATCTTCCTCATCGTTTTCCCCCTCGTCCACCATGTACTCGGCCTGCCAGGCCACCCTTTCCTTCTGGCCCAGCTTTAGGGGCATGGGGCTGGGGATCTGGTGGGTTGAGGTGGGGTCCATCTCCAGGTGACCCCCGGAGATTGCTACACCACCACCTCCTCCATCCCCAATGTCCTCCTGGCCCACAGCTAGGCCCAGCTGCCCCTGCCAGCGGTTCTGTGCTAGGCTGCTACCACTGTCCCTCATGGTCCACGGGCACCCCACTACCTGCGCCAGCTCGTCGCCTGGGGAACGAGCAAGGGGGGAGAAATTGAAACAAATGTCACATGATGCAGCTCCGATGTTCTTCAGTAGGTGGGACACTACTATAATAAGCAAATCTACAACATGCAAAGCAAGTGTATAGAATTCTGACTGTAACCACATGTTGGTTTCTGCAACTCGTAAGGCATAAAACTAGGTAACTAATACATTACTTTCCCGTTAGCCTAATTGTTGAAGGCAGCTCAACACTTCAGAATTTCAACATAGCGTGCATTGATGCATTTACCTCCTTACTTCATTTGCACACACTGTATACAGATTTGTCTATTGTGTTATTGGCTGTACGTTTGTTTATCCCCTGTGTTGTTTTTGTCACAGTGCTTTGCTTTATATTGGCCAGGTCGCAGTTGTAAATGACAACTTGTTCTCAACTGGCCTACCTGGTTAAATAAATAAATAAATTACATCCTGTGCCTTACGAACGCAATTCATTTTGGTAACTAGTCATTGTAACACTAATTGTAACATTCAGCTGGCGAGCTAGCAGGCTGCACTTCATATAAGAAACCTGTGAACTGAAAACAAACGATTGACGACGCAGAAAAGTGAATGATATGTCCCAATGTTGCTCACAAATGCTGGCAATGTGGCTAGTTAACTATGCAGTTGATAGCTGGCGTTTGCAGCTAAGGTTAGCAGCTGATAACTAGCCAACGTTAACGAGATAGCGACGAAACATGTGTAGCTTGCTTCGACAGGACCGAAGTTACCTATAAACTATCAAAACCCTTTTACAGTTCAGTATGTTGTTTTGTATGCATATTGTATAAGAAATACACGAGAAGCCAATTAAGCGAAAAACAATGCTAGCTACTTAGCAAGGTAACGTTAGCTAAACAGCAACACACACAAAAAAAAAACTGCCGGTCGTTTTTGTCTGAGGTAAAATGCAACCGCGCACTCACCGTTAAACTGCAGTTTTGTGCAAACGTGTTTCTTACATACAGTTGAACGTTTGCGTGGTGTTTGAAATGAGTTTGGGGGCCAAAACAGACGCTAGTTTTCAGTTAAACCTCATTGAATGAAGCCAACAGTGAATGTATCGTCACCCACCCCCCAGCTAACGTTCCCCCGGACTTCCGCTTCCAAGAACAGAACATCGCTTTTATTAACGGAACGGTTGGCAGTCATACCACCCGGTGAATAATAATAACATCGATTTAAATACAGCGTTGACGGTCTATTATAGGTGCAAAAGAAGTAACAGTGTAGCAAGGCGAATTTATGCTAAAAAAAAAAAACAACCTCTCGACTGACAACACACGAAACCTGTCGCACTGCATCGCGTCATTTATTACTTAGCTTAGGTGCAGGGCAGGGTACAGGTAAGAGTAGCACATTTTCCGTCTT
Organism: Hucho hucho; assembly: GCA_003317085.1. Taxonomy (NCBI): domain Eukaryota; kingdom Metazoa; phylum Chordata; class Actinopteri; order Salmoniformes; family Salmonidae; genus Hucho; species Hucho hucho. Next base: position 131,703 of record QNTS01000332.1, read on the forward strand.
TTCTAAGATTTCGCTTCTCACTAAGTTCGAATAGATGTGTTATATAAGCTACGGATGTGCTGCTTAATAGAAAATAGACATTATACGCAGTGGGAGCAGTGGGATTATGATACGCGGTGAGCTCTGGTGCAGTGAGCTGTGTTCCGTTCTGAAGGTTTTGGTTTATTTGCCTGTTGGTAACAACGAAATGGCACGTTGATGTAGTCTAGGTGATTGTGACAATCAATGTTATGAGGGTGACAGCTATTTGCTGGTAGAGCAAATGGATAGTTTCTGAAAGTCTACGTGATGTCATGCATGGTTTTGTCAGATATTGACCCTTGCTCTATATAGCTGATTCTCTGGAAAGGACTTTTGAACTACACGAAACCTGGCCTCCACTGCAATTGCTCTCTCTCTCTCTCTCTCTCTGCAGGTTCTTAAGACTGTTATCCAGCTAGTTACGCATCTTGTTGTTTTTAGTAAAGTGCCTTACATAATGAGTGGCCCCAGCTACACCAAGGCTAAGTACGACCAGAGTGACAAGATGGAGATGGGTCTGCCTGACTTCCCTAGTGGACCTCTGGACATATACAGGAAGAACGCATCCTTCAACTGGAAAGAGATGGTCATGTTCCTTGAGGGAGAGGACATGCTAGCATTGAAGGTAGTCTTTGTAATGAGCATTAAGGCCAGGCCATGTCAGAGCCTTCTATTTGCAAATAGAAAGCTCTGGGCTATGTAAAGAAACGCTGACAACAGAAACTGACTGTTAGACCTATTCTTAGAGGAATATCGTACACAAGTCACTTTATAATAATTTCTCCCTCAATTCCACAGCAACACGTGTTCCGGATGTTGGAGAACGACCCTGTCTTCGCCCGGCAGCCCGGCGAGGACATGTCAACGGAGAGGATGCGTGAGGTCACTTTCAGACGGTGTAAACAGCTGTTCCGGTATGACTTCTTGACACGCGATGACATCATGGCGAACCCGTGGAGGACGGTAGTGCTCAACGACTGTCTGGGCATGTACGACTGGTCACTGGGCGCCAAGTACTTCCTCAACAAAGGGGTGAGTTTAGATGGAGGGAGGGAGAGAGAGAGAGAGAGTTAGATAGATAGATAGTGCTCAAGGACTGTCTGGGCATGTACGACTGGTCACTGGGGGCTAAGTTCTCCCTCAACAAAGGGGTGAGGGTTGTCAGTAGTTACGACCCTAAGTTTTGGTATTTTATTAGGATCCCCATTAGCTGTTGCAAAAGCAGCAGCTACTCTTCCTGGGGTCCACACAAAACATGAAACATGACATAATAAAGAACAATAATAGACAAGAACAGCTCAAGGACAGAACTACATATATTTTTTTAAGGCACACGTAGCCTACATATCAATACACACAAACTATCTAGGTCAAATAGGGGAGAGGCGTTGTGCCGTTAAAACCAGGTTTGCAGTTCATTTGAGCAATATGAAATGGACGGAGTTCCATGCATTAATGGCTGTATATAATATAATACTGGATTTGGGGACTGTGAAAGTGAGTTCACCCACTCACTTTGATGATCTCCCATGCAAGTCTATCTATTGCCTCTAAGCCTTGACCTTAAGTCATATGCATGTTGTAGAACCTCCGTACAATATGACATTAAGCATGTATGTTCTCAAGAGTAATGATATGAGAGGTTACAGTATAATCATATTCATGCTCTGTTTCAGATGTTTGGTGCGACTGTGGCCAACTCCGGATCCCAGAGACACAGCCAGTTTGTGCAGGATACAGAGGACATGATGGTAAACAAACAATCATCAGCGTTCACATGAATTGATATTTACCTTCTCCCTTTCAAATGTATTGGAATCAATGTAAACACATGTTAAAAGTGATTTCATAGTTATTTATCGTGGCAGGTTATTGCCTTTCAGTGTGTTATGCAAATAGGCTCTTTGACCTGTATGCTGCTAGCTATGCACAGACTCTCACTAGAATGCTGTAACTAAAAGACTACTTGTTACACAAATGGTTATTTAATAGCATTTTTGTAATTATACAACAGACCACTTATTTCTCTACTTCCAAAAACATGTATCCCAGTCACACAAAGCTGTTGAAATACAATGTAACCGTTGTGGTGTCCCACGTCCTAAGCTGCACCTGTTGTTGTTTGTCTGTCCACAGACGTTTGGTTGCTTTGCATTGACAGAGCTGAGCCATGGCAGCAATACCAGAGCTATGAGGACCACAGCCAAGTATGATCCCAGCACACAGGTGGGTGGGACACAGTTCACTGCAACGCCTCTGACTCCATTAGAACAATATTGTATTCTATACTGAATATTGAATTATTTGATCTGTAGATTTTGAATGTGTCAGTCTCCTTTTTTAATTTTATTTCCTTTTGTTTGTATCTTGCAATCCAGCTTTTAGCTGTGTATGTATACACGATCAAATAAACCTATATAAATTATGATTGTTAGTCTGTACTAAGAATACACTATACTCAAGTGAACTCTCTCTCTTTCAGGAGTTTGTGATTCATTCCCCTGATTTTGAGGCTGCCAAGTTCTGGGTGGGGAACCTGGGGAAGACGGCTACACACGCTGTGGTGTTCGCCCAGCTCTACACCCCCGACGGAGCCTGTCACGGTCTGCACTCCTTCATAGTTCAGGTACAGTGAGCTTATTTAAATGAACCTTTTGCATACATGTACTACTTTGTGTCCTCAGAGTTAGCAATCCTTTATGATTTCCCAAAAACACGAATCTTACATTTTTAAAACTAGAACATCTTTGCTGGTGAAACTGTGAGATTGTAACCTAAATGAATGTGTTTGACAGGTCAGAGATCCCAAGACTCTGCTGGCGATGCCAGGAGTAATTGTTGGAGATATGGGCAAGAAGCTGGGCCAGAACGGACTGGACAATGGGTAAGTTCAATACCATATGTTTTATTGCGAATAAAACAATCAATTTCTCATCATCACACCACTGCATTCTATGGCATTCAGTCAAAATGAGCACCATTAATAATATTGCTGTAATCTTACTAAAGAGAGAGTAATATTCATTGTGAACTTTGGTGCTGACACGCCGCAAGACCACCAGAGGGCAGTTGAATCCTACTTTATATTACTATAGAACTTCCACAAATGTTCTTTTTAATTAATGTTTTAATATTGTCTCTCAGCGTGTGCAGGCTTTCTACAGTACCAGTGCTTAGAACTAGGCTGCACTGTATACATCACCACACTAACTATGATTTGAAATGTATTCCTAAGATAGGCTCAGACTTTTGTGCATGTCTTTTGTTTCCCGTACCAGGTTTGCGGTGTTTCACAATGTCCGAATCCCTCGGGAGAATATGCTGAATAAGACTGGTGATGTCACCCCTGAAGGACACTATGTCACACCTTTTAAGGTGAGGAAACACACACCCACTGGAACATCTTTTGTTCCTCTCTGGAAAAAAGATGGATGGATGGAAGGAAGTAGAAATCCCATTTTTACAACTAACTACGAGTATGACTATGATCAAATATATACTCTCAGTTCTTCTCTGGCTCAGAGCAAAATAGTTTGCTGTTGTAAAGTTCTAGCCGGGATTCCAACTCCAACCTTCTAAAGAACTTGGCTAGGCTCTACTCAGTCGTGACAGTGATGGGATGTCAAATTAAAACGTAAAAACAAACATTCTGGTTCGTAGTCTTCAGATAGCCACACCTGATCTCACAGTAAGACTCTTTAATCTGTTTTTGTTCCAAACAAACATGGATGGGTTTGACCCCACACACTTGCGCACGCACACACACAAACATGGATGGGTTAAACAAACATGTAAAAAGAAAATACCAGGGCTCTCTGGGTTCTCTTGAATGATGGGAACCTGGCCTGGGGAGGCTTCTGAGGAAACAAATAATGACTGGGGGGAGGAGGTAGGCCTTAATTGTTCTGCAGTTCGTTTCAGTTTCAAGTTTTATTAGTCGTATGTATGGGATACGCATGGTTAACATTGTCAAATGGAATGCTTACTTGCATGTTCCTTCTCGACAATGCAACAACAATAAGACATAATAAAAGAAAAGAATACAAACTTAAAGTAAAATGGCTCCGTAGAATAGAATAAACATTTAAGTATAATACAGGAGTTAGGATTGGATCCCCAGCAAGGCCCTGCATGCTGATCAAAATTGGTACCTTGTTACTGCTGGTTTAGTTGGTAACTAGGAGCCTAAAGGAAGAAGGGGTGCGAAAGAAAGGGTGATGGAAGGGTTGGAAAATGCTTCTGTACACATGCGAAATGTAAGGGGAGTGCGTCTTAAATAAGTACTCTAAACAACCTGAACATTTTCATGACTTTGGAAGTCAACAGTAAATAGAAACATGAACTTGGAGAACTTCACTCTCGACTTTGTTCATCCGTTGATTTAGTCTTTGAGTGGGATTTCCCTCTTGAATCAGATTTTAAGTGAATACTTACTTGACAAGAGTGTTACACTCTTGCATAAGCCCTATTTTTTTAAGGGCCCCCTGAAATAAACGATGAAAGCTATGAAACTATAGAAAAACTGAAAATGTTAATATTCTCAAACTCAACGTAAGTCCCTCCCTCCCTCTTCTCTCTGGCCCCCAGGACCCTAACAAGCGTTTCGGGGCGTCCCTGGGTGCCCTGTCAGGGGGCAGAGTCTCCATCTCTAGAATGGCTGTGGTCAACCTGAAGCTAGCCATGACTGTAGCTATCCGATTCTCTGCCACCCGACACCAGTTCGGACCTAAAGACGACCAAGAGATTCCCGTCATAGAGTACCAGCTCCAGGTAATGTACAGTTATGGACCTTACAGTTGGTTCATGGTTAGGTTGGTGGACATAGGTATAAGCCAGGAGTTTTCCCCCATTTTTCCAGAGACATTCCTTAGGATATGTGTCCCTAATAATAATTCCATTGAAGGTTAAATACGTTTTCTGTGGACCCCAGAGGGGTATGCTACAAAGCAGGATCAATGAGTTAGCCAGCTAATTTGCCTAAATATCCAGAAAAAACTTTTTAGAAAGATGTACTAAACAACCAAAAACACATACGTTTAGCTTTCTTAATAAATCAGAAAATCAAAAGTTATTTTGTTTTTTAAAGGTACCCTGTTGTAGACAGGTAGCCTAGTGGTTAAGAGCATTGGGCCAGTAACGGAAAGGTCGCTGGTTCGAATCCTCGACTCAGCAAGGTGGAAAAATCTGCTGTTCTTGATCAAAGCAATTAACCCCCAACAATACCTGCTCCCCGGGCGCCGATGACGTCGATTAAGGCAGCACCCCGCACCTCTCTTATTCAGAGGTGTTGGGTTAAATGCGGAAGGCACATTTCGGTTGAATGCATTAAATTGTGCAACTGACTAGGTATCCCCTTCCCTTTGTCTGGTTGCAGCAGTGGCGTCTGATCCCGTACCTGGCGGCCGTGTACGCTCTGGACTACTTCTCTAAATCCGTCTTCATGAACTTTGTGGAGTTCCAGATCGGTATGATGATGAAGGACCAGAGCGATAGACAGGTAAGGAAGGGAAGGAGGGGGGGACCGAGATGGAGAGACATGTAGAGAGAGAGGAAAGGAGAGAGAGACAAAATAATAAATTGGGAGAGCGAAAAAGACATACACATAGTTAGTACTGTGCGGTATGTGTTGTAACTAGGCGGAGCTGGGCAGAGAGATCCATGCCATCGCCTGCTCCAGTAAGCCCCTGGGGTCCTGGACGGCTCAAAGGGGTATCCAAGAGTGCCGTGAGGCCTGCGGAGGACACGGATACCTGGCCAGTAAGTCACACATATAATAATAAAACCCTAGCCCCCAACCACAACCCTAACCCTAACTTCATGTCCACATCCTGGTTCAACCCTAACTTCAGCCTTAACCCTAACCCTAACTTCATGTCCACATCCTGGTTCAACCCTAACCTCAGCCTCAACCCTAACTTCATGTCCACATCCTGGTTCAACCCTAACCTCAGCCTTAACCCTAACTTCATGTCCACATCCTGGTTCAACCCTAACCTCAGCCTCAACCCTAAC
>QNTS01000332.1:138391-149875 GCA_003317085.1 Hucho hucho
ATGTCCACATCCTGGTTTAACCCTAACCTCAGCCTTAACCCTAACCCTAACTTCATGTCCACATCCTGGTTCAACCCCAACCTCAGCCTCAACCCTAACCCTAACTTCATGTCCACATCCTGGTTCAACCCTAACCTCAACCCTAACTTCATGTCCACATCCTGGTTCAACCCTAACCTCAGCCTCAACCCTAACCCTAACTTCATGTCCACATCCTGGTTCAACCCTAACCTCAACCCTAACTTCATGTCCACATCCTGGTTCAACCCTAACCTCAGCCTCAACCCTAACCCTAACTTCATGTCCACATCCCAATTTAACCCTTGCCTCAACCACAACCCACATCAAATCTGTCTCCTAATAATGATGCTGGATGTTGACTCCCTTGTAGTGAATCGTCTGGGGAGCATCAGGGATGACAACGACCCTAACTGTACATATGAGGGAGACAACAACGTGCTCCTGCAGCAGACTAGCAACTACCTCCTCAGCCAACTACACGCCAAACAACACGGTTAGTACTAACACCAGGAGCACTTTGTTTCATGGTCTGCTTCTAAATGCTTTATAAACCATTATGGAACTGCTTTGTAAATCATTACATATCAGTTTCAGAGAAACTGTGAAATCCTAGAGACGCTGGGGGCAGCTCATTATTTGTATGCTATTGAAATATTTCGATTTTACGTATGAGATTGTAATGTTAACTGTTTGTCTCACTGTTTTATGTGCTAGTTTTGTTGTTATTTTTGTAGATGGTATGGGGATTGTGTCGCCACAACCAGCTTATAAACTGCTTAGAAATGTCTTATGAATATCTTATAAGCTATTATTTGTTCGTTGTAGATGGAGTGAAGATTGAGTCTCCACTAGAGTCTGTCAACTTCCTGGAAGACTTTGAAAGCATTCTGGAGACCAGGTTCACGGCAACGTCGGTGGAGGAGTGCATGGACTCTGCAGGTAACAACACACACACTTGTCTCTGCAGCTACAACACACACAGCTCTCTCTAGTCACTACTCTGCTCCGTGCAGAAATTGCCTATGGCCAGTCAGTTATGTAAGATGCCCAGTGTTATTATACTACTGGAAAGTGCTTTACTGGAAAGCTATTTGTCATGATGCCAGAGGTAACACCCACTCTCCAGTTGTCACATCTGGTAGAAGGCAAGCAAAGCCATACTGACCCTCTGAAGGACCCCATTCCCCCACCAGGGCAAGCTGCCCCTGGAAGTGCCTGTTTAAAACCCTAACAAAATCCCCATCTTTTCTATTCTAATATAGCTCAACCATAGCTTTAATTATAGAGGGCTGGAACAAAATAATCTAAATTCAAAAAGCAACCAAAACAAATGCAAATAGAATGTGTTGAATCAAACACAGATGCGCACACACACACCGGCTTCGGCTGTGTTTTGCATGCTGCTGTGAGACTGAATGAATGCCCTTCCAAGGTAAAGCCGTCCAGACAGCCTCGGTCTCAGTTGGGGAACCGATGATGTGAACCTTGGTTAAAGCCTCTCCTCATATGCCGTGCACACACACACACACACACCAAGCCTTCTCTCCCCCATCTGCAAAACATCTGGTCCATTTATTGACATTATACCACAGAGGGTGACTCAGGCCGCTGGTCGACGAGCGACCAGGTCTACACTGCCAGCTAATTGGCTGAATTGGAACGAGAAAAGGGGAAAATAAAGGCGTCCATTTTGTGTACCGGATCGGTCACTGTCTGTCACGAACTGTTTATGTTGCCACAGTGAAGGCCAAGCAAATGCGTCTGTCTCATAAGAAGGAGTAGGTGGAGTAGCGTTCAAGACACGTGCAGGTGTGCTTTAGTTGCTTCCAACACTGTTGTGTTAAGTGGGTTGGTTGCTAACACATGCTGGTGACTTACTGTCATTGTTATAGAGATGGTCATCTCTTCCTGTTATGATGGGATGCACAACCTGTGCCATTTGAATGCAGTCGCCAGACAACGGCACCACCATAGTACTCCCTAAAGGAGTATCTCATTGTCAACCTCTTTGCTATTTTTACTCCTTCAAAAGTGAATTATGTTAAACTTGAAAAATGAAGGTTCCTGTAAACTAACATTATCTGAACACTAAATCTTAAAAACTCTAAAGCTCCCAAATTAGGGCTGACCCCATTTAGTCGACTGGTTGATTGTAGGCTGTTGGTCGACCAAGCAGTGACACATTTTTTTTTTAATATTGTGTACAAGACACCTGTCTGATTCGTGCAGAGTGGACTGATACATAGTGGAGGCCGTGGGGATGGCCCAGTCCATCAGTCTAAGACGTGCCACTGAAATTGCATATGGTTATATTACATAAGAACAATGGTGCAACACTAATACAAATATTATTTGATAACAAATGCGCTTTCTCCCTCCTTGCGTAGCGGCCGCTGTCCACGGTTCTGAAACACTGCGCTGTTGAATTGGCGTCTTTTCCTAGACCATGTTGCTGTGTTCATAAAAGCAAAGTTAACCAGCATATTGGTGTTGAGAACAATGCAGCAGAATGAGGTGAGAAAACAGACCCTGCCTTATTGTCTAAGAAAAGTGATGCGAGAGGAAACCCCAACTTAAATAGGTCTATAATCGACAGCCTAACTGTTAAATGTGCCTGGCTTTATAAATCATCAATATATCTACAGAAATAAGACAGATCCTGCCTCTGTTGCCTGTTTGAGTGTTTGTTGAATAGCCTAGTGATCCCGTTAGTACCAAGCCTCATGCAACGACATGTCAAGTAAACCCTTTCACACATTCGGCTGTTTTTAACCTGTGCTTTGCTGTAATAAAGTATTTACCCTTTAAAAAAAATGTTTTATAACAGCCTCTCTGGTATTATTTAATAATTTATTCAGTCTTTACACTGTTCCAAATAGTAACACTTATTTTTCTTGATCTCCTTGTTATTATTACTATTATGATCATTATAATAATAGGTAATGTCTTTATCATTAGTAGGCTTAGTATAGCAGCCTTGTTTAACCACCATCGAGCTATAGGCCTTAGAGCACATCCTGTTTAGTCTTAATACTTAGGCCAATATTTCAATACTTCTATAGGCTACTGTATCAATCAATCATTCATTCGTTCATGTCATCACACAGCATAAGAGTCACTCATGATTTGAAATGCCATCAGGCATTTTAGTTTTAAAATAAAATAAAGCGAGCCTTGAATAATTAGCTTAAACAATAAATAAACCGTTCCATTTCAGGGAATTTCATTCACAAATGAATTCAACTGTTTTAAGCCTTTGCTGTAATAAAGGGTTAACAAAACATTACGTTACAACAGACTCTCTTGTACGCTTATACTTTATTTAGTGTTGTTTACATTGTTCCAAATAATGTAAACAACACTAAATAATATAATATTAGCGGTTGACATCTGTGTTTTTATGATCTGAACCCTAACATATTTCCTTGTCTCTTTCCACCTCAGTGCCTTTGGCAGCGTATAAATGGCTGGTGTGTTTCCTACTGAGAGAGAGCGAGAGGAGACTGGCTAAGGAGAAGGCTTCTGGCAAGGCTGACTTTGAGGCCCGCAACAACAGCCAGGTAAATAGTACACACACACAAGCAACGCATGCACACACACATGCATACACACACACACACACACACACACACACAACAGGAGTGGTCCTCCACTTTCATCTTCATCATCACTTTCGTGATTTTATTTTAACATTTATACAGCTGTTTTTATAATGATGTCATTGCATTTCAGAAGCTGAAAGGTCTTCGTAAGATACTGTAGTTCTGGTCTATCTGCTTCTCTACAGGCACGTGTACCAACCAAGTGCTTCTAGAACAGTCATTAGCTAGGTTTCCGTCCAATTGGCGACAGATTTTCATGTAAATATTCTAAAACAATATGCGCATTTTCCCACCAGAGATGTGTTTCCATCAAATTGACTTGTTGCGAATGAAAGGCTGTGTGTCATGACGTAGTGCACATAAAAATATATTTTGCGGTTAAATTCCCATGTACCGGAAAAAAATGGGTTTCCATTGCATTTTCAACTCTACCTATGGTTTTGTCACAAAAGCTGTTGCAATATATAGCAAATGTGCCCAGTTTGGTCTTGGCACATGCGCGCTAGCCTAGGGGTTTTCAAAGGGGGGGGTTTGTGGCGGTACTGCAGAGGATCCACAAAGTTATTATAGTATTTTTGGGGGACAAATTATTATTTTATGAATATTGCTAGCTGTAACAGAATACTATCGTGCATACCATTTTTATGTCTCTGCGTCCATTTTGAAGGAAGTTATAGGTAGCATTGGCTCGTGAAACTAACTAGCAATAGCGCAATGACTGAAAGTCTACAGGAACAGCATGCAAGCTTTTCCTGTTCATCCGATTCTGGGGAAGTAGATAAAGGGCTTCAATGCCAAAATATCGAACATCCCTTTAATATAGAGTAAATTATAGTAATCTAAGCTAATTATAGTTTTTTTTCTGTATAGAAAATTCTTAGGCACGCTGTGGTCATTTTCAGGATGGAAAAACAGTTTCAGTGTCAACTTAAATGACAAAAACAGAAGGTATGCAGAAAATATATGCAGAAAATATATATAATATATATGACTACCTCGCCTGGTTCACCAACTACTTCTCAGACAGAGTTCAGTGTGTCAAGTCGGAGGGCCTGTTGTCCGGACCTCTGGCAGTCTCAATGGGGGTGCCACAGGGTTCAATTCTCGGGCCGACTCTTTTCTCTGTATATGTCAATGATGTCGCTCTTGCTGCTGGTGATTCTCTGATCCAACTCTACGCAGACGACACCATTCTGTATACTTCTGGCCCATCTTTGGACACTGTGTTAACTAACCTCCAGACGAGCTTCAATGCCATACAACTCTCCTTCCGTGGCCTCCAACTGCTCTTAAATGCAAGTAAAACTAAATGCATGCTCTTCAACCGATCGCTGCCCGCACCTGCCCGCCCGTCTAGCATCACAACTCTGGACGGTTCTGACTTAGAATATGTGGACTACAAATACCTAGGTGTCTGGTTAGACTGTAAACTCTCTTTCCAGACTCACATTAAGCATCTCCAATCCAAAGTTAAATCTAGAATCGGCTTCCTATTTCGTAACAAAGCATCCTTCACTCATGCTGCCAAACATACCCCTTGTAAAACTGACTATCCTACCGATCCTTGACTTCGGCGATGTCATTTACAAAATAGCCTCCAACACTGTACTCAACAAATTGTATGCGGTCTTATCACAGTGCCATCTGTTTTGTCACCAAAGCCCCATATACTACCCACCACTACGACCTGTATGCTCTCGTTGGCTGGCCCTCGCTTCATATTCGTTGCCAAACCCACTGGCTCCAGGTCATCTAGAAGTCTTTGCTAGGTAAAGCCCCACCTTATCTCAGCTCACTGGTCACCATAGCAGCACCCACACGTAGCACGCGCTCCAGCAGGTATATTCCACTGGTCACCCCCAAAGCCAATTCCTCCTTTGGCTGCCTTTCCTTCCAGTTCTCTGCTGCCAATGACTGGAATGAATTGCAAAAATCACAAGCTGGAGACTCATATCTCCCTCACTAACTTTAAGCATCAGCTGTCAGAGTAGCTTACAGATCATTGCACCTGCACATAGCCCATCTGCAAATAGCCCACCCAACTACCTCATCCCCATATTGTTATTTTTTATTTTTGCTCCTTTGCACCCCAGTATCTCTACTTGCACATTCATCTTCTGCACATCTATCACTCCAGTGTTTAATTGCTAAATTGTAATTATTTCGCCACTATGGACTATTTATTGCCTTACCTCCCTAATCTTACTTCATTTGCACACACTGTATATAGACTTTTCTATTGTGTTATTGACTGTACGTTTGTTTATTCCATGTGTAACTCTGTTTGTGTCACACTGCTTTGCTTTATCTTGGCCAGGTCGCAGTTGTAAATGAGAACTTGTACTTAACAGGCCTACCTGGTTAAATAAAGGTGAAATAAAAAATGTAAATGAAAAAATATATAAATATGTATTTATAATACCATATTTGAGAACTAACAATCAAATAAAAGTTAGTCAGAAAGAATAGAAAATTCCCAAAACCAGGCATTCAGGCCACATGGCCATTGATTTTGTTATAATGTTTGAGCAGAGGAATACAGCATTAGCCTTTGAAAAATGCATAGAATTGCAGGAAATTACCTTAAAAAAATAATAATAATTGTCTCTCAACTCTGCCAAACGGTGTAGAATTGCTGGAAGTTAGCTTCAAAACTGCAACATTTTATCTCAGCTATAGATATATAGATATCATTTTTTTTACTGCAGAATTGCCTTTACAACGGCAACATACTCGCATAAAAGCGTTGGATGGAAACCTGGTTCTTGACATTATACAGTCACGTATCAACTATAATACGGCTTAGTCCAATGATCTCTCCTGATCATTTGGGTATTTTTAGTGCTTTATAATATAATATAATATAATATAATATAATATTTAACGTGGTGGCATGGTGAATATATTTCACCTCCATCAACTCTCTCCTCCCCACATAGTCCATGAAGGCAAGGCTCCCACATTCCAGTAGATACTGTTGCAGTCACAATACAGGATGTCCGAGAAGAACACGCGGTGACCCAACACACACACACACACCATCACAACATGACCCCACAGCACTGCACTTTGAATTATCTAATGGTTCTATTATATAATAACACAAAACAGATGGTTTAAAGCATTGTTAAGACTAAAGATACAGCTAAGGTAGTGTGTAAGAATGTAAGTATAAACACATCTTCATCGAGCAAGCGTCATTCGAAGTTTGACAGTTTTAGCCTTCCTAGAGCACGTGCCATTACGAATCGAGGGTATTTTGGGTGTGCATGTGCTTGTTTCGTACAAGGCAAAGTCAGTTGAGCTGTATTCAGTATCAGTTTATAGGCCCAAAATCCTAACTTGGGATTCAAACACACAATCTTACATAAATCAGGGATGTTGTCAAGGGATATGTCTGTGCCTAACTCAGACTTCTGTTTTCAATCACGCACTCATGACAAGAGGAAATATACACGGAAATTGGGTTTCATGCACACAGGTTTTAAATTAGGGAATTATCCCAAAAAGATGACTGAGTACAGTCCTTTTTATCCTCTGGAAAGTCTTTACTCCAGGTGTGACTGTAGGAAAGGAGGTTTAGAGAGAGAGAGAGAGAGAGAGTGTGTGTGTGTGTGTGTGTGTGTGTTAGAGCTGGGATGATAAACCGACAATTATCTACACCAACCACTTATCATGGACATTTTGATGTTATTGTTAATTGCTATAAAATAGCCTATAGGGCCCTACTAGGGAAATGTGAAGTTTGAAATTAAACAAGCTTGCTAATATAGTTGATTTGTTATTCCGACAATTGATTGCTACAACATCAAAAGTAGTAGTAGTTAGGGTAATACAAAAAAACTGTGGTGCTCATGAATTGTTCAATTTATCGTGATAATTCAGTCAATTTATCGTGATATGGATTTTTGTCCATATCGCCCAGCTCTAGTGTGTGTGAAGAGTGAGCGTTTGCTTTGGCAGCTTTCCTAGGCCAGTTGGCTCAGCGTGTATGGCTGTGGTGTTGTCCTAACCCGAACCCTGTGTCCGGTTGGCTTAGAACAAGGATTAGCTAAAGACGGCTATAGTGTCAACTCACACTTGCCTAATAACAAATAGGTTTATAACTGCTGAATCAGATCAATCAGAATGTGTTTTGACATATCTCATATGTTGCTGGCTGGCTCCAGTTATTGCATGGTTAATGTCTGATAAGACTTCTTCATACCAATATGGTAAGCTAATTCATGATTGCCTGCAATTGAAACCCCTCATAGGAACCGAACCCACTGCTGCTGTTCTTTGCAACCATTCAGACAGCGAAGAACCTAGTGAAGAACCCACTCCAAGAAAAAGGTTATTTGAGTAGAAGTAGTGTGACATAGAACCATTGCTCACTTGAAAGAAATTCTCAATAACCCTTTTTTTCTAGTGTATGACCAAAACAAGTTTGAACTCCACTATGGTGCCACATTATGACCAAAGGAAGTTTGTTTTCATATTCGGCCTGTCAGTGTTTTTAGTATTTTTCAAAATGTTTTGTCCATTACTAATGATTACATCACCCATTGCTATAGAGGGACAGATGCACTGACTGACCTAATAGAAGGGGAAAAATGTCCACAGAGGAGGTACAGCCAGAGAGCAATCTCATACCCACACCTGGGTTCAAATAGTTGAGCCTTTGCTTGAGCCTGGTTTGAGAGTGCCAGATGGGTAGGAGTTTGCACTTTTGGGACTTTTCCATCAGTTCCTTTGGTTCCGCTGCGCAGGCAAGCTCAATCAAACTCATCAAGCTCAGCTAAAAGTATTGGAAATTAAACAAATACTATTTGAACCCTGGTCTTGTGTGAAATGACTTGCAGATCCAGAGTTCTCTCGTACCCAGACCAGGGGACTAGGCGGGGAACACAGCGACCTTGGCAGAGCGGTAGAGGAGTTCAGAGGCGTGGGAGAGGATCTGTGTTCTCTCTGCCGACATGGAACAGGAAGGGTGGGCATCGCCCAGTCAAGGCCAGATAGGGGGAGAGGCATAGACACACAATTCAATACCAGGGCTGAGAATGGGGTTATGATAACTGGAGGGGGGGTGGTGGATTGGAGTTCATGTGCGTTTGGTTCAGTCTCACTCCTGCAGTGTTTGAAAATTGGAATCTAATAACACTGTTTTGTCTCCTGCTCTCTCTCTATGCATGCATACGTTTAACTAGGAATAACTTTTTTGTCACTTTTTGTCATTCCTGCAGTGTTAGTACAAGTAGCTTTTTACATTTCCAAACGTTGTGTTCTCTGTGTGTTTGCGTACGTGTGTGTCTGTGGCTATCCAGGTGTTCTACTGCCGTTCCTTGTCCATCGTGTACATAGAGCACACCGTGGTGCAGAGGTTCCACGACCAGACCCATGATGAGGACACACCGGCTGGTCTCAGACCAGTTCTTAAACAGCTCTGTGCCCTCTACAGCCTGTGGACCCTCAGCAACCACATGGCCACGCTGTACCAGGGTCAGTTTCATTTGAGTGCTGGCCGTCTTTCTCATTCAAGTTTTACTTCCCCATATTCATATAGGGTCTGATCTAGGATCAGTTTATCCTTTTACATAATAATGAATAAGATAACATGGACCAGGTAGGCCTGATCCTAGATCAACACTCCTACCCGGAGACTCTTGATACATACGGCCCCTGGTCAACATTTCCCAAAGACTGTATCCTAGTGAGAGTTGAGCACGCCTGATTATGTATTATATTCTGTGTGTGTTGTTGTGTTCCTCCAGGGGGTTATTTCTCTGGTTGGGAGCCAGCTGATTGGATCCAGCAGGCCATCCTCACCCTCTGCTCTCAGGTCAGTTCTCATTAAGGTTGGGCGGTATCCAGATTTTCATACCGTTTCTGTACCATACCTGGGTATTTACTTGGGCATGTATGTTTAATACAGTTAAAATATATATATTTTAATTTGGGGGGGCTGGGGGCAACAGGGACTTTGATCCAGGATGTCTTTGCTGTAACCAAGAAGCTTGATCTTGACATCTAGCCACTTAGCTAGCAAGTTAACAAACCAAATGCATAGCTGGAGCCCTGAGCAAGTTAACAAACCAAATGCATAGCTGGAGCCCTGAGCTGGATAGAATTTTTAACACATTTGTTTTTGAAGTATTATTTTTTAAACGGTATTGAAAATCATACCGTTGGTATCTAGAAATACCCCGGTGTATACAGTATAAACAGTATATTGCCCAAGCCTTACATGCACACACACACAAATTAGATTGGCCTAAATAACCAATTAAATGTCATGTGGTCTTGAGTTAAAGTGATGATTTATTCATATTCATATGTTTGGTTTGGAGGACTGAGGGGGATGACCTCAAAGGTGTTTGTTGGCTTGCAGTGTGCTCTCTTCAGAGAACAATCACTGTGTTTGTCTGTGTGTATACTCTCTCTGTCTCTCTCCCTCCATTCTTCCCACTAGTCCCTCTCTTCTTCTCTCACTTTAACAGCTGAAGGATGAGGCCATAGCTTTGGTGGACGCCGTTGCCCCTCCTGACTTCATCCTCAACTCACCCATTGGCTATGCGGACGGGGAGGTAAGACAAGTCAGATGTGTGAAATGTGTCAGCGCCAGAGTCATATCTAACCCTGATCCAGTGCATTTAAAGTACATTTTAGACACCGTCACAACTCACTATACAAAAGCAAAAATGGAAATATGAAAGGTTAAAATAGAAACAGAGGAGCCGAATGAGATTGTGGACCTATGGCTGCTTAACTTGCAGAAACAAAGCATTACACACACACACACACACACACACACACACACACATATACACACATACACACATGCACACACATTTGTCTGGTCTTACTCAGTTACCCTAGTTTAATGGCTGGAGGTTAGTTAAGATGCCAAACTGCCAGCTCCTAAACACAATGTATATGTATGCATAATCCTTTTACTCATCTATTAAAACACACAATCCTTTCAGTGCTCTTCTGTTTGGATAATGAATAACACTAGGCTACATACTCATCCATTGATTAAATCATGTCTGTTTGAGTAATGCTAGTAACCTATTCATCCATGAACTCAGACAGTGCTCTTGTGTTTGAAGAGTCTGCGGAGACAAACAACAATGTTTGAGACACTGAGTTTCCACATAGACCACCACAATGGTCCAAACAGCAAAAGGTCTCAATCAAACAATACAGAGTGTTCTGCTATTAACCTACTCTTAAAGGATGGGTGGGAACACAGCGAGAGGAGAGTTCCAGAGGCTGCTGTCATCTTCCAGTAAACACACTGACCCAAACCTATAAACATACAGGCCCAAGTGTGTCAGCCAGGAGTGAGGTTGGGGAGGGACGGTGTGTGTCTGCGTGTATGTGTGTGTGGGTGTGTCCGCCAGGATAATGCATTACTAAGGAGGGACGATGTCGGAGTGTGTGTGACCTTTAACTGTGTGTCATCTGTTTTGATAGGAGTCTGGCTTTCAAATGCTCCCCTTGTCTTTCTGAGCTCAGAAAATGGACGCTTTGTTTTCACTCTGAAGACTCACAGCTGCTTTTGTTGGCACAGTATTCTCTCACACACACACACACACACACACACACACACACACACACACACACACACACACACACACACACACACACACACACACACACACACACACACACACATACAGTGGGGCAAAAAAGTATTTAGTCAGCCACCAATTGTGCAAGTTCTCCAACTTAAAAAGATGAGAGAGGCCTGTAATTTTCATCATAGGTACACTTCAACTATGACAGACAAAATGAGAAAAAGAAATCCAGAAAATCACATTGTAGGATTTTTAATTTATTTATTTGCAAATTATGGTGGAAAATAAGTATTTGGTCA
>QNTS01000332.1:165933-201272 GCA_003317085.1 Hucho hucho
TGACCAAATACTTATTTTCCACCATAATTTGCAAATAAATTCATTAAAAATCCTACAATGTGATTTTCTGGATTTTTTTTCCTCATTTTGTCTGTCATAGTTGAAGTGTACCTATGATGAAAATTACAGGCCTCTCTCATCTTTTTAAGTGAGAGAACTTGCACAATTGGTGGCTGACTAAATACTTTTTTTCCCCACTGTACTTACTTAGCGTGTGTTGTGTTCGTAAATTCATTCTGGAGTGCCAGAGTGCGCCCTGGGCGTTTCGGAAATTCAGATAGTTGTCAGATGTGCTGATCAGATGTTCGCTCTCGGCGCGTTCAGAGCGCACACTGGAAGCTCTGGCAGAGGAGTAGGGTTGATCCGAGCGTTCTGAACTCACAATGGCAGTCAAGCACCCAAGCTAACTGGCTAAAGTTGGCTAGTTTGCTAGATACTTCCGGAACAAATGAGAGGCCACTTTACTCTGACCATTTTACTCAACCCAGCAGAGCTGACTAGACTGTTTTCATGTTATCTAGAGCTGTAACTGTTCTGCTGGCAACAATTTAATTGTTTTTTTTTTGCCAACATTTACTGACACCGGTCCTATTCAGCGGTGTTGCGCATTCTATACTGAACAAAAATATAAATGCAACAATTTCAACAATTTTACTGAGTTCAAATCAAATTGTATTTGTCACATGCGCCGAATACAACAGGCGTAGACCTTACAGTGAAATGCTTACTTACAAGCCCTAACCAACAATGCAGTTTAAAAAAAATATATAAAAAATACCTTAAAATAGAAGTAACAAATAATTAAAGAGCAGCAGTAAAATAACAATTGCGAGGCTATATACAGGGGGTACCGGTACAGAGTCAATGTGCGGGGGCACCGGATAGAGGTAATTGAGGTAACATGTACATGTAGGTAGAGTTATTAAAGTGACTATGCATAGATAATAACAGAGAGTAGCAGCAGTGTAAAAGTGTGTGGGAGGGGGGCAGGAAGCTTGGCCCCAGTGATGTACTGGGCCGTACGCACTACCCTCTGTAGTGCCTTGCGGTCGGAGGCCGAGCAGTTGCTATACCAGGCTGTGATTCAACCAGTCAGGATGCTCTCGATGGTGCAGCTGTAGAACCTTTTGAGGATCTGAGGAGCCATGCCAAATCTTTTCAGTCTCCTGAGGGGGAATAGTTTTTGTCATGCCCTCTTCACGACTGACTTGGTGTGCTTGTACCATGTTAGTTTGTTGGTGATGTGGACACCAAGGAACTTGAAGCTCTCAACCTGCTCTACTACAGCCCTGTCAATAAGAATGGGGGCGTGCTCGGTCCTCCTTTTCCTGTAGTCCACAATCATCTCCTTTGTCTTGATCACGTTGAGGGAGAGGTTGTTGTCCTGGCACCACACTGCCAGGTCTCTGACCTCCTCCCTATAGACTGTCTCATCGTTGTAGGTGATCAGGCCGACCACTGTTGTGTCATCAGCAAACTTAATGATGTTGGAGTCGTGCCTGGCCGTGAAGTCATGAGTGAACAGGGAACTGAGCACGCACCCCTGAGGCCCATGTGTTGAGGATCAGTGTGGCGGATGTGTTGTTACCTACCCTTACCAGCTGGGGCGGCCCATCAGGAAGTCCAGGATCCTGTTGCAGAGGGAGGTGTTTAGTTCCAAGGGCCTTAGCTTAGTGGTGAGCTTTGAGGGCACTATGGTGTTGAACGCTGAGCTGTAGTCAATGAATAGCATTCTCACATAGGTGTTCCTTTTGTCAAGGTGGGAAAGGGCAGTGTGGAGTGCAATAGAGATTGCATCATCTGTGGATCTGTTAGGGCGGTATGCAAATTGGAGTGGGCTAGGGTTTATGGGATAATGGTGTTGTAAGCCATGACCAGCCTTTCAAAGCATTTCATGGCTACAGGAGTGAGTGCTACGGGTTGGTAGTCATTTAGGCAGGTTACCTTAGTTTTCTTGGGTCTGCTTGAAACATGTTGGTATTACAGACTCAGACAGGGAGAGGCTGAAAATGTCAGTGAAGACACTTGCCAGTTTGTCAGCGCATGCTCGGAGTACACGTCCTGGTAATCCGTCTGGCCTTGCGGCCTTGTGATTGTTGACCTGTTTAAAGGTCTTACTCACATCGGCTATGGAGAGCGTGATCACACAGTCGTCCAGAACAGCTGATGCTCTCATGCATGTTTCAGTGTTACTTGCCTCGAAGAAAGCATATAAGTAATTTAGCTCGTCTTGTATGCTCGTGTCACTGGGCAGCTCTCGGCTGTGCTTCCCTTTGTAGTCTGTAATGGTTTGCAAGCCCTGCCATATCCGACAAGCGTCGGAGCCGGTGTAGTACGATTCGATCTTAGTCCTGTATTGATGCTTTGCCTGTTTGATGGTTCGTCGGAGGGCACAGCGGGATTTCTTATAAGTCGCGCTCCTTGAAAGTGGCAGCTCTACCCTTTAGCTCAGTGCGGATGTTGCCTGTAATCCATGGCTTCTGGTTGGGGATGTACGCATGGTCACAGTGGGAACAACGTCATCAATGCACTTATTGATGAAGTCAGTGACTGATGTGGTGTACTCCTCAATGCCATCTGAAGAATCCCGGAACATATTCCAGTCTGTGCTAGCAAAACAGTCCTGTAGCTTAGCATCTGCTTCATCTGACCACTTTGTCATGACTTTGCCCTGTTGGGTGAGGGTCATAAAACCCCCTTTCCCTCTCTTCCCCCCACCGGTTTATAACCCCCCCCCCCCATAAATACCTTTCCCCCTTCTCTCTCCACTCTACAAAAAAATGACTTTTTAAAATCCTTTGCTACTACAGAGAGAGACTTTGCAATACTGTAACGTCAAATGGTTGGGAATGGAACAATATTTCTGTAACCCAACCAGTTGAAAGTATCCGTTGGTACTTAAAGAATATGATGTCAGATCAGTTGTTGTCTGGGACATTATTACTGATGACAGGACAACACAAATTGTATCTTGGAAAGTCTACACATTCTAGTTATCAGATTCACATGGAATTGTTGTGCAATTTAAATGTTTAAATATGAAACTATTTGTGAAAAGATTAAATGTAATTTTAGCCTTCTAAATTAGAGAATTGTTTTCATAAGTAAACTATGCTCACTCAGTGGTCACGCCCAAGTGAACAGACATTGGTTGGAGAGGGATGAAACACGCCCTTCTCCAGTATAAAAGCCCCCGTGACCCAATTCACGTCAGACTAAGCAAAGCCCAGCGTGAGCTGTGGTTGCGAATGGTTGAAAATCCACTCTACATAACGAAATTTACATGAGACCAGATCACGTGGAGGTGACGATCACCACGCTGGAAAGATTCATTTCTACTAGACCAGCCAGAATACAGCGCATGCTGAGTATGGCAAAATGGTATTAACTTTGAACTCTTATTCACTAAAGAAGAAGTGATACATCCTAGAAGTCGAGTTATCAGCTGCAGCTGTAAACGTACGTGGCCTAGGAAAAGACAGACAAACTCCCCTGTGAGAACGACAGGGTACTTCAACGTATCCGCTCTACAACACTACGACCATAAAGAAGGACAATGCTGATCTCTGCTGGGCAAACCACTCTTCCATCTTCGATCCTTCTATCGAAGCGCAGCTCAGTGTAAATATATATCTTGCATTTTCCTTTTCCAAATGGGCGGTTATTAGAATGCATAGGATTTTGTATTTACGGTAGCATAGCTTCTCAAGGTCCGATAGAGACTCAATCCCCTTTGTCCCTCAGTCTTCCCGCTCTTTCATTCAAACCCAACCCCCTTTCTTTGTGTAACCAGCAGTCATATCGGTTTCGTCCGCTAGGGACTTTTTCTTTTATGACATGATTAGTAATCGATGTATGATCCATCCTGTGTATATGTAAATCTGTGTGATTATTTAGGTATTTAGTAAATAAATAATTAAGCCAATTTTTGTATTGCTGATTCAACTTGTTAGCCAGGGTTCGTGAAGATAACCAAGAATTTTACAACGTTCAGATGAGACTGAATAAGGTGACGATTAATAATTGACTGCTATTGATATAAAAGATCTTCAGATCTTTAAGAGTTTCTTTGGAAGACAGCAGCTCTATAAACAC
Source organism: Hucho hucho (assembly GCA_003317085.1). Classification (NCBI taxonomy): domain Eukaryota; kingdom Metazoa; phylum Chordata; class Actinopteri; order Salmoniformes; family Salmonidae; genus Hucho; species Hucho hucho. Next base: position 170,029 of record QNTS01000332.1, read on the forward strand.
TCTTGCATGGTGCCCCAGGTTATTATCGAGTTAAATGGTGCATGGTTGAATTAAATCACTTAATCAATCAAACGTTAGGTAATCGATTCGATAAAATAGCCTGTCATATAATTTAATCAGTCAGAGACACAGCAACTTTTTTATTGACCAAGTCACTGGTGCATCCTGCTTCATTTTTGCTTGTAAGCAGGAATCAGGGGGATAGAATTACGGTCAGATTTGCCAAATGGAGGGCGAGGGAAAGCTTTGTAGGCGTCTCTGTGTGTGGAGTAAAGGTGGTCTAGAGTTTTTTTCCCTCTGGTTGCACATTTAACATGCTGGTGGAAATTTGGTAAAACGGATTTAAGTTTCCCTGCATTAAAGTCCCGGGCCACTAGGAGCGCCGCCTCTGGATGAGCATTTTCCTGTTTGCTTATGGTGGTATACAGCTCATTGAGTGCGGTCTTGGTGCCAGCATCGGTCTGTGGTGGTATGTAGACAGCTACAAAAAATATAGATGAAAACTCTCTAGGTAGATAGTGTGGTCTACAGCTTATCATGAGATACTCTACCTCAGGCAAGCAAAGCCTTGAGACTTCCTTAGATATCGTGCACTAGTTGTTGTTTACAAACTTACATAGACCTCACCCCTTGTCTTACCAGAGGCTGCTGTTCTATCCTGACGATACAGTGTAAAACCCGCCAGCTGTATGCTGTTCATGTCGTCGTTCAGCCAAGACTCAGTGAAACATAATATATTATATATTACAGTCCCCCTTGGCGTTTTTCCTATTTTGTTGCGTTACAACCTGTAATTTCAATAGATTTTTATTTGGATTTCATGTAATGGACACACAAATTGGTGAAGTGAAATGAAAAAAATTACTTGTTTCAAAAAATAATAAAAAACGGAAAAGTGGTGCGTGCATGTGTATTCAACCCCTTTGCTATGAAGACCCTAAATAAGATCTGGTGCAACCGATTACCTTCAAAAGTCACATTAGTTAAATAAAGTCCACCTGTGTGCAATCTAAGTGTCACATGATCTGTCACATGATCTCAGTGTATATACACCTGTTCTGAAAGGCCCCAGAGTCTGCAACACTACCAAGCAAGAGTCACCATGAAGACCAAGGAGCTCTCCAGACAGGTCAGGGACAAAGTTGTGGAGAAGTACAGATCAGGGTTGGGTTATAAAAAAATATCAGAAACTTTGAACATCCCCGGAGCACCATTAAAATCCATTATTAAAATTGTAAAGTATATGGCACCACAACAAACGTGCCAAGAGAGGGAAATCTGTTTCAGTCTTCCAGAGATTTGAGACTGGGACGGACACCTTCCAGCAGGACAATGACCCTAAGCATACTGCTAATGCAACACTCACGTGGTTTAAGGGGAAACATTTAAATGTCTTGGAATGGCCTTATCAAAGCCCAGAACTTAAACCATTTGAGAATCTGTGGTATGACTTAAAGATTGCTGTACACCAGCGGAACCCATCCAACTTGAAGGAGCTGGAGCAGTTTAGCCTTGATGAATGGGCAAAAATCCCAGTGGCTAGATGTGCCAAGCTTATAGAGACATACCCCATAAGACTTGCAGCTGTAATTGCTGCAAAAGGTGCCTCTACAAAGTGTTGACTTTGGGAGGGGTGAATAGTTATGCACGCTCAAGTTTTCTGTCTTATTTCTTGTTTGTTTCACAATAAAACATGTTTAGCATCTTCAAAGTGGTAGGCATGTTGTGTTAATCAAATGATACAAACCCCCAACAAATATATTTTAATTTCAGGTTGTAAGGCAACAAAATAGGAAAAATGCCAAGGGGGGTGAATACTTTCGCAAGCCACTGTATATACAGGGGGGTATCGATACAGAGTCCCTGTGCGAGGGCACCCGTTATTTGAGGTAATATGTACATGTAGGTAGAGTTATTAAAGTGACTATGCATAGATGACAACAGAGAGTAGCAGTGGTGTAAAGAGGGGGTGGGGGGGGCTATGCAAATAGTCTGGGTAGCCATTTGACTAGATGTTCATGAGTGTTATGCCTTGGGGGTAGAAGCTTTTTAGAAGCCTCTTGGACCTAGACTTGGCGCTCCGGTACCGCTTGCCGTGCAGTCTATGACTTGGGTGGCTGGAGTCTTTGACAATTTTTATTGTCCCCAGCACAAGGTGCACCTGTGTAATGATCATACTGTTTAATTAGCTTATTGATATGCCACACCTGTCAGGTGGGTGGATTATCTTGGCAAAGGAGAAATGGTCACTAACAGGGATGTAAACCCATTTCTGCACAAAATTTGAGAGAAATAACCTTTTTGTGCTTATGGAACATTTCTGGGATCTTTTATTTCAGCTCATGAAACATGGGACCAACACTCAACATGTTGCTTTCATATTTTTGTATTAATTCAGCAGTTATTCTGCACTCTGGCACACTGAAATCGGGGGGTAGATAGCCAAAGTGAATTTACAATTGCAATGTTAGCGAGCAGCTTGTTCATGTCGAAGTAAAATGTCAACATCATGAATTGCACGTAGACTTATGTAATTCATTTCCTGGAGACCAATTGAACTGCTTCTGACCTACAAACAACAACTGGTGAATCCAAGATAGATGACTTGTTGAAGTTCATTATTTCCTGTTTTAGGATGGACAGGACCTATGAATTAAAGTTCTTGGCAGTGCAAACAGTGTAGACACTTGTCTTCCCTGTAGGTGACCATTGGCACCTAAATACACTATATGACCAAAAGTATGTGCTCGTCGAGCATCTCATTCTAAAATCATGGGCATTAATATGGAGTTGGTCCCCCCCTTTGCAGCTGTAACAGCCTCCACTCTTCTGGGAAGGCTTTCCACTAATGTAGGAACATTGCTGCGGGGACTTGCTTCCATTCAGCCACAAGAGCATTAGTGAGGTCGGGCACTGATGTTGGGCGATTAGGCTTGGCTCGCAGTCGGCATTACAATACATCCCAAATGTGTTCAGTGGGGTTGAGGTCAGGGCTCTGTGCAGGCCAGTCATGTTCTTCCACACCAATCTCGACAAACCATTTCGGTATGGACCTCGCTTTGTGCACGGGGGCATTGTGATGCTGAAACAGGAGCGGGCTTTCCCCTAAATTTTGGCACAAAGTTGGAAGCACAGAATTGCCTAGAATGTCATTGTTTGCCGTAGCGTTAAAATTTCCCTTCACTGGAAATAAGGGCCTAGCCCAAACCTGAAATAGCCAAATCCACTAATTTGAAGGGGTGTCCACATACTTTTGTATATATTGTGCATGTTTGTTTGGATGGGTTCTTGTTGCTACAATTCTCCAGGCTTGACCACTGCATTAGATCTTCAGCGATACATGGTGTTGGGTTGTCTAGGACAGACATGTTTTCTCTCCTGTCTCCCTCCTTTCTATGTCTGTACATTCGCTCATTCTTTCCTTTCCTCCCTCCCTCCCTCCCTTAAATGTCTGTCTGTTCTGCCATCACTCTTACTTTTCCTCTCCTTTCTTCTTTGTCTCTTTTCCTCCCTCATTTTCTATATCTGTGCCATCTCTCTTTCTCTCCTACCCTCTCTCTCCCTTTCCTTCAATGTCTGCTCTTCCATCACTCCATCTCTCTCTCCTTCCCTCTCTGTCTCAAACTTTCTCTAGGTTCACTGACTGTGCCTCTATGCGTTACATTCCAGACATTCATTCTAGAACCCCAGGAGATTCTAGGAGGCCAAATTCTAGCTGTTTGTTTTCTGGAAGGACAAGTTCATTCCAATTAACTAAGAATAGAAGACTATAACTTAATCCAAACTGTCAGGTCATAAAAAGTCTCGCTGTGTCTATTACTGTACTGTCAGCTATATTTAAAGCTTCAACTCAACTTAGAGCATATTGAGCATACATCAGCCTGGATATGAATGTATTTATTTAGAGCTAACATTATGAACTGTTTCTCAGGGTTTAAAGCTCATAGCTGCAAAATATGAAGATGAATTCTAGTCAGAATAAAGGGGTGTGCTGAGCCGAGGTAGAGGTATATATTGATGTGAGACTGCACCAGTGGTTTGGGTTTGAGACACTCCTTTTAAAACATGTGGTCTGAAACAGAGATGGAATGGAGGCACCAGCTGTGTCTGGAGAGAGGGAGAAAGAGAGAGAGACTGAAAATAAGGAAGGATATAATAGCCTCTTCAGTTGAGGTTTACTCAATGGCATGGGATCCACACGAAACTGTCAACCAACTTCGGAGAACTAGACATTACCCATAAAAGGCATCTTTTCTGATGCATTTCCTACTGAACCATGTCTGTTTGCCATAAGGTATCTTACATTACTTGATGATACATCCACTGGCGTTACATTACTTAGAGCATCTTGCGTTGCCAAAATCCATCATCTCACATTCAATCTGAAGGGAAAGGCTTGATTGAGGCTACTTGAGCTACGTTTAGACGTGCAGCCCAATTCTGATATTTATTTCACTAATTCGTCTTTTAACCAATCAGATCAGCTCTGAAAAAGATTTGATGTTGAAATGATCTAATGTGATTGGTCAAAATACCAATTAGTGGAAAAAATCGTTGTGCTGCCTGTCTAAACGCAGCCATAGAACGAGAGAAAGTCTTGGATATGAACTTGGGAATACATTCTATGGTCAAGTCTGTGTGTGTACTACTCAAATTGAGTACTGAATTGTCATGCAAACAGAAAAGACTTGACTCCTTCCCCATTCACTTTCATCTAGCTAGAATACAAACACACATAAACAACCATCTACCACCCTCAGAAGATCTCCAATCATCTTCTGGCCTTGTGGTCTCAAACCTCCACGTTTGCCGTGTTCAAAATAACTGGGAACACGGAAAATAATAAGCTCTGACTGGGGAAAAAAGTTTGTAATTCCAAGTCAGAAACTCTGCATCTTTCTAGAGTTCTGACATTCCGACCTAAAGATCAATGACACCATGATTTGACTTACTTTTTTTCCCCAAGTTCCCAGTTGTCTTGAACCTCTTACAGCATCACAGAAGTTCTACTTCCTCTCATTCCACCCACAATTTCCTGTTTAACTATCTTGGATCAATGAACTGCCAATGTCTGTTTGTCTTGACCTGAGATTAACACACATCTATTTCTTATTTTTATTCCCCTTTTATCTTTCTCCCAATTTCAATTACAATCTTGTCCCGTCACTGCAACTCCCCAACAGGCACAGGAGAGGCAAAGGTCAAGTCATGCGTCCTCTGAAACATGACCCACCTAACCTCACTCCTTAACACCCGCCAGCTTAACCTGGAAGCCAGCAGCACCAATGTGTCGGAGGAAACACCATTCAACTGGCGACCGGGGTCAGCCTGCAGGCATCCAGCCCGCCACAAGGAGTCGATAGGGCGCGACGAGCCAATTAAAGCCCCTCCGGCCAAACCCTCCCCTAACCCGAATGATGCAGGGCCAATTGTGCGCCGGTTGTGGCACAGCCCAGGAATGAACCCGGGTCTGTAGTAACGCCTGTAGCACTGCAATGCAGTGCCTTAGACCGCTGCGCCACTCTGTTGCACATATTCATCACATATGCAGGAGAAGTGAGACATATTCATCACATATGCAGGAGAAGTGAGAGTTTGTTGTCGTTTAGTTTCACCGCTTGCTTGTTGGTTTCTCTGTTGCATTTCCATTTCCTAAGGTAGATTTTGACATGACTTTTATGTCTATTTTCTCTTTAACCACAATTGCAAAACACTCACACCTTCATAGGTCAGTTTAAGGAGAAATCTCAACATTAGTCAATCTGTATCTCTAGCGCTAGGTCCATGTCCTTCTATGAGAGAGGCAGAATGTATCAACACTTATTTTTAAAGTGACACCAGCGAGTTAAGCCTGTATACACTATAGTAAAAGCACTTCACCATTTATTGTATCAGTCCTTTCCAGCATTTATTTCGGGAAACATTAAATTGTACGTTGGCTTTAAAATTAGAGCTGACAGAGTTGAGACGCAAGCACACACACGCACACACTTAGGGTTACAAGAAAGAGAGCCAAACCAAGACCAATTGCACGGGAGATGCAAGCCTTCTCATGTGGGAAGGATCTTTGGCCTCAACTCTCCTCTCCTAAATACATGCTGTATGATCCCCATTGGACATTTTCCACTGACTTCACTAACATTCCCACCCCATGTTAGCTAGCTTGCATTTGAACTCAAATGTAAATCAAGTTTTCTGCCAATTTTCCTTCTGAGTCATAAAAGATGGCAGTTTAGAATTCAGAGGATTATCATTCATTGGGCGGATTGTGAAATGAGAAGTGAAGTGATACATTTATTAGATATATCTGTGGTTTGGAGAGCCAAAGTCAACAGTATGGTTGTTATCTGATTGTATTTTGTTTTTGTCATTATGGAGATTCTCAGGATAGAGAAAAACAGTGTTTTATAACCTGTCAAGCTCCTATTATGGTAGTTACCCAGATTAGGTTCAAGTTGTAGTTTAAGTATATTGTATCTAAGTTCATAGATTCAGTACATATAATCATTGATGCTGTAAAGTTATAACACCATCCTCTTTATCTTGGCATTGCCCATAAGTTATACTAAGTTCAAGTTCATTAAAGGTACTCCCATGCGAGACTCAAACATACAAAGTCAATGTTGCAAAAACCATGATCGAACCATCTGAAAACTAGTTTTCCTTCAACACAGTCTGGAAATCTAATATCTGGGGTTTAGGAATGCTTCTGTAATACTTTATTATATATCCATGACGGAGCAATACACTAAATCACATGGCTCCAACGTCCATATTGGATTCATCAGTTACCCACACAGACTGGGGTTTGAGGTTGGGGCTGGGAAACTGGAGTTCGGCGGCCTCGCTCTGTGCCAAGACTTATTGTCACGTCCTGGCCATAGAGAGCCCTCTGGGTTCTCTAACCCCAAAACCCGGTCCTGCACTGGTCCCCACAAACCACAAAAGATACAACCAAAACTCAACCAAGGGTTAATCTCCGTCGACAATCAGCAACGGAGATTAACCCTTAGGATAAATCAAACAAGAGAGGGGTGGACACAAACACCCAATAACTTACAAAACTCAATCAGCATGTGTTGCACTACTATTTGTTACGATCTGTTGCATTCCTTTATTGTTTTGATGTTTCACATTTAATTAAAAAGATGTGGAACGACATGCACGCTGCGCCTTGGTCCGTCCTTTCCATAGATCATGACACTTATAGGAACTGGGCTGAAAGGCTAGTATTACCATGGCCTATATGGGTAGTTCTACAGAAGTGGTGCATATCGGGGGTATCCTATTTTTCCCAAACTTTAGGATATGTCAGGTAGATATATATACCACTCACACACTTTGTTTGTATTTGCATACCAGAATTCCATACCACCCCACTGTAATTTATGGAATTTAATTAATGTAATTTATTAACAAGTTGCAGTAAAGAGAACTATTCACAGTAGTTATAACTTTGATTAACCTTCTATTACAGATTCATTAACAATTATGTATTTGCATACGAAATTAACAAAATAGCAAAAACATGATTTTTAACCTGATTTTCAAAACATTTACATTGAATTTAGAAAAGTATAATCTCTATTGTTCTCTGTAAAATGTTTAATGTTGGTTGTATGAATCTGATTGATTGAATGACTTATGCATTTAATGAATTATGTTGTTAGATGTTTAGATTATCACTTTACCTATCTTTATTTCGACAAAATAAGAGATAAATGGAGGACTCGTCATGGATATAACCAGTTTTAGCATGGATATTGCAATTGAGGGCTTCCACCATTTAAAAGCAGCCAACTGGATGGGGATTCCTATGGGTTGGGGGTGATCAGCCAATGATCAGAGAGCATTGTCTTCTTCAAATTGGGTTGTCTATGGTTGGTAAACCAAAGACTAAGGAAATATCCAGGAGCCAAGACCAAGATTTATACCAGGACATTGGTCCCAATATCCAGACCCAGTGAGTTGAGACCATGACAAGTTAAAAACCGTATTAATGTGGTCGAGTGATCTCAAGACCAAGACAACTAGATTAAGAGTCCATGGGCCCTTCAATTGTAAGAAACTCAAGTAGAGTAAACTTGAGTACAGTACAGGAGAGTACAGTACATTACAGTACAGTGCCATACCGTACAGTGTAGCACATTATAGATATCTATGTTTTGGCCAAATAGATGTTTGGGCTCTTGGAGGGTTGGAGCCCCCATGGTGGCTATGTATCTAACTCAATACTCAAGACTTTTTCCGGAAGTGTGCAGTTGTCCACTAGCTATATGGTGGTCCTCTGTAGCTCAGTTAGTAGAGCATGGAGCATGCAACTTTTAAATGGACTTCTATATCTCTACTGTGTCAATTGTTTGGGTTGTGACCATTTTGGTTTGTACAATTTTGACTTATTTTGAACTAAAGAATATCCATAGCTAACATACAGCTGGCTATCTTTCATTTTGACAGATGTGCATCCCAGCAAATATACACTATTGTTAAAAGGTTTGGGGTCATTTAAAAATGTCCTTGTTTTTGAAAGAAAAGCTAATTCTTTGTCCATTAAAATAACATCAAATTGATCATAAATACAGGGTAGACATTGTTCATGTTGTAAATTATTATTGTAGCTGGAAATGGCATATTTTTTATGGAATATCTACATAGGCGTACAGAGGCCCATTATCAGCAACCATCACTCCTGTGTTCCAATGCCACGTTGTGTTAGCTAATCCAAGTTTAGAATCTTAAAAGGCTAATTGATCATTAGAAAACCCCTTTGCAATTATGTTAGCACAGCTGAAAACTGTTGTCCTGATTAAAGAAGCAATAAAACTGGCCTTCTTTAGACTAGTTGAGTATCTGGAGCATTATCCCATTATCCCATGTGTAACTCTGTGTTGTTTTTTGTCGCACTGCTTTGCTTTATCTTGGCCAGGTCGCAGTTGTAAATGAGAACTTGTTCTCAACTGGCCTACCTGGTTAAATAAAGGTGAAATATATATATTTTTTTTAAATAGCATTTGTGGGTTCGATTACAGGCTCAAAATGGACAGAAACAAAAAACTTTCTTCTGAAACTCGTCAGTCTATTCTTGTTCTGAGAAATTAATTCCACGAGAGAAATTGCCAAGAAACTGAAGATCCCGTACAATGCTGTGTACTACTCCCTTCACAGAACAGCGCAAACTGGCTCTAAACAGAATAGAAAGAGTGGGAGGCCAGGGTTTGGGACAGCCACCTCTCAATAGAAATAACTGTATAAACAATTACTTTGTACTATATTAATTTAACAAGATGTTTGTTATTACCTTGGATTGAATTAGAACATGTCATGATGTAAATAAATGTCTTAAGATTGGAGACACAACTGTTTTTTTTGGGATGGGACTGTAATTTTCACCCCTTCTGTATAATCACCCGTATCTCATGTCGTTGTCTTAACCACCAACAAATCTCCTGTATGTCTGAGTAAATCTTCCAATGTACGTACTCAGCTAAACCGAAATGTGCATGTTCATAAGGCTGAAACGTTAGAGTGTTGCAGATAGAAATGTAATTTATAGAGCAGACATGATAGATTATGCTCTGTGACAAAGAATATTATCTGTTTAACATGAGGTATTTCTATCTGGACTTTCTTCAATGTTTCAACCTCTGGAATAAGGACCTGTACTGAGAAAGCATAGGAGTGCTAATGTAGCATCAGTTTTGCATTTTAGGTCATAATAAATTAGATTATTTGGACAGGAGGGACCTGATCCTATATCAGCTATTCTACTCTGAGACACTTGACACATGCCCCCTGGTTTCTTCTCTTTGTTTGAGCGACTCAAACTAAAGCAGAGATGGAGAATAGATTTAGTTTCTTTTTAATACCTTTTACCTAGAAATCATTTCTGGAATCACAAAGCTTTAAATCAAACATGTTCCTTGGCTGTAAAGTTCCTTACTCCTTGGGGGATCTGTTCCAAGTTCTAAGTTCCAAATTGTGATTGGTTACTCATTGGGTTAAGAGTGAAGTTGAGGGGCAAGTTAACACCGTATTGTGATGATGATAATATTCATAAAGGGTTTCAGGAGGGTTATGCTTGAGCAAGATGGATAAACCATGACCTAAGTCGTATAGTCAATATTGATTGGGGAAAACTGAACCCAGAAAAATAATTTTATTGTTTTATGAGATCCAAGAGATTTCACACTGAGAAGACTATTAGTCGAGGCACACCCAATAAGGTTGTTATACTTCATAAACAATGGATCTGCAGTTACATGTATAGCCCTATTCATCAGGTACAGGGAGAGAACATGCTCAACTCATCTTCTTAGGTAAATGAATCAAAGGGTCATTGGAGCCAACAATCCATCATATCAGAAATGGGAAAAAATGGGCCAGCACAAGCACCCACTTAGATATGAGTTGCAATGAAATCTTTGTTTGAATTTTCTTTCTGTCATAGCAACATGTCAAGTTTGTATACAGAGCTAACTTAGCAGTAGCTGCATTAAGGATATTAGCCAACAATACACAGACTCTTTGGCGGACCAGAATATGGGTCAAGTCTACCATGGAAGTAAATGGTGTATGAAACTCTCCCAGTTTCCTTCCAGACATCCTCCTTGGACATTAGACATACATTTATGACCTGTGACAAGGCAAGTAAAACGGTATCACTATTTTTAGGACCCTTAACTTAACATACATCTTCACCTTACCCCATGATTGAGAATGGAAAAGTATGCCCCCTTCAGAGAGAGAGAGAGAGTGTGAGTGAGTGTGTGTGTGTGTGTGTCACAATACCCTGACTGTACTTAAACAAGGCTGAGCTCCTTACAGCCTGCAGCAGTAAACATTCCTAGCTTCCTCGTCAGCCATGTCCAAGCACAGCAGAATGTTGTCAAGGGAATCACACACGCATGTACGCACACACGTCTCACTGGATCAATGCAAGAACGTCCTATACAGCAATTCATTTTATTTTATACACATTATAAAAGTAGCAAAAACTAAAACAATCACTCCCATTGACATAGCCTGTTGGTAAGGAATCCAGATTTGTAAACATTCAATCTGTTCTTAAGTCATGATGATTAAGATATAAGTAACTGACTGTAAAGGGAATTTATTTATTCATGCAATAAGCACAGGTCAATATTGTAAACTGTTTATAAACTGCTTATAACACCTTTACAAACCATTTATAAACCCTTAAGACATTCATGTAAAGTATTAGCAATGGGTCGGTTATAGTAGAAGACATCAAGAATCCAGTAACAGTGAGATTCAAACAGACATTTGCTTACATTTTACCAGTTGAATAAAAATGCGGTCTTTCTTTCAACTGACCAAAAAACAACATTCACAGTTGGTTATGGAATGGTTTCAAACTGAAAGCATTGGACACATAGCTACTATACTCGCATGTACAGGAATAAGTTCTGTTCAACAGATAAAAAAGGCTATAAAAGCAGTGTAACAATGGACAAATCTTTGAATGAACTATATGCTAAACTTGTAAGTAAGTAAGTCTCAAAAAACAGCTAGTATGCTTTGACAAAGACAGTTGGATGATACAAAACACAAATACAACAATAATAAAAATCAAGTGTTTCATTTCGCTGGGAGTTCCAACATTCAGTCCTAAATGCATCCAGACTCCAGATAGTTTTCTGGCTGGATTTACCAAGCAAGGGTCAGTCAGTCTCTATTGTTTCCAGAACAAACACAGTTTTCTGTTTCTTAGTTTTCTGACTTGTTTGTTAATCGTTCTCCCCTTGGCTCTGAGTAGTTAAAAGTCACCCTTTAGGCACTGAGTTACGATCAGTTTTACCCTCCCAAAACAAATACAAATTGACCTTAGATCAGTGACTATAGGGGCAGCTTTATCAGTGTATAGGGCTCTCAACCAGAGTTTTTGTTTTGTTTTATTTTGTTTGGTCATTATACTTTTTCAGTCTCCCGGGTTCCACACAGCGGTTGCTGTGATTACTCCATGAAGACGTCGTCTGGCTCGATGTTGAACAGCTGGGAGCATGTTCATGAGTGACGTTGTAACGTTTACAGAATGTTTCGATAGAAATGTATCTTGAATACAGTACTCCTGGTCATTGTCTTCATGGTTACTGGGTTACTGCATAATGACATCAGGCTGGATGTTGAAGAGCAGGTCGTCGTTGCCCCTCCTGACCTCCAGCAGCAGGGCTGTCTCCTCTGTGAGCGCCCCTTGTAGGTCAGCTGTGGTCAGCAGAGGACGGCCGTTCAGCTTCACGATGATGTCACCGTCTCTGATACCACCTCTGTGTGGAGAAAGGAGGATGAGGGTACAAACGTATTATTCTGAGATGGGAAAGACTATAGTGCAAAGAGAGACACTGGGGTAGATATTCAAAGTATGAAAGAGAGTGATAAATTACTCCTTTAAGAAAACCAAGAGATGCAATGAAATAGTCCATGCTAAATGTCCATACAAAGTCATCTTGACCCTTCTCAGGGAAACTGTGCTATTTGCACAGTGTATGGTAGTTTTGACTGAGGCCACCTACTTCTGTGCAGGAGAGTGAGGCACCACTTCATGGACGTAGATCCCACTAGAGACATCAGGGAAGTCTGGGTTCTGCTGCTTCAGCTCCTCAACCAGCCTACACAAGACGAATTAGAAATGTCTGTCTTATTTTAACACAGTATTATTGGTAACTGTAATATTGCACAGTGTCATGCTTGTATAAGACTTACACTGGGTTGATGGTGAGCATCCTTATTCCAATGAAGCGTTTCTTCAATGATCTCACTTCTTTAAAAGAAAAAACAATAATTTGCCTTTAACATACATAATAATACATAATTTGCCTTTGTTGAATTATAATGTGATCATACTAGTAGGTAATAGCTGTCTGGCTATCTCAGACGTGGCTACCTTTGCTCTGCTTGTCCATTGATTCTTTGAGGAAGCGTGTGATCCTATCAGAAGGGATGGCGAAGGAGATCCCAGCAGCCACTTTCAGAGTGTTGATGCCAATCACCTCCCCGTCCTGGTGGCAGTCAGACAAACAACTTAACAGAGTGTTATGAATAGGAACTGGATCACTACTGATTCCGATCACCTCCCCGTCCTGATGGCAGACAATACAGGGTGACAGGTTATTAGGGGTTTACAACAGGGCTGGCTCCATTGAATTAAATAGAACACTAGAATAGACATTAACCTACTGGTAACGTGACCAAAAAGATGGCCATCTTGGTCAGGGATACTTTCATTCTAGTGTATTTAAAAAGCTCTATGGCTGTCTCACTACTGCTTCTACTCAATATTATCACAATGAAGATTGTGAAAAAGTTTTGGAGACCGACATAACACTTACCAAGTTAACAAGAGGTCCGCCTGAATTTCCATACTGAGAAAATATCAAAACAATAAATCAATCAATTATTCAGTCAATCAATGGGATGTGTATGTATTTGTCTGTGTATTTGATCTCCATGATCATAAATGTCCTCTTGTAAAATGTCAAAACAGACAGCTAGACAGCCTTTTGAGTTGGTTATAAGTGAAGTCTGCTATAATTGCCCTTTAAATAAAGTTAAGCTAAATTGTATTGAATTGATTGTCTCACGTTGATGATTGCGTCCGTCTGTATATAGTCCATGTCAGAGTCTCTGATGCCCAGCTCCTTCCCGTCTCTCTGTGCAGTGCTCACGATCCCTGTGGTAACCGTGTTCTGGAGAGCGAAGGGGCTGCCAATGGCAACCACAAACTCACCAGGTCTAAGGTCGGCCGAGTGGCCTAGCAACAGCACCGGGAGCTTTTTCTGAGAGGTAGGAAGGGGATAGAGAGGGAGGGGGAGATGGAGAAAGAGGGGGGGAGAGAGAGAGCAAGCGAAAGAGAGGGTGAGAGGGGTGGAGATAAAAAGGCGGAAGGGGGGAGAGAGGGCCGGAGAGAAGCGTTAAAGGGGGGCTGAATTTCCTGATTTGGACTCATTTTTCGGCTTGGCCATTAAGAAATGCAGCGGCCATGACTGACACCAAACGAGAGTTGTCTGGGGGGATGGTTAATTTGGGTGTCTCTTGTGTGTGTGTTCACGTGGCAAGCGTTTGTACATTCAGTACACAGTTACAGTCACTAACCCTTCCAGATAACTAGCCTAGGCGACTTCAAGACACAAGTTATCTTATTTTGCCAATTAGCTTCAGCTGACTGGTGTGCAACCTTGGCAAAGTTGGTTGGACATTGGATAGATAGCCTATCTCTGGGGCTAGTTAGGGACTGTCAACGTAATTGTGACAATATTTTTATGTTGCACATCTTTTAGTTGTCTCATTAAATGCTTTCAATATTTGTATATTAATTATCCTATTTAAACTTTGTAGTACATTGTGACACTGGAATACATGTTTCTGACTCATATCGTGATGTGAGATTCAGAAATAGAGATAAAGAGAGAGGGATCGGGCTGTGTAGGAATTCTTTTAGGTCTTTCTCACTGCTCACGCGTTTCCCTGTCTTTCTCTCTGTAGGCCAATCCATTGTCTTGGAGACTTTAGGGGCTTTCGTTGATTGAACACTTACGTAATATGTTTGACTGGCCCATCTTAAAAATCCCCCTACTTATCCCTAAAGTGGTAGGGTCCGTGTCATAAACTATGCACCTGTGCCTGAAACATTCAGCTACACCCAGAGGGAAATTGAATTGAACTGTGTTTCACCACGCCTGATTTATCCTATCACAAACAGGATATGACATCAGTCATAACTATTTGTGACCTCAGACATTCATGACATCCATCAAATAGCTATTCAACTCATTAACGTACAGGAATTCCCCCCGCTTTTTTTCTTTTCTTTGCTGTTTCTTTGTTCCTATTCCCCCTCTTTTTAACAGTACGACCTTCTTATTGTAGAATACAATACAGCTATTATGAGAACCAGAACATAGTATTTGGACAGTTCCATTTGAAAAAATACAATGTCAGTCTTCCTCTAACCACAAACATTGTTGTCGCATATGTCTCATAACAATGAACAATAGGTATAGATATTTGACAATAGGCCTATGTATAAGAACATGCCTAAGACAAAAAATCAGCATGTCTTTTGTCTGACTCTTACGCAATATCTAATTCAGAAAGTAAACAACATTTCAATTCCAATTGGATTTGGAATTTCAGTGTACTTCCTGAATTGACTGGAATTGAAACGAAATTGACCCCAATCTTGAGACACTCCTCTCACCAGTGGGTTGACTTTGATGGTGGCGATGTCTGACTTCTTATCGATGTCCTTGATGGTCGCTTCGTAGACGTCACCATTGTGCATCTGGACCTTGAGCTGCTGACGGCCTGACACAGGCCTGGTGCTGGAGACTACATGAGCGTTGGTCACTATCAAACCTGTGTCTGCCATCACAAAGCCTGACCCACTGGACAGAGGGACATTCCGGCCGAACAGAGGGTGCCTGGGGGTCAAGAGGTCAATATAGAGCTCAAAAGAGGTCAAGATAGAACAACAACAAGACAAGAGTTTACTGTGATGTGTTTTGTGTTTATTGCTTATGATGAGAGATGACATAAGATCTACACTGTTCTGAAGTTACTACCAGTAAGTTATATGTGATAAAAATGATTATTTTGGTTCAACCATCATTACACATACTTTACACACACTGTAGTACGACATAAAATTGTGTCCCAGTCTGCCTACACAAACACACTGTACCTGAGGAAAAGTTCAATGTGGACAACAGCCGGCGCAATCTTCTCAACAACGTCAGCTATGAAGTTAAACTTGTACCTGGGACTGGTGGGGTGTGAAGTACCTATACTAGCAGGAAGAATTAGTCATGTTAATAATATAACACAGTCACTCCTCTACACCATCACCTCCCTAACAATAGTACTATCGCTTCTTAACATGTTACCCGCAACCTTATGTGCAGAAAAAAATATATTGGAAACGCTTTACTTAAACCATCCACATATAATGATGTATAACTTGTTCTAAGTATGTATGAACCTTTTTTTAATGTTGTATAACGCTTTTATTAAATGCACTGCTTAAAAGTGGTAACAAAGTAACTGGGGTCAGGAGTGTTTTCAGGTTTGATTAAGTGGTCAGGAAAAACTTGGCTTTAAAATGAGCCACAAGAACAGCAACAACAACATCAAAATAGCAATCACACATGTCTTTTTTAGTCCGACGAGTGCAGGTTCTTAGGTGAACTTCCTTTGCAATACCCTGCAATATTTTTTTCTATACTCCACCCTTTCCTACAGGAAACCGCAGTATTTTGGTCTTAAAACAGCCGGGTAGTTTCGCCGGGCTGCGCTTCTTCAGGGCCATGAAAAAGCCTTAGTGGCCTGTGTGTGAGGCGTTCTGCAGTAAACTAATGTTAATTACAGTCAGTTATTTCAAGCACATGGCGGTCTGCTCCGCTGGCTGGCGTTCGTTCTCCTCAGCTGTTCTCCTCGTATAAACAATCAGGTTACACAGCTGACTTTAGAGAGCAAACAAACAGCACGCCCTGTCCTGGAACTAGCTGGCGGTGGCATGATGTCCATTCAGCTACTCCTATTCATCTCATGCAGTGTTAGCAGGGCCAGGAGTTTTTCCTGCACAGATGACCTGCTCAGGAAAGACTTTCTATAACTACGGTCCAGAGTTTTTCTTAGTCAGGTCACACGGTCAGGGAAAAACTCCTGGCTATACGTTATAGACTCTAAATGGCTCTACATCTGTCTCTACGTTTTAGAACTATTCCCAACACATCCTATCCATTTGCTAATCAAATATTTGGCTATGGTAATCCTCCCAACCAATCGGAAATTGTTGGCTATGGGAGTGTAGAATTAAACATGCAAGCAAAGGGGAATCTCAGAAGAGCATATTTCAGCACTAGGCTACAAATTGTCCCTCTTCAGTTGGCTAACCAAGCATTAGAAAACCAAACCAGTGGATGGCACAATCTTGGCAGTAACCATGGAAAAACCCAACTCGGCTATTATTCTAGCCTGCTCCCAGATTTGTTTGTGCTGTTTTGCCAACAATAACCATATGAGTTGGAAAAACATTTCAAACAAATCTGGGACTGCAGGCTACTATTATCCTGAGTGGTGGCCAAAAAGCTTTGAGGTGACTCTGGAAAATGTGCTTTTTGATCGAAGAACAGTTTGAAGATACTAAACATGTGCTTAGCCTGAAGGCCAGCCCAACCTAATGATAATGGCAAGATAATTTTAGGTTTAGTCTAAAGTGGTAGTAGGCCTATCTGAAATAACTCAAGGATGACTTGTGTGCAAATACATGTTGTAAGTTGAATGGGTTCATATGATGATATAGTATTAGACTGAAGTAAGTAAGTAAGAGTGAGTAATTCAGATCTTTTGCCCAATTATTATGGTTGATCAAAAGATCCATTAGTGGAAAAAGATCAGAATTGGCCTGCCTGTTTAAACAGCCATATAGACTGAGACGTGAGAGGCAAGTGAAAGGTACGTGAGATCTATGAAGTTAAAACAAAATGTAAACAGTACTCCTCTCCTAGTACTACTTATACATATCCCTACTCCTAACTCAACAATCCCATACTTTAATGCAGCAATGGCAATGATCAGTTTAGTTAAAGGAAACTTAAGTAATTGGTCAATTATTGGAGAAATTAAGATAAAATGCCACCAATCACAATCTTTCTGTGTGAGTTCTCTACAAAGTACACTCCATGTACTCAGTCATGAGCAGACAAAGGTCTTTCAATCTTGGGTCATGGGTCTTTCAATCTTTCAAACATCTATTGGCTCCATTGCACCAGGCAAGCTCAATCAAGCCCACTTGCACAGTCAAAATTATTTCAAATAGTAGTTGAACCCAAGTCTGCTACATGCTTTTTAAGTCCCTCGCACCATTAAGCCCTCTTGTGATCAAAGTCAAGACAAATCAGATATGCCATACATTTCTGTGTCTGCATAGGCCTTCCTGCTTCCTGTAAAGTCTCCTAAGGTAAACAGTGATGTCTATGCCACACATTACAATCCAATTCTGTTTCCCTCATTAGTGAGAAAGTATTATTTGGGTCAGGTCAAATAATTGGCCAATTTGAAAGGCCTATCTTTCAATGAATTCGGTGTACGAGAAACTATATCTTATTATTTTGATCCTACAAATACATATATTTTTGTAGGCTATTTATACAGAAAATTGGTATAAAACCTGTATAAACTCTTTTTATAATGATATGACAATATTTTAGGTTGACTAAAATTCCATTACACAATTTCTAATACATCACATGCCTTACTTTTATTTTCCTGCAATAGTAAAAGCAGGGAATGCATCACCTATGCCTCTACTGTCATTCATTCCAATTCAACTGGTTTTGGATTTCTCTCTGACCAAGGTGGCTGTCATTTTTTGACCCATTATGGAACTTAGAAGGTTGATGACATAGCCCCTCTAGTCATTTAATAGGATCTCGATGGTGGTACATTCTTTTAAACAAAGGGTGGGTTTAATCCTGAATGCTGATTGGTTAAAACCGCATTCCAGCCGGAATAACTCAAGGATGACTTGTGTGCAAATATACATGTTGTAAGTTGAATGGGTTCATATGTTGATATAGTATTAGACGGAATAATACCATATCATCATATGCTAATGTCATACACATATACACTACTGTTCAAAACGTTTGGGGTCACTTAGAAATGTCCTTGTTTTTTTTAAAGAAAATCAAATTTTGTCCATTAAAATAACATCAAATTGATCAGAAATACAGTGTAGACATTGTTAATGTTGCAAATGACTATTGTAGCTGGAAACGGCTGATTTTTTATCGAATATCTCCATAGGCATACAGAGGCCCATTATCAGCAACCATCACTCCTGTGTTCCAATGGCACGTTGTGTTAGCTAATCCAAGTTTATAATTTTAAAAGGCTAATTGATCATTAGAAAACCCTTTTGCAATTATGTTAGCACAGCTGAAAACTGTTGTCCTGCAATAAAACTGGCCTTCTTTAGACTAGTTGAGTATCTGGAGCATCAGCATTTGTGGATTCATCAAATCAAATCAAATCAAATTTTATTTGTCACATACACATGGTTAGCAGATGTTAATGCGAGTGTAGCGAAATGCTTGTGCTTCTAGTTCCGACCATGCAGTAGTATCTAACAAGTAATCTAACAAATTCACAACAACTACCTTATACACACAAGAGTAAAGGAATGAATACGAGTATGTACATATAAATATATGGATGAGCGAAGGCTGACCGGCATAGGCAAGATGCAGTAGATGGTATGGAGTACAGTATATACACATATATATATATATGAGATGAGTAATGTAGGATATGTAAACATTATATAAATGGCATTGTTTAAAGTGGCTAGTGATACATTATTTCATCCAATTATAATTATTCGATTACAGGCTCGAAATGGCTAGAAACAAAGAACTTTCTTCTGAAACTCGTCAGTCTATTCCTGTTCTGAGAAATGTAGGCTATTCCATGCGAGAAATGGCGAAGAAATTGAAGATCTCGTACAACGCTGTGTACTACTCCCTTCACAGAACAGCGCAAACTGGCTCTAACCAGAATAGAAAGAGGAGTGGGAAGTCCCGGTGCAGAACTGAGCAAGAGAAGTACATTAGAGTGTCTAGTTTGAGAAACAGACACCTCGCAAGTCCTCAACTGGCTGCTTCATTAAATAGTACCCGCAAAACATCAGTCTCAACGTCAACAGTGAAGAGGCGACTCCGGGATGCTGGCCTTCTAGGCAGAGTTTCAAAGAAAAAGCCATATCTCAGACTGGCCAATAAAAAGAAAAGATTAAGATGGGCAAAAGAACACAGACACTGGACAGAGGAACTGTGCCTAGAAGGCCAGCATCCCAGAGTTTCTTTAAAAAACAAGGACATTTCTAAGTGACCCCAAACTTTTGAACGGTTGTGTATATCATATCATATACGGTTTGCAACATCTGTGCCAAAATATCCTCCAAACACCGGCTTCTTTGGCATTATGACTTAGAAAATGTTCTGAAAGAAAACCAAGGCAACTGCCACCTTTGGGCAGGAAATGCCTATAACCTCCTGAGACCCAGCAATTTTATGGTAAGTGTTTGTAATTATCATATTTGTGAGTTTGATATTCAGATTTTTTCTATAGGAATATATCTCAGGAATAGTTTGGTGAGGTTACAGAGCAGTCCCAGCTAGCACATAACGTTCTGACAACCATGTGTTTCTTAAGGCTTGGTGAGAGCGTTGTTGTCCTATCTTTGTATTGCATTTAAATTACCCACAACATTCTGGGAATGGTGCAGGATAGTCTCTTAACTTGACAAAATAAAGTAATAAAATACCAAGAAAATAACGTTAACAGAACGCTTCATAAAAGTTCAAAAATGGTTACATTAAATAAATGTTTTGGTAATGTTCTAGGAACGTTTTCAAAACTGCTTTGACATTGGGTATGTTCTCAAATAGTTCAGAGAACATTAAGAAACAACGTTCTTCTGTGTGAATTTCAATATTTCAGCATAACATTTCCTACAGGTTTCCCTATGGCTCTATTTAAAGCAACGTTCTCAAATTGTTTCGAGAACATTAAGAAACAACGTTCTTCTGTGGGAATGTCAGTGCTTCGGCATAACCTTTCATACAGGTTTCCTGATGGTTCTATTTAAAGTAATGTTCTCAGAACATTCAGAGAACATTAAGAAACAACGTTCTTCTGTGGGAATATCAGTACTTCAGCTTAGCGTTTTCTGCAGATTTCCTTAATGTTATATTTAAAGTCATGTTCTCAGAACATTAAAAAAACGTTCCATAAAAACACAAGAAAACATTAGTAACGTTCAAAAAACGTTCTAAGCATGTTATTTAAAAACATATACATTCCGTTCTGTCAACAAAATTCTCTCTAACCTCGATCTTGTTAAGCGTGTTCAGGTGTGTTGGCCGCACCCACTAAGTGGCCACACCTGATCTTAACAAGTGCTTGTTTCCTTTGAAATGGGGTCTGTTTGAAAAGACTAAAATGAACAGCTTTGTATAAGTTTAAAATAAACCATGGCATGCTATCTCCATCCTGGTGGTGCAGTGGACTAACTCCATGGATAGAGAACAGAATGTAATAGTGTTTGAATCTCACTGATGCCATGCCACAATAAAAAATAAATGTGTTTGCATGATTAATGCAAATGAATTTCTATGTGTCCTACCTGTGCTTGGAGTTCAAAACAGTTAACCTAAGCTAGCAGTCTTATTAAAAGTCTTATTGAAACATCAGTGAAAGTTTTAAGGAAGTTATTCAAAAACCTCCAAATAACCTTTACATTTCAAATGTTATTTAATTACATTCAAATAACATATCATTTTCGTTCTCAGAATGTGAAAATCTCCCAGGAAAACTTTCAGGGAACCATAGTAAAAGGTTCTCAGAACCTCAGAACCCCCCCTGCAACCTAAAATGTATGTTCCCAGAGCAAGATACATTTTCACTTCCGTTCTCAGAACGTTTAAAAAATGTTACATTTTACCAGTCAGGCTCTGTTTCCAGAACCAATGGGAAACCAAAAACGTACGTTGCCACCACTTCTTAAGCAACCAAATGTGCTAGCTGTAATTTTTTTCACATTATACAAGAGCTTGTAATAAATGTCCTCTGTAGTGGACATCAGGATGTGCTAACTATGGTTTTTCACACTAAACACCTTTGTTCTTGCTGGGTATTAGGAGGAAAAAAGAACACAGGAAATAAAAAATAGACAGGAAAACAAACATTACATTCTGACAAGTGAACTCAGTCATTCAGTGGCTGGTCATTAGTTTTATCATGTGAGACTGTAATCTACAGGGAGTCTGGCTGAGAATAATTATGGTGATGGGTTATTTCCTATGCACAGATCTAGGATCAGCTTCGCTCCCCCAATCTTAAACTAAACGATTTGGAGGAGAACCACAAAACTGGCCTCAGGTCAGTGTCTAGGGGCAAAGTTGTAGGGGTTAACTTTAATGACCCAGACAATCTGCTGTCTGCTGGCTTCCCCTTTTGACAAAGGAGGGGTTTAGGGGTTGTTAATTATATTCCTCTAGCCTAGACTATATTTATGTCTCAAATGGCACCCTATTCCCTATATAGTGCATTGAGCATTGAGTCCACAAAAAAGTAGTGCACTATAGGGAAGGGTGCAATATATGTAAACATCCATTAAATGATCCATCCATGTCTATTGCATGAAGTGCAACTGGGTATGCAGCCTATACATTTCTGCTGTTACTGATTAATGTTGAACTACAGTATGCCTATATGTTGCAACTGTTTTGTTGTTGCTGTTATGGTTGTTTTCTTTTTAGACACAAATGACTTACCTTTGTTATTGTTGATTTCGCATGGTTCCTTCTGGACCGAGTTGATGGCAGGCAGCCCCTGCTGCAGAGCCTTCCTACTCTGCGCCTTCAGTTGACACACGTTCCCATAGGTAATGCCGTCACTGCCGCAAACTTTGTGACCCAATTTGCACTGACAAAACCCTTTGGCTAGCCGCTTTCCGGCCGGGTGCTTGCATTCGAGTCCATCACCACAGGGTAGGTCGTCTTTGCGCCCGCATGGGTCGCTTTCTCCCTGGGCGCACACCAGGCAACAGTTGCATCGGTCTGGAACGTACCCCATCGCGCAGCTAGGGCTGGGGCAAGTGCTCACGTCGCACCGCTCTGGGCATTTTGGTTTGGGCTCAGCCCAGACGAAGTTCACGATATAGTAAAGAACGGTAGCAAACAGTAGGACCTGCATCGTTTGCGATCAAGTGCAAAGGAGATATGAGAAAATAAAAACGATAAAATAATAACAAATAATGTTAGGCTAAGTATTTACAGGGTCGTGTTCGTGGTAAAACGGTTGCCGGTAATTTGTGAAGATTGAACGACGAGCAACAGTCCACACTTTTACGCATCACTTTCACAGGACTGTTGAGGTAAAGTTACGCTTGCAGGGCAGACATCCAGGATTTTCTTAAAACTGAAAAGTTCAAAAACTCATATGCAGCCCGTTCTTGATCCAGATTAAATGGGAAACGTTATCCCAAAGGAGTGGAAACTGATCCCAAATATGCCGTAATTGTGCGTCTAATCGATGCACTGGCTGGCGCTATATTTGCAATGAACACCAATGAGTCTCAGTACAGCAGTGCAGTGCCTTTTGTTTTTTCATGTTTTTAAGATCCCATATCATTCGCTTGCGTCTGGTCTGGCTCTGCCCCTCCAAAACGCATTTGATCTTGACCAACCATCATGTCACAAGAGGTTTATTGTTTATTGTGATTTATTGTGTGTTATCTTCGATTATTTTATTTGTCTTTTTCAAGTTTTAGGTGTGCTTGTTTTAAAATCGTCGAATTAATAAACTTAACCAAAGTAGCTCCGCAAAGTAGGAGGTCTTTGACAATAAAAACGCGACCCCATGAAGCGGAGAGTTGTACCCTCTTGACCACGCATAACTCTTCGGTCTACTCTTTATCATATCTAGAATGAACGTTGTCATCATACCTTGAGATGCATACTTTGGAAATTAACTTTGTCGTCAGTAGCGACACAACCTGGACAATATTATACTGGGGTCCAAAAAAGTGTCGAAATATTGGGTCTCTGTCAAACATGGGCATCCATGCAGCTAGTGACTGATCTGACACATTCCATTTTTTTCCTTTTCAAAACATGAAGTAATCCATTCCTCAGTATGGATGTGAATGAGTGCATGGTTGCGTCCCGAATGGCACCCTATTCCCTATATAGCAGACTACTTTTGATCAGAGCCTTATGGGCCCTATGTGCCATTTGGGACACACACTGTATAGTACCATGCTTTTATAAGTACCCCTTTTAAGAACAATTTAAGATGACCAGCCAGTACCGAAATAATGGCAGATGTGGTTCTGCTTTTAGCACTTCTCTCTCTCCCTCTTTCTTTCTCTCTCTGCTCTTGTTTTCTCTCTCTCACTCTTGTTCTCTCTCTCTCTCTTGCTCTCTCTCTCTCTTGCTCTCTCTCTCACTCTCTTGTTCTCTCTCTCTCCCTCTTTCTCTCTCGCTCTCTCTTCTCTCTCACGCGCTCTTCTTCTCTCTCTCTCTAAGGGGAATAGGCATAACATGGTTAGAGCTAATACATGTTTGTTATGGTAGAGAAGTGAGGGTGTCCACCAAGTCATATGGGATGCATCCCAAATAGCACCCTATCCCCTGTATAGTGCACTACTTTATACCACGGCCCATAGTGGGTATACTTATTTGAAAACTCGATGTCAATCACTCCTGGCACTTTTCGGAAACACTGGACCCCTTTTTCCAGTCACATGTATCCATTGTGCTGGCCGTTAATGGGCAGGGATGCAAACTGGTGAGGGCCCAAAAAGGTGACCTTTTTGTTTTGCACTGAAACATGCAAAAAATCCCTGCAGGGTGAAATGCAGGTTTTAACTAATTAAACAACAACAGAATATGATCTACATGATCAGTCTCTGTGTGTAAAATAAAAAGTGGTTAATGTGAACCTAACTCACAGCTAAAAAAATGTAAAGAAAGCAATCCAATGTTATTTGTTGCCTAGACTTTACTGCAAATGACACTGAAGTCTTAAGAAAAAAAACTATACACTAATATTGCAGTTACCATGACAGCCTTTATAATAGAAGGCTTGTGACCACACACATCTAAATATTGCACTTGGGAAGAAAACATTATTTTTATTTAACTAGGCAAGTCAGTTAAGAACAAATTCTTATTTACAATGACGGCCTACACCAACCAATTGTGCACCACCCTATGGGACTCCCAAACATGGCCGGTTGTGATACAGCCTGGATTTGAACCAGCGTGTCTGTAGTGATGCCTCAGTGTGCCTTAGACCACTGTGCCACTTGGGAGCCAGTTTAAGTAGAAATAGAATGAAACAAACAGGCATTCTATTTTTGCTCTATTATAGTGGCCGGCATTCTATTTTTGCTCTATTATAGTGGCCACTATAGTAGGGAAAGGGGGATACCTAGTCAGATGTCCAACTGAATGCATTCAACTGAAATGTGTCTTCTGCATTTAACCTAACCCCTCTGAATCAGAGTAGACATAGATCAAGTGCACAAGGCTACATGTGTGCAAAAAGAACATTCTCTAGCTAGCTAATGGATAATTCGATCCAGCTAGCAAGATACTTAACAATGCCAACAATACTTGTTCCACCACACTTTCTCCCTCACCTCAAACTTTCCAAATGCCAGTTGTTTTTTGGTTACTGCTCATGAAGTATGCTTCATCACCTTCTCAACCAAACTGGTTGTCTCTTCTCTCTTCAGTGAACGACTGGCCGAGCCTTGGATACAGCCAGTAGTCATCCAAAGCCCCCCCCCCCCTGACCAAACTTTCTCATTCTCATTATTTTTAGGATTAAAAGATGGAATTGTTGCTGACGTTGTGATATACTGCTGTACTGCATATGCCACTCATTACAGAAAAGTAAGACGCAGCATTACTTCCTCTCTTTGTCTGTAACCACATTTTAGTAGTCATGCTTTCAAGGCATATTTTGTTTACATAATTCCAATGCAGCATGTTGTTAATTTGAGGTCTTTGAAGTGTGTCATGCATTTGTGAGTCCACTGTGAGTCTTTCTCTCCCCCCTATCTCTCCATCTATCTCTCTCCCTCCCCATGTCTTTCTCTCACCTTTTCTACACCATCTGGAGAAGGCAGACAAGCATTCCATCTGGCATGATTTTACCCAAGCACCCTCACCACTGCTCAAAGATTTAGCACTATTATAAGTTAGGCCCCAGAGTTTTTCTGTCAGGTGGTCATAGGTCAGGAAAAACTCCTGGCCCCAGTTATGACAGACAATTTTGAAGATGCTTCACAATGGGAACCCACATAGAAAGAGTTTGAAGAACTTATTTTAGCATGTGGACTTTCATAAAAACATCATCACAGTGATTGTTTATTGCAAGAAACAGAATAATACAACAAAAGGTATTGGTGGCTCATCAGTTCTGATTATAGGGGACTGGAGTTTTTATTGACTAGAGATCTGACCAGGAAAAACTCAAGGCGCTTGTTACGGCTCTATGCTTCCCTTGAAGGACATGGCTATGATGAGAGGTCAGGGCAGATATACACAAAGAGTCTTATTTAGGATCAGTTTAGTATTTTAGATAATAATGAATACGATTATATGGACAGATCCTAGATCAGGACTTATTTGTGGATAGGGGCCCAGGCGTGTAGTCCATGTGGTTTTTACTCTCACAAAGCAATTCACGCCACTATAACCTTTAACAACTGGACCTTCACACTCCCATTATCTTCTCTTAATTCTCTTATATTACTTTTATTACATATACAGTACCAGTCAAAAGTTTGGACACACCTACTCATTCAAGGGTTTTTCTTATTTTTTTTACTATTTTCAACATTACAGAATAATAGTTTCAAATTCCTTAAATTATGCAAACCATTTACGGATAGCCAGGGGCACACTCCAACACACAACATTAATTTGCAAACAAAGCATTTGAGGCAGTAGGGATATCCAGGGATGTTAGGTGAACGGATGATCTCTGCATGTGTGGTTCCCACCGTGAAGCATGGAGGAGGAGGTGTGATGGTGCTTCGCTGGTGACACTGTCGTGATTTATTTAGAATCCAAGGCACAATTAACCAGCATGGCTACCATAGCATTCTGCAGCAATACACCATCCCATCTGGTTTGTGCTTAGTGGGACTATCATTTATTTTTCAACAGGACAATGATCCAACACACCTCCGGGCTGTGTAAGGGCTATTTGACCAAGGATATTGATGGAGTGCTGAATCAGATGACCTGGCCACCACAATCACCCGACCTCAACCCAATTGAGATGGTTTGGGATGAGTTGGACCGCAGAGTGAAGGAAAAGCAGCCGACAAGTGCTCCTTCAACACTGTTGGAAAAGCATTCCAGGTGAAGCTGGTTGAGAGTGTGCAAAGCTGTCATCAAGGCAAAGGGGGGCTACTTTGAAGAATCTCAAATATAAAATATTATTTGATTTGTTTAACACTTTTTTAGTTACTACATGATTCCATGTATTATTTCATAGTTTTGATGTCTTCACTATTATTCTGCAATGTAGAATACAGTAAAAATAAAGAAAAACCCTTGAATGAGTTGGTGTGTCCAAACCTTTGACTGGTACTGTATGTCTTTCATGATTCATTCCTTTTACCATGACTTCATCTAGTTTCAGGTCATCAACTGAAGACAATTGTAGATATTGCTGTATGATTCAATAAGTGAAATTGTTCAGTACGACACAGAACCCTAATTGACAAAATCACATCAACACATCTCAACGGTTTAAAAATCTAAAAATTAAATATGTACACTTCTTCAAACCGAACATACGACATCCACTTGGCACAATTTCCTCTGATACCTTAATCTCTCCATTCTTCTGCCAAACTTCAAACCAAGATGGTGGTTTGGTGGTTACTTTGTTGTTGGTTCCTGAGTGCTAACCCTATTCGACTTGTACTGCGACATACTACTGAAGTTCTGGTCGGGCGAGAGGTTGATGCGGCGTACATTGAGGTCTGAGGCGAACGCTCGCGCTTTCTGGTAGAAGAAGAGTGAGAGCTCCCGGTCAACCAGAAAGTTGTGGTAGATCATAGCCAATCGCGTGCAGAGCTTGAGCTGGGATTTCTTGTTGCCGAGGTCCATGGCTGCTGCCAGTCCCAGGTGGTAGTACCCCGCGGCATCGTAGGGGTCCTAAAGGTCAAAGGTGAAAGGGTATGGGTCAGGGTTTAGAGGTGAGATTGGATGGGGTCAGTGGAGGAATTGTTAAAGCTTTTTTAGTCCATGTGAGTCAAGCAGTTTTATGAGTGGGAGAATATGAACACAATGAAATGCAAATTCATGCATCTTCTTGGATCCTCTATGTTTTTCAGGGTTGGGGTAAACTCCATCATGACATGGAATTCATCCAAAGGAGTGCAATTCAACAACTCTCATGTACTCTTGTCAACCATCAGTTTTAAAATCAAAACCAATTTGTATTTATTTCAATAGTGTATTTAAAACCTGAAATGCAAAAAACTGTCCATGTATAACTGCCATTGTTTTCAGATTATTTCACCTTCAGGTCATAGAAGATGATGTCCCCTAGCGTCTGATAGACTCGAACGTAGTACAGGGTTTCCTCATCAAACTCCAGGGGCGTGGGGCAGAGGGAGAGGGTCTTCAGGTAGTAGTGTTCAGCCAGTTCAAACTGACCCAGAAGGTGGTACAGGGTGGCCAGCCGATGGAAGGCCACGCGCTCATTTAGACGATTTCCTATTTCAAAATATACAACCATAATTTCATTAGTTAGTATTTCTTTAAAAAATGAGCTATAACCAGGCTGTGGCATTGTACTTATTTTTTCTTCCCTGGCACTGATTCTGCTGATAATGGATATTTTCCCGTTTTATTCTACCAAACTTAATTGAATGCATTAATGTAGGTTGCTGTGGATAAGAGGATCTGCTAATTGTAAATGCAAATTTCTCTAGGGAAATACAAGTAAGGACTAGCTGTGAATCCCAAACTACTCCCTTGACCCTACCAACTCGCTCAGAGGGTCGTCCGTTGTCACGTGTTGTTGACGAAACTGAGGGTGACTTCCAGAAAGGGGCGAGGGGGAACAATAAACCCATCAACTTTGGGACACACTCATGACTTGAATGATGCAATTCATGTTCCACTTTTAAATAATAAAACAAGCATGAAATTCAAATGAACAAATCCCCCTGTCATTTTACATGATATAAACCTCAGTAATAGTTAAACATTTCATTTGGGAGGTATTTCATCTTTTATGTGTCAAGTCTCGAAATCAGTCATACAAAAATATACATGGTATATAATTAGACATGCCTCTCCATTCTTTTGTGTGAAATTGCGATAAACTCAAAAATAGTGGAATCACATAATTTCTGGACTAATTAGGCCCTACACCCGCCATAATTTTAACACCCTCAACTTTGGGACACTTGTGCATATGGCGGAGGCGCGCGTCAACTCGCAAATGGAGGGAAGAGGGGCTAGGGTAAGGAGAAAGGGGTGATTTGGAATTCAGCCTCGGTCTGGGCTAAGTTAAGTCTGACATCTGGTGGCCATAGCTAGAATACACTGGCTCTGTTGTGTCCTACCCAGTGTAACACTGATGTCCAGGGCGGCCTGGGCGTACTCCACGGCCTCTCCATACAGCTTCAGCTTCAGTAGTAACTCCACCAGCTTGTTAGACAGCCTTAGTCTGGCCTCTGTACTGCTGGTCCTCACAGCGATGGGCAGGGCACGGTCCTGGAGACACACAGGGATACACACACAGGTGAGATCACCTACAGTACCAGTCAAAGGTTTGGACACACCCACTCATTCAAGGGTTTTTCTTAATTTTTACTATTTTCTACATTGTAGAATAATAGTGAAGACATCAGAACTATGTTGAGATGTGTCTGTTGGAAAAGCATTCCTCATGAAGCTGGTTGAGAGAATACCAAGAGTGTGCAAAGCTGTCATTAATGCAAAGGGTGGCTACTTTGAAGAATCTCAAATATAAAATATATTTTGATTTGTTTAACACTTTTTTGGTTATTAAATGATTCCATGTGTTATTTCATAGTGTTGATGTCTTCACTATTATTCTGCAATGTAGAAAATAGTCAAAATAATGAAAAACCCTGGAATGAGTAGGTGTGCCCAAACTTTTGACTGGTACTGTACATGTACACACACAAAGACATTAGGTCACACACACATGTAGACATACACATGCATGGATGCACACCCTCTGTCCTACCCCATATACGCAGTGTGTGTATGTGTGTGTACCCTATAGAAGCAGACAGCCTTCTCTCTCTCCTGGTTGCTGTTGAAGAAGACATCCCCTGCTGCCTCCAGCAGTTGTAGGATAAAGGTGGTGTCTCCTGTACTCAGGCCCACATCTTGGGCCACCTGGGAGGAATACAAGAAGCAATAAGTCAATGTAACTCTGAATCAATGCTGTCTGCTCTGTATAATAGAATAAAATACAGTAGAATAGGTTCTGACCTGTACATAGAGGTCCACCAGTTCGGTTTGGCCCAGCATTTGGTATATCTTCCCAGCCTGCAGCCAGGCATATGCCTCCTTTTCCTTCCGGCCCAGGTCTATGAAGATACCCAGGCTACGCTTGGTGTAGTCCAGAGCCAACCGCCTAGCCCTGGACACGGAGATAGAAAGGATGGACAGAAGGATGGACAGATAGAAAGGAATGGACAGAAATGTTATAATTTCCTGCCAACTAGAGACAGACAGACATACACACATCTCACACACACACACACACACACACACACACACACACACACACACACACACACACACACACACACACACACCCCTGCCCACTCCACACACACCTCTCTGTCCCCAGACTGAGGTATAGCTGGCTGATGGTCTCCAGCACCTCCCCCTCCTGTCCCCTGTCTCCCCGGGTCGCCAGTAGGGCCAGCTGATGTTCGTTGTAGATGATGCACTGAGCTTCGTCAGAACATACAGCTCCGTACAGGTGGCACAGACGCCGCGTTGCACTTAACTGGCCTGGGACACACATAACATGGATGGATAGAGTCAGGTCAACATAGCAACAGCATAGACACGGAGTGTAGAAAACATTAGGAACACCTTCCTACTATTGAGTTGCACGCCCTTTTGCCCTCAGAACAGTCTCAATTCGTTGGTTCATGGACTCTACAAGGTGTCGAAAGTGTTCCACAAGGATGCTGGCCCATGTTGACTCCAATGCTTGGGTAATTAAGTTCTGGTCAAATCACAAAAAAAGAACAGAACTTTTTGGCTATTCAACACCCTAAAATTGCCACTTTCTATACTTTGCCGAAATTACACAAGAATGTTACAAAACCTCCAGGGCGCCCTATTGTAGCGGGCATTGACGCAGTAACGGCCCCTTTATTGACTTTTGTTGACTATTTTATTAGACCACTCGCAGAACAGCTCCCCTCCTTTGTAAAGGACACCAGCAGTATGGTCTCAGAACAGCTCCCCTCCTTTGTAAAGGACACCTGCAGTATGATCTCAGAACAGCTCCCCTCCTTTGTAAAGGACACCAGCAGTATGGTCTCAGAACAGCTCCCCTCCTTTGTAAAGGACACCAGCAGTATGGTCTCAGAACAGCTCCCCTCCTTTGTAAAGGACACCAGCAGTATG
>QNTS01000332.1:201333-229078 GCA_003317085.1 Hucho hucho
TCTCAGAACAGCTCCCCTCCTTTGTAAAGGACACCAGCAGTATGATCTCAGAACAGCTCCCCTCCTTGTAAAGGACACCAGCAGTATGATCTCAGAGCAGCTCCCCTCCTTTGTAGACACCAGCAGTATGATCTCAGAACAGCTCCCCTCCTTTGTAAAGGACACCAGCAGTATGATCTTTATCATTGAATCTCTTGATCCTCTCCCGGATAATACTTTGTTAGTTACTTTGATGTTGAGTCGTTATACACGAATATTCCACACGAGGGCGGTATTGAAGCCACGGAACATTTTCTTTTGCAACGTGACCCTAATGAACTACCTTCCATAACGTACATTTTACACCTGTTACACATGCTTTATAACATTGGCTGAAATAGTACTCACAACTACTTAATGTTTCGAACTACTTAATGTTTCGAAATTATTTCTTTTCAGACGAAGGGTACTACTATGTGGTCCCCTATGGCTCCTAACTATGATAATTTGTATGTGAGTTACATTGAGGAACAGTCCATTTTCAATCCTCTGAAAAATGTTTTCTTGACCAAAATTATTATTTGGAAACAGTACATTGATAATATTTTTGTTCTATGGTGGAGTGATGCAAAACAGCTCCAGGGATTCCATGCTTTTCTCAACTCTTGTTCTGAGCACCTGATATTTACTATGCAATCTGACACACAAATCAGTTTCCTTGATCTTACGATTTTGTGTGGGGATAATGTTGAATACACTGATATTTACAGGAAACCTACTGATCATAACAGTTTGTTGAGGGCTGATAGTTGTCCGCTTCCCTTGAAAAACAGTTTGCCCTAAAGCCAATTCTGTCGAATCAAAAGAATTTGCAAAAAACAATCAGATTTCGACAGAAATTGTCAGATTAATACTGCCATTGGGAAACTCTAAACAAATCGAGACATTATCTTTTTCTAGGACAGTCTCGCAAAAAGAAGCATTCTTGCGTTCTAACTACCCGCTATGCTCTGAACAAATTAAGGGAATTGTCCACAAACATTGGCACATTCTAAGATTCGATGACAGTATCGGTAATGTGTTTTCGGACCCTCCCTTGGATGTATTCTTGTGGGGCAGAAATTTCAGAGATCAATTGGTAAACTCTGATTTATTACCCCAAAATATCCCTGCACAACGTCTATTTGCGCTTCTACCGGATGGAAACTACAAGTGTAATGGCTGCGCTCAATGCAATGGCACAGATCCTTCAAACACCCCCAAACAGGGATACAGTTATTTATCTTATAACTTGTCCTTGTGGTAAAAATTATGTGGGTAAAAAAAAGCGCAAATTAAAAGTACGAATCTCGGTGCATCGTAGCACCATTAGGTGCAAAAACACGACTTAACCAGTTGCGGCTCAGTTTTTGGAAGGGAACCACTCGATTTCGTCCCTACATTATATCGGCATCGATCATGTCACCCTCCCTAGGAGAGGGGGGGACTTCAACAATGTATTGTTAAAACGAGAGGCTGCCTGGATCTCTGCTGGGAAAGTTAAATAAAGGTTACATTTAAAAATGTTTTTACATTTAATTTAAATACCCTTCGGTCTCAATGTAGACTTTGATCTGCAGTGTTTGTCATTATACCCTGATGAATTAGCTTGTCTGTCGAAACGTTGGTTATTAGGTTATTAAATAATTGTATCTGAGGTGGTGCCTTCCAGGGGTGGGCAAAGTTTTTGGCTCGAGGGCCACATCAGGATTTTGAAATTCAACGGAGGGCGGCATTTTTCCGGGGACCAATTGTTTGTTAAAATCAATTTGCGGGGGCTTCTCGAGTGGCGCAGCGGTTCGATCCCAGGCTGTGTCACAGCTGGCCGTGAATGGGAGACCCATGAGGCAGTGCGCAATTGGCCCAGCATCGTCTGGGTTAGGGGAGGGTTTGGCCGGCCGGGATATCCTTGTCCCATCGCACTCTAGCGACACCTGTGGCGGGCCGGGCGCATGCACGCTGACACGTTTCCAGGTGTACGGTGTTTCCTCCGTGGGCCGGATTGAAGTTCCCGATACGAAAGTGCCAGATACGGCCAGAGGGCTGTACTTTGACCCCCCCCCCCCCGTCCTAGAGTGTGCAGCTCTCCTTTACTCTGCTACCCAGCACCTCGCCTAAACTGGTGTGCGTTTCTTTCGCCTCCAGACTCCAATGCTTCCCACGATTGTGTCCAAGTTGACTGGATGTCCTTTGGGCAGTGGACCATTCTTGATACACACAGGGAACTGTTGAGCTTGAAAAACCTAGCAGCGTTGCAGTTCTTGACACAAACCGGAGCGCCTGGCACACACTACCATACCCCGTATAAAGGCATTTCAATATTTTGTCTTGCCCATTCACCCTCTGAATGGCACACTTACACAATCCATGTCTCAATTGCCTTCTTTAACCTGTCTCCTCCCCTTCATCTACACTGATTGAAGTGGATTGAACAAGTGACATCAATAAGGCATTATAGCTTTCTCCCGGATTCACCTGGTCAGTCTATGTCATGGAAAGAGCATAATGTTTTGTACACTCAGTTCATAAAGTTTTGGGGGAAAAAAGTATTTGATCCCCTGCTGATTTTGTAAGTTTGCCCACTGACAAAGACATTATCAGTCTATAATTTTAATGGTAGGTTTATTTGAACATTGAGAGACAGAATAACAACAAAACAATCCAGAAAAACGCATGTGAAAAATGTTATTAATTGATTTGCATTTTAATGAGGGAAATAAGTATTTGACCCCCTCTCAATCAGAAAGATTTCTGGCTCCCAGGTGTCTTTTATACAGGTAACGAGCTGAGATTAGGACCACACTCTTAAAGGGAGTGCTCCTAATCTCAGTTTGTTACCTGTATAAAAGACACCTGTCCACAGAAGCAATCAATCAATCAGATTCCAAACTCTCCACCATGGCCAAGACCAAAGAGCTCTCCAAGGATGTCAGGGACAAGATTGTAGACCTACACAAGGCTGGAATGGGCTACAAGACCATCGCCAAGCAGCTTGGTGAGAAGGTGACAACAGTTGGTGCGATTATTCGCAAATGGAAGAAACACAAAATAACTGTCAATCTCCCTCGGCCTGGGGCTCCATGCAAGATCTCACCTCGTGGAGTTGCAATGATCATGAGAACGGTGAGGAATCAGCCCAGAACTACACAGGAGGATCTTGTCAATGATCTCAAGGCAGCTGGGACCATAGTCACCAAGAAAACAATTGGTAACACACTACGCCGTGAAGGACTGAAATCCTGCAGCGCCCGCAAGGTCCCCTGCTCAAGAAAGCATATATACATGCCCGTCTGAAGTTTGCCAATGAACAGGACAACTGGGTGAAAGTGTTGTGGTCAGATGAGACCAAAATGGAGCTCTTTGGCATCAACTCAACTCGCCGTGTTTGGAGGAGGAGGAATGCTGCCTATGACCCCAAGAACCACATCCCCACCGTCAAACATGGAGGTGGAAACATTACGCTTTGGGGGTGTTTTTCTGCTAAGGGGACAGGACAACTTCACCGCATCAAAGGGACGATGGATGGGGCCATGTACTGTCAAATCTTGGGTGAGAACCTCAGCCAGGGCATTGAAAATGGGTCGTGGATGGGTATTCCAGCATGACAATGACCCAAAACACACGGCCAAGGTAACAAAGGAGTGGCTCAAGAAGAAGCACATTAAGGTCCTGGAGTGGCCTAGCCAGTCTCCAGACCTTAATCCTATAGAAAATCTGTGGAGGGAGCTGAAGGTTCGTGTTGCCAAACGTCAGCCTCAAAACCTTAATGACTTGGAGAAGATCTGCAAAGAGGAGTGGGACAAAATCCCTCCTGAGATGTGTGCTAACCTGGTGGCCAACTGCAAGAAACATCTGACCTCTGTGATTGCCAACAAGGGTTTTTGCCACCAAGTACTAAGTCATGTTTTGCAGAGGGGTGAAATACTTATTTCCCTCATTAAAATGCAATTTCATTTCTAACATTTTTCACATGCGTTTTTCTGGATTATTTTTTTGTTATTCTGTCTCTCACTGTTCAAATAAACCTACCATTAAAGTTATAGACTGATAATTTCTTTGTCAGTGGGCAAACGTACAAAATCAGCAGGGGATCAAATACTTTTTTCCCTCACTGTATATGTGACCAAAAGTGATTCAAACCTCTCCTGTAGGCCACAAGACTGTTAGCCTGCTAAGCTCAAGTGGTTAATGGATACGGACTGAAAACATATTTGGGGATGAAATTATGAATCAGGAATTCATTTCACATGTGTGTGTGTGTGTAAGTTGACCATTTCTATACATAACACACTTACACTGAGAAAAGGAGGTAAGCAGTAACAACACTTACTGTCTAAATGGTTTGACTTAATGGCGATCAGCAGAGCCCACTCAAAGTAGATCTTCCCTCTTTCCAGGAGTCTCTGGTTCACACAGTGTTGTCCCAGCTCCAGAAGCACTGTTATAAAGTTCACCTCATGCTCCTCTCCATGCAGCTCTGAGAACAGCTCCACGGCTTCCGTGAGATGCCTCTCCGCCAGACCCTTGAATTGAATTTTATTTTGGGTGAAATAATATATATACTGAACAAAAATATGAATGCAACATGCCACAATTTCAAAGATAAAGAATTCAGTCAATTGAAATAAATTCATTAGGCCCTAATCTATGGATTTCACATGACTGGGAATACAGATATGCATCTGTTGGTCACAGATACCTTTAAAAAAGGTAGGGGCATGGATCAGAAAAGCAGTCATCATCTGGTGTGACCACCATTTGCCACATCCAGTGCAACACATCTCCTTCGCACAGAGTTAATCAGGCTGTTGATTGTGGCCTGTGGAATGTTGTCCCACTCCTCTTCAATGGCTCTGCGAAGTTGCTGGATATTGGTGAGAAATGGAACACTGTCGTAAACCTTGATCCAGAGCATCCCAAACATGCTCAATGGGTGACATGTCTGGTGAGTATGCAGGCCATGGAAGAACTGGGACATTTTCAGCTTCCAGGAATTGTGTACAGATCCTTGCGACATGGGGCCGTGCATTATCATGCTGAAACTTGAGGTGATGGCGGGGGATGAATGGGACGACAATGGGCCTCAGGATCTTGTCATGGTATCTCTGTGCATTCAAACTGCCATCGATAAAATGCAGTTGTGTTAGTTGTCTGTAGCTTATGCCTGTCTGCCTGCCCATACCATAACCCCACCACCACGGGGCACTCTGTTGACAACATTGACATCAGCAAACCACTCGCCCACACAACTCCATAAATGTGGTCTTTGGTTGTGAGGCCGGTTGGAGGAACTGCCAAGTTCTCTAAAACAACGTTGAATTTGGCTTATGGAAGAAAAATGAACATTCAATTCTCTGGCAAAAGCTCTGGTGGATATTCCTGCAGTCAGCATGACAATTGTACGCTCCCTCAAAACTTGAAACATCTGTGCAAATTTTACGGTGCCCTTTTTTTGTCCCCAGCACAAGGTGCACCTTAAACAGATCAATCATGCTGTTTAATCAGCTTCTTAATATGCCACACCTGTCAGGTGGATGGATTATCTTGGAACAATTCTGGGATCTTTTATTTCAGCTCATGAAACATGGGACCAACACTTTACATGTTGTGTTTATATTTTTTGTTCTGTGTACATCTAGCAAGATGTGGATTTGATCCCAGAGGATATCACTAGAAATCATCAATTAAAACATTTATTTCCAAAGTGGTCCTCGATGGAACAACAAACAATGTTGAATGTAAAAGACAAGAAGAAGTTACAAAACAAAAACATTACAACCATACCTTAGCCCCAGCCTTCAGACACAGCAACCCCAGGTTAGCCTGCGCGACTGCCCAGTTGGCCCTGAGAGAAGGGTTTATTTTACAATAAGGAAACATTATATAGTATCAATAGCAGTGAAGGCTGATTTATTTGATACAATGTACAAATTTAAAACACACAAGAATGATCATTACCTGTCCTCAAACTCCTCACACACATAAATGGCCGCCTGGTAGCTCTCTGCCGCCCTCCGCAGGTCTCCCGTGCATCGAAGGGCCACACCCCTCATGTTGTGGACCAATCCTTAATAATAAAATGTATCAATCTTAATTTTTTCAATTGGGAAATTTGTCATACAGCCAGGGCACAAACATACAACAGATAGAAGCATAAGACAAACAGCAATGAGATCAGACCTTCCTGTGGAGTAGTGCAGTGTTCTGGCATGGAGGCCAGCACTGAGTCGAGGACATCTAGAGATACCTCCGGTTGGCTGTTACAGATGTGCAGCCAGGCTAGCCACACAAGGGCGCTGATGCGTTCAGGGCTGCTAGTGGCGCCCGATGATGATGGCGGCCCGCAATGATTGTTTATGAGAGTGTGCATGGAGTGCACCGCGCGTCCTAGTATCCCCTGTTTCTGAAACAGCTGGGATAGGCAGAGAGTGAGTGCCTGGCTTAGAGTGTGGTCACCATTGCCACCGACTCCATCTAATTCCCCAGTGAAAGAGAGCGACCGGCTCAGATACAGAGCCACTTGAGCTGGAATGGCGACTTCCTGCTTCCGGATCCCATAGAGTCTGTTTGTGTTCTCCAGCACGAGCCCCATTCCATTCAGACAATCGGCTAGCCTAGCGGACGGATGCATTGTGGCTCTCTTGGCTGAGCTGACACAGAGATGGGGGAGGGAGAGCTGGCTGTACAGTCTCCCCAGGCTCAGGTAGCCGTGGCTGGGCCTGACGCTCCGGACACCTGGTGGCTCTGCCGAGAGAACCAGAAGCCTCTCCAAAAATGGGACAGCGTCCGCCCTCTCGCCTCGCCTCCAGTGGAGCTTTGCTAGAAGGAAACAAGCACGTGCTTCAGCCATCTTGTTATGAGCGAGAATCGCTTTCTTCAGGATGAACTTGAGAACTTCAGAGTCTTTTTCTACAGTAGAGACGCAGTCAGGGATACCCATAATCAATGCAGCAATCCGCTCTGACAAAGCAAAGTACTTATCTGTGTTTTTTTGCACGAGATAGATCACAGCTAGGTTAACATAGATGTTAGCTAGCATTAGCATGTCCGTGAATCCATCTCGAGGGATGCTGAGGGCCTCCTCGAAGTAGACTCGAGCTTGGGAGAATTTTGAGCTTCCCGCGGAGAGTTTCCCCAAAAGCAAACAGAGGCGGCTCTGCGTCCAATGGAGACGCTTCTTCCTGGCCGTTTCCCTGGCAATGCCTAAGTATGTCACCAATTCGTCAATGTTGTCCGAGTGGCCGTTGAAAGTGGCAAGGAGCAGTTCTGGGGTTTGTCTGTAGAGGGTGCCAAAATCTGGCTTGTAGTCAGAGCCGCCCAGAAAGGATAGAAGAGGAAGGAGTTTGTCTTGGTTGGTGGTGGTGCCTTCCTCTACTGGGTGGACGGTGAAGTGAGGCCCACTGGGTAATGTAGTCTTAGAGGACTCACTGTGGTCCTCCAGAGTTCCGTTTGTCATCACAGTCGCACAAGGCACTTTCTCCTTCCCTTCTTGTAGAATCTCTTCTATCTTCCTCTTCAGTTCTGCTTGTTGGTGAGCGTCCATGTTTCCTTGGGAACCATCTGTAAGACATTAGATGAAGATGACTATTCATGATATTGTTGACATGTGGGAGGAGCCAGAAGAAGTTCGTTATTTGAATATTTCTTTATGTTGAGAAAAAAACCAATATACTACTCAAACCCAACCGTCCAGACTGCTAATTGTACAAAGCAAACAATAAATACGTCTACTTTGAGTTGGTTCCTTTGGAGAATCTTGTTGATCAATCAGATCTGGAATAAAAGGGATAATTCATGAATCAATATCAAAACTGTCTTTACACAGTATGGCAGTCTTAGAGAGCTGTTCATCACGAACAAAATGCGCTTGCACATTTCTCCATTTCTGTCTCACCAAGTTTGTAGACGGATCCAACGTCATTCTGGGAGATTTTCTTCAGCAAGGCAATAGTTTCTTCTTTGATCTGCTCTTCTTTCAGGTTAAAAAATAACCTTTCTTCTTTGTCTAGGAATATGTCCGCCGACCTAAAAGGGGATTGATGAAGCAAAACAAAGGTAGAATAATAACACTTTTTAAAAGGAACGCAAGGACCTACTATGTGGGTTTGAGCATCTAATTCCCCATGGCTCCGAAAGCATTGTTCAAAGTCTGCATACACTAAAATGGCTGATATCATAGAGCTGCATAGTTGCAGGGAAACATCATGATGCAGTCCATCAAAATATAACTCATCAGAAGGATACACTTTCAAAGGATATCGGCTGATTGCTTGAATGATTGATTGATATAACTCAGCAGATACACTTACTCACAAAGGGTATCATCAGCTGGCTTGACCAGTGTTGTCATCACCAGTCCCACCTCTCCTGTCCTCTCCAGCCTGCCAGTGAACCACTCGAAGCACGACACCAACAGGCCCACAATGAGGATGTGATCACCCTGCTCCAGGCTCAGCTCATCTGGTCCTCCTGCATCATACTCCACAGTGGCAATGCAGGAGCCTGTAGCTAGCATGGGGAGAGGAGGATACAGAGGGAAGAAGGATGGAATTATAATTTTAGGGTTGGTTTAGAATTCTCCCACCAGTGGGTTTAGAATTCCCCCAATAATTCAAATTCTATGGGGAAAGAGACCGGACGGAGGAGACCTTAGAACTAAGATATGTCTAGGAAATTATCCTACAGATGGGAGAATGGGAAGTCAATGAAGAATACTACAGAACTAGATTACATTGATTTACTGTGTAGAAATCTGTACAATGATGGAATATGAAGTGCTTACCAAACTGGCAGTGGAAGTCACATGCTGGCTTGCCACTACCAACTAAGATGTTCTCCGCACAGGATTTCAAGAACCATCTTTAAAGAGGGAAATAATATGAAGTTTATTTCCAAAATGCTATATATCAATTTTCAGAACTGTTGGTAAATTAGATGTTATTGTTTAAAGAATTTATGAAAGATATTGGTGTGTTTTTTCACTATCTAATCATGGCATTGGGTTGTTCAATGACAGACATGTATTTGCTTAAAATCTATCACATGGTTTCATTTCAAAAAGACAAATAATCATGTTTTTTCCAAAATAGTACATATCCGCCTCCCTCCCAGAGAAAGAAGCAGTGCTGCTAGGTTTAACACAGTCAAATGTAACAATTCACAATTTTTTTTATAAAGAACTGTACAAATGTTACATTTGTTACATAAATATTAAAAAAATGTTTTTTTTTTAAGAATTAAATTACAGGTTGGTGGCACCTTAATTGGGGAGGATGGGCTCATGGTAATGGCCGGAGCGGCATAGGTCGAATGGTATCAAATACATCAAACACATGGTTTCCATGTATTTGATGCCATTCCATTGGCTACGTTTCAGCCATTATTATGAGACATCCTCCCCTCAGCAGCCTCCACTGAATTAAATACAGTAATATGAGATCTGTATTTAAAACATTTACATTTAACACTTTAGCAAGTGCTCTTATTTTTTATTTTAACTAGGCAAGTCAGTTAAGAACAAATTCTTATTTACAATGACCCTAACCCGGACGACGCTGGGCCAAGTGTGTGCCGCCCTATGAGACTCCCAATCACGGCCGGTTGTGATACAGCCTGGAATCGAACCAAGATCTGTACTGACACCTTTAGCACTGAGATGCAGTGCCTTAGTCCGCTGCGCCACTCGAGTGACCAGAGTGACTTAATGTTAGTGCATTCATCTTAAGATATCTACGTGAGACAACCACATATCACAGTCAAAATTAAAGGATAGGAACATTATATTCCAGCTATACAATGGATATATAGCGTTTAGCAAAGAAACACCTTTTAATACACATCTGAGAACAGTAATATTTTACACACACATGAAGATACCCATAAGCAATCATTTCTGATGAAAAAACACAATGTGAATAATTGGTGGATATACCATTTTGGAAATAAACTATTCATTAAAACAGTACCAGTCAAAAGTTTAGACACACCTACTCATTCAAGTTTTTTTTTTTTTACTATTTTCTACATTGTAGAATAATAGTGAAGACATCAAAACGATGAAATAACACATATGGGATCAAGTGTTAAACAATTAAAAATATATTTTATATTTGAGATTCTTCAAAGTAGCCACCCTTTGCCTTGATGACAGCTTTGCACACTCTTGGCATTCTTTTAACCAGCTTCATGAGGTAGTCACCTGTAGTGCATTTCAATTAACAGGTGTGCCTTGTTAAAAGTTAATTTGTGGAATTTCTTTCCTTCTTAACGCGTTTGAGCCAATCAATTGTGTTGTGACAAGGTAGGGGTGGTATACAGAAGATAGCCCTATTTGTTAAGAGACCAAGTCCATATTATGGCAATAACAGCTCCAATTATCAAAGAGAAACAACAGTCCATCATTATTTTAAGACATGAAGGTCAGTCAATCCGGAAAATGTCAAGAACTTTTAAAGTTTCTTAAAGTGCAGTTGCAAAAACTATCAAGCGCTATAATGAAACTGGCTCTCATGAGGACCGCAACAGGAAAGGAAGACCCAGAGTTACCTCTGCTTCAGAGGATAAGTTCATTAGAGTTACCAGCCTCAGAAATTGCAGCCCAAATAAATGCTTCACAGAGTTCAAGTAACAGACACATCTCAACATCAACTGTTCAGAGAACTGCGCGAATCAGAACTTCATTGCTGAATTGCTGCAGAGAAACCACTGCTAAAGTACACCAATAAGAAGAAGAGACTTGCTTGGGCCAAGAAATACGAGCAATGAACATTAGACCGGTGGAAATCTGTCTTTGGTCTGATGAGTCCAAATTTCCGATTTTTGGTTCGAACCGCCGTGTCTTTGTGAGACGCAGAGTAGGTGAACGGATGATCTCCGCATGTGTGGTTCCCACCGTGAAGCATGGAGGAGGAGGTGTGATGGTGTGGGGGTGCTTATCTGGTGACACTGTCTGTGATTTATTTAGAATTCGAGGCACACTTAACCAGCATGGCTACCACAGTATTCTGCAGTGATACGCCATCCCATCTGGTTTGCGCTTAATGGGACTATCATTTGTTTTTCAACAGGACAATGACCAGTGGTGGAAAAAGTACTCCAATGTCATACTTGAGTAAAAGAAAAGATACCTTAATAGAAATTGTGAAAGTCACCAAGTAAAATACTACTTGAGTAAAAGTGTTTGGTTTTAAATATACTTACAGTTGAAGTCGTAAGTTTACATACACTTATGTTGGAGTCATTAAAACTCGTTTTTCAACCACTCCACAAATATCTTGTTAAAAAACTAGTTTTGGCAAGTCGGTTAGGACATCTACTTTGTGCATGACACATGTCATTTTTCCAACAATTGTTTACTGACAGATTATTTCACTTATAATTCACTGTATCACAATCCCAGTGGGTCAGAAGTTTACACACACTAAGTTGACTGTGCCTTTCAACAGCTTGGAAAATTCCAGAAAATTATGTCATGGCTTTAGAAGCTTCTGATAGGCTAATTGACATCATTTGAGTTAATTGGAGGTGTACCTGTGGATGTATTTCAAGGCCTACCTTCAAACTCAGTGCCTCTTTGCTTGACATCATGGGAAAATCTAAAGAAATCAGCCAAGACCACAGAAACAAAATTGTAGACCTCCACAAGTCTGGTTCATCCTTGGAAGCAATTTCCAAACACCTGAAGGTACCACATTCATCTGTACAAACAATAGCACGCAAGTATAAACACCATGGCCATCATACCGCTCAGGAAGGAAACGCGTTCTGTCTCCTAGAGATGAACGTACTTTGGTGCGAAAGGTGCAAATTCAATCCCAGAACAACAGCAAAGGACCATGTGAAGATGCTGGAGGAAACAGGTACAAAAGTATCTATATCCACAGTAAAACGAGTCCTATATCGACATAACCTGAAAGGCCGCTCAGCAAGGAAGAAGCCACTGCTCCAAAACCGCCATAAAAAAGCCAGACTACAGTTTGCAACTGCACATGGGGACAAAGATCGTACCTTTTGGAGAAATGTCCTCTGGTCTGATGAAACAAAAATAGAACTGTTTGGCGATAATCACCATTGTTATGTTTGGAGGAAAAAGGGGGAGGCTTGCAAGCCGAAGAACACCATCCCAACCGTGAAGCACGGGGGTGGCAGCATCATGTTGTGGGGGTGCTTTGCCGCAGGAGGGACTGGTGCACTTCACAAAATAGATGGCATCATGAGGTAGGAAAATTATGTGGAGATATTGAAGCAACATCTCAAGACATCAGTCAGGAAGTTAAAGCTTGGTCGCAAAATGGGTCTTCCAAATGGACAATGACGCCAAGCATACTTCCAAAGTTGTGGCAAAATGGCTTAAGGACAACAAAGTCAAGGTATTGGAGTGGCCATCACAAAGCCCTGACCTCAATCCTATAGAAGATTTGTAGGCAGAACTGAAAAAGCTGACTCAAAACTGACTCAAAAACACCAGCTCTGTCAGGAGGAATGGGCCAAAATTCCCCCAACTTATTGTGGGAAGCTTGTGGAAGGCTACCCAAAACGTTTGACCCAATGTAAAAAAATTTAAAGGCAATGCTACCAAATACTAATTGAGTGTATGTAAACTTCTGACCCACTGGGAATGTGATGAAAGAAATAAAAGCTGAAATAAATCATTCTCTCTACTATTATTCTGACATTTCAAATTTTTTAAATAAAGTGGTGATCCTAACTGATCTAAGACAGGGAATTATTACTAGAATTACTTGTCAGGAATTGTGAAAAACAGAGTTTAATTGTATTTGGCTAAGGTGTATGTAAACTTCCGACTTCCAACTGTAAGTATCAAAAGTAAATGGAATTGCTAAATATACTTAAGTATCAAAAGTAAAGGTATTTTAATTTCAAATTCCTTAAATTATGCAAACCAGACGACACAATTGTGTTTTTTTTACTTTATGTATAGCCAGGGGCACACTCCAACACTTAGACATTAATTTACAAACAAAGCATTTGTGTTTAGTGAGTCCGCCAGATCAGAGGCAGTCGGGATAACCAGGGATGTTTTCTTGATAAGTGCCTGAATTTGACAATTTGACGAGTACTTTGGGTGTCAGGGAAAATGTATGGAGTAAAAAGTACATTATTTTCTTTAAGAATGTAGTGA
Source organism: Hucho hucho (assembly GCA_003317085.1). Classification (NCBI taxonomy): domain Eukaryota; kingdom Metazoa; phylum Chordata; class Actinopteri; order Salmoniformes; family Salmonidae; genus Hucho; species Hucho hucho. The sequence continues at coordinate 214,493 of QNTS01000332.1, forward strand.
AGTAAAAGTTAAAGTTAAATAGTAAAGTAAAGTACAGATACCCCAAAAAACTACTTAAGAAGTACTTTAAAGCATTTTTACTCAAGTACTTTACACCACTGACAATGACCCAACACACCTCCAGGCTGTGTAAGGGCTATTTGACCAAGAAGGAGAGTGATGGAGTGCTGCATCAGATGACCTGGCCTCCACAATAACCCGACCTCAACCCAATTGAGATGGTTTAGGATGAGTTGGACCGCAGAGTGAAGGAAAAGCAGCCAACAAGGGCTCAGCGCATGTTGGAACTCCTTCAAGACTATTGGAAAAGCATTCCAAGTGAAGCTGGTTGAGGGAATGCCAAGAGTGTGCAAAGCTGTCATCAAGGCAAAGGGTGGCTAATTTGAAGAATCTAAAATCTAAAATATATTTTGATTTATTTAATGCTTTTTTGGTTACTACATTATTCCATATGTGTTATTTCATAGTTTTGATGTCAATGTAGAAAATAGTAAAAATAAAGAAAAACCCTTGAATGAGTACATGTGTCCAAACTTTGACTGGTACTGTATATATATTTATATTGCAGAATATTAACAATGGTGAAATTATATATTTTACTGACTGGTGGAAGGGTATGACGGGCTCCAGGGCTGGTTTGGGCTTGGTCCCCCTGGCTCCATCCCCCAGGGACAGTACAGTCCACCCCGACCCCAAGAACGGGGGCTCGAACAGGGCTATGTCCCCCTGCTCCAGGTAGAGGTCACTACCAGAGGTGGAGCTGTCAAACATCTGGGTGGAACTGCAGCTGGCGAAGAAGGAACCTAAGAGAGGGGGAGAGATTTGGTAATATTTTATTTGAAGAGCATCTAGGAATGTATAACATTGTACCTAATATCTGATCAAATCCCAGCTAGCAGATTTGGTTCCTTGGAAGTTGTGGGAATGTACGTTTTTGGTTTCCCATTGGTTCTGGGAACAAAGTCATATGTTTCCTGACCGGTAAAAATAAACGTTTTTTTTACTTTTCGCCTGTACTAGGAACATACATTTTTAGGTTGCAGGAAGGCTCTGAGAACGTTTTACTATGGTTCCCTAAATGTTTTCCTGGGAGGTTTTATTAACGTTCTGAGAATATAAATTCTAGGTTATTTGAAGGTAATTAAATAACGTTCTGAGAACATTTTAATAACAATTTTGATAACACTGCTAGCTTAAATGAACTGTTTTGAACTCCAAGTACCGATATAAATGAATTTGCTTAGGCATTAATCATGCAAAACATTTATTTTTTATTGTGGCACGCCGTCAGTGAGATTCAAACCTATGATCTTCTGTTCTCTATTCATTGAATTAGTCCACTGCGCCACAAGGATGGACCTAGCATGCCATGTTTTTTTCATACAAAGCTGTTCATTTTAGTCTATTCAACAGACCCCATTTCAAAGGGAACAAGCACTCATTGAGATCAGGTGTGGCCAATTAGAAGGCGCGGCCAACACACCAGAACACACTTAACAAGATGGAGGATTGAGAGTTTTGTTGATGCTGGGAACTAAATATATATACGTTCTTTGAACGTTACTAATATTTTCTTTCTGTTTGTTAATGAGAAGTTTTCTTAATGTTCTGAGAACATGAGTTTAAATAGAACCATGAGGAAAACTGCAGAAAACGTTATGCTGAAGTACTGACATTCCAACAAAAGAACGTTGTTTCTTAACATTCTCTGAACATTCTGAGAACATGACTTTAAATAGAACCATGAGGAAAACTGCAGAAAACATTATGCTGAAGTACTGACATTCCAACAGAAGAATATTGTTTCTTAACTTCCTCTGAACGTTCTGAGAACATGACATTGAATAGAACCATGAGGAAACCTGTAGAAAACGTTATGCATAAGTACTGAAATTTCCACCTAAGAAATATATGGTCCTCAGCTGGGTATCCTGCACCATTCCAAGAACATTGTGGGAAGGTTGTATGCAAAATAACCATAGGACAACCAAGCTCTCAGAAACATATGGTTTTCAGAACATTATATGCTAGCTGGGATAACTGTACCATCTTATAACACTATAAGCTTATTTTTTTGAGGATTTGGCATGATTCGACTAGGGATCGAAGTCCCAACCTTCCAATCGTAGGTCGGACACTCTAACCATAAGGCCACTGAGTTGGTCAACAACTATGCACATTGTAAACATAGAAAAAAGCTGTCAAAGTCAGATATCTTCATGTTAAAATTAACAGCAACATTTTAGGCATAAGTAGAGAGTTAGAGAGTTACCCTCTTGCATGAGGATGCCTTTGTACATTAGGTTGAGAGTCTCCTCTTGGATAGAGATCTCTATGCCAACGTTCCTCTGGTCCATAGAGCTCAACCAGAAATCCTGGTCTAGGAGCAGGTTCTCCATGCACTGACCCAGAAAGCCTGGGGAACAGAGGTCAGAGGTTAGAGCGCAATAGGTCAGAGGTCAGCCAGAAGTCCTGGTCCAGCAGCAGGTTCTCCATACACTGGCCTAGGAAGCCTGGACAACAGAGTTCAACAGGTCAAGTTAGTGAGGAAACTGTTATTTAAATTCCAGTTGGTATTTACCTAGTATTTGTTAAGAAATTATGTAGCTAGTACTTTCATGTTCTAATAAAATATAACACATTTGATAAGAACATCTAATTAAACAAATTCAAATGTATTTATAAAGCCCTTTTTCATCAGCAGATGTCACAAAGTGCTATATGGAAACCCAACCTAAAACCCCACACAGCAAGGAATGCAGATGTAGAAGCACTGTGGCCAAGTGTCCTCTTATCCCATACAAACAGAGTTTGTTGTTCTGTAGTTTCCCTTATCTGTGTGTTTTATAAGACATACCCATTGTGTAATACGTGGTGAACTTCCATATCTCTTCGAACGTTTTGAATGCAACGAATATAACGTTTTCTTCACTGTTGATGGAGACCAGCCTGGCAGAGAGTTCCTTAAGAACAGGAGAGGAGAACAGAGGAAAGGTTGTACATGAGATGTTGACTCATTTAAACCTGTTTGGTCAATATAAAGCAATGTAATCTGTGAATAAGTTACGTATTGGTATTCAATGTGAACAATCACAAACTGATAACAAAATCATTTAAAAGGATACTTTGGGATTTTGGCAATTTATCTACTTCCCCAGAATCAGATTAACTCGTGGATACTGTTTTTATGTCTCTGTGTCCAGTATGAAGGACGTTAGAGATAGTTTTGCAAGCCAATGCTAACTAGTGTTAGCACAATGACTGGAAGTCTATGTAGCGGCAAAGCAGCTTATAACAAATCTGCAAAAATGGCACCACCATACATAAGGCATTCCTTCCATTCAATCTATCTTTACACACTTGCGATAATTCCACAAAAGCTGTGACAAAGCATGTTGACCAAGTGCGGTGTGACTGAGAACAGTATCATAGCGAATTCTGTTCAGCTGTACATATAGATTACTCTTGAAAAAACATATTACCTCAACAAGACTAACCTGGATACAAAAAGGTTGAACGAAGTGGGTCATACCGTAAAGAAAGCGTTGACCTCCGCGCTGTCGGCCTCCAGGAGGCAGAGTTTCCCCCGCAGGACTTCCTGAGACCCCTCGTCTGCAGGGTGCCTGTCAGGCCCCTCCACGATGGACAGAAACATGGGTAGAGCTGGAACACAACGTGACAGGAACACAATATGATACAACAACATGTAGGCAGGAAGCCTGTCCGCCCCCTCCACCATGGCCAGCAGCATGGGCAACGTTACAACAATATGATACATCTAAAATGGCCCCCTATTCTTTATACAGTATAGTGCACTATGTTGACCAAGACCCATAGTGTGTGTGAGTATGTGTGTGTGTCAGTCTACTCCTTTGCGATGGACTTGGAGTACTTTTAAAACACAATTCGTTATAATACACTCCAATCAATATCTGTCTCTAACCCCAATCTAAGGACACATTAAATCTCCATTACAGTCTATGACAAGCTGAGGATGAGCAATTCTTCTCTAGTTAATGTTTTGTAGGAAAGAAGTGGTGACAGAGATACTCAGGTGACTCAATAATAAAACAAGAACATTGGGTTTTAAAACACCATGCTGAGGTAATTAACTTCCACATTCCACAATTATAACCTATTCTATAACATCCAAAGGTAGGTCCAAAGTTTAGGTTAAGATTTGCCATAGTTAGAGACTAAAAACAACTAGAAACTCTCAAATATAATGTGAATATGCTGAACGGTATAGTACTAATACTTTATCCTCAATTTTTCTTTACTTCCTCTTTCTTTATTAACTGAGGGCTATTTTGGAGCCTACCATATCACTGGTCTGGTGACATTTTGACTGACTGACAGTGTGACTGACCTACAGAGATTAATCAATGACTTCAAAGAGGCTTTCTCAGGCTCTCTCAGGTCCAAGGTGTAAGATAGTTAAAATTCACTGTCAATGCTAAATGCAACAATGACCATAGGAGTTGGCAAGACAGTTCAACAGATCTAGGACCAGAAAAACAAAGTTCAATGTCACCTCACCTGCCCTAAATAAATTTTAGGGTTTTTAATGATTATAAGTCTACAGTGGTGGTGTAGATCAAACTACTCGAGCAGAAGGCAGAAGGTCTTTCAAAAAACAGAGCTCATCTTGAACACAGAGAGGGAGAGAGAGAGAGAGAGAGAGAGAGAGAGAGAGAGAGAGAGAGAGAGAGAGAGAGAGAGAGAGAGAGAGAGCGAGAGAGAGAGAGAGAGAGAACCCATGAACCATAACTACTCCAACTCCAACTGCCGAACCAAACCCCACTCTCTCCGCTCCTCATAGAATACTGTGGTTGGAACCTCTGTAAAATTCCATTCAATTTCATGAAAGTTCCACATTGAGAATGAAGTGTCTCATATACATGCATGAGAAGATGGAATTGACCCTTTAACTGGTGTCAAATTTCTGGGTCCATCCATAAAGCATCTCAGAGTAGAAGTGCTGATCTAGGATCAGTTTTGCTTTTAGATCGTAATTAATTACATGGACAGGTGGGACCTGATCCTAGATCAGTTATATGTTACCTGTTGGGAAGCTGTCTTCAGACGTTGACATGGTTCCCCTTACACTGCCAGCTTCTCTGGAGAAGGACCTCTCTGTAATAAACAGGTGCATTGGTTATGAATAGAGAGACACAACATATTATAAGCCTTGTCATAAGACATTTTAATGGCTCATACTTGCTTATAACAAGTTATAACTCAATGTACTGGGATGCTTTAAAAAGTGGTAACAATATATTACCAACAATTGAAGACAGAATTTATACTATTTTGATAAATATAAAAAATTATTAACTGGGTGGTTCGAGCCCTGAATGCTGATTGGCTGACAACCGTGGTATATTAGACCTTATATCACAGGTATGACAAAACATTTATTTTTATTGCTCTAATTACGTTGGTAACCAGTTTATAATAGCAATAAGGCACGAGGGGATGTGGTATATGGCCAAAATACCACGGCTAAGGGCTATTCTTATGCACGACAACGCGGAGTGCCTGGACACAGCCCTTAGCCGTGGTATATTGGCCATATACCACAAACCCCCGAGGTGCCTTATTGCTATTATAAACGGGTTACCAACGTAGAATGCAAGATTGTAAAAAATAAGTAACAAATCAATCTTTCTATAACTTTGTAGTACTTCATTGTTCATTTTGGTGAGTCAGAGGGTGACATGTCTTTCATGTGGTTTATTATGACAAGTGCAGGAAAGAGAGACAGAGAGAGAACGAGAGAGAGAGAGAGAACAGGAGGCATCTGCCAAGCTCTGATTTCATAGTGTCCCCATCTAAACAGGAAGAATAGAGAGGGAGGGGGCAGGGGCACAAGACAGACCACCATAGACCTTTAACAATCATTAAGTTGTCAAATAATTAAATCAAACTGAGCTATTATGACTATTCATAGTACTAGACAACCAATCATCAAAATATTAGCACGGTCAAATTAGTTTTACATTAGATATTTGGTGGATATTCGTTTTTCTCTCATCAATAGTTATTGGACCAAGCATGCCATGACTATGAATATGGTATATTCTGAATCAGGGGTGGATGGAGAACTATCCATTCCTTTAAAAAATATATATCTTACATAAAGGGTGCCGTGACTATATGAAAATGATATATTCTGAATCAGGGGAGGATGGAAGAAAATCCACACATTCTTTTTTTTTGTCCATCCGCTCCTGATTCAGAATATATAATTTTCACAGTCATGGCACACTTTGTGTAAGATATATTGAAGATTGAAAGCCGGAAGAATATTCTCTTAATACATTTCAAAACAAAAAAAGCTGTGGATTTTTGTCCATCCTCCCCTGATTCAGAATATTATTTTCATAGTCATGGCACACTTTGTCTAAGATGTATTGAAGATTGAAAGCAAAAAAATATATACAGTACCAGTTAAAAGTTTGTACACACCTACTCCTTCAAGGGTTTTTCTTTATTTGTACTATTTTCCACATTGTAGAATAATAGTGAAGACATCAAAACTATGAAATAGCACATATGGAATCATGTAGTAACTAACCTTGATGACAGCTTTGCACACTCAAACCATCAAGCGCTATGATGAAACTGGCTCTCATGAGGACCACCACAGGAAAGGCCCAGAGTTACCTCTGCTGCAGACGATAAGTTCATTAGAGTTACCAGCCTCAGAAATTGCAGCCCAAATGAATGCTTCACAGAGTTCAAGTAACAGACACATCTCAACATCAACTGTTCAGAGGAGACTGCGTGAATCAGGCCTTCATGGTCGATTGCTGCAAAGAAACCACTACTAAAGGACGCCAATAAGAAGAAGAGACTTGCTTGGGCCAAGAAACACGAGCATTGGACATTAGACCGGTGGAAATCTGTCCTTTGGTCTGATGAGTCCAAATTTCCGATTTTTGGTTCCAACTGCCATGTCTTTGTGAGACACAGAGTAGGTGAACGAATTATCTCTGCATGCATGTGTGGTTCCCATCGTGAAGCATGGAGGAGGAGGTGTGATGGTGTGGGAGTGCTTTGCTGGTGACACGGTCTGTGATGTATTTAGAATTCAGGGCACACTTAACCAGCATGGCTAACACAGCATTCTGAAGCGATAAGCCATCCCATCTGGTTTGCACTTAGTGGGACTATAATTTGTTTTTCAACAGGACAATGACCCAAAACACACCTCCGGGCTGTATAAGAGCTATTTGACCAAGAAGGAGAGTGATGGAGTGCAGCTTCAGATGACCTGGCCTCCACAATCACCTAACCTCAACCCAACTGTGATGGTTTGGGATGAGTTGGACCACAGAGTGAAGGAAAAGCCGCCAACAAGGGCTCAGCATATGTAGGAACTCCTTCAAGACTGTTGGAAAAGCATTCTTCATGAAGCTGGTTGAGAGAATGTCAGAGTGTGCAAAGCTGTCATCAAGGCAAAGGGTGGCTACTTTGAAGAATCTAAAATATATTTTGACTTGTTAAACACTTTTTTGGTTACTACATGAGTCCATATGTGTTATTTCATAGTTTTGATGTCTTCACTATTATCATACAATGTAGAAAATAGTACAAATAAAGAAAAACCCTTGAATGAGTAGGTGTGTCCAAACTTTTGCCTGGTACTGTATATATTTTAAGAAAGAGCCATTGAAGATTGAAAGTCCCCACAAAAAAACAGCTGTAGATGTTTGTCCATCCTCCACTGATTCAGAATATATCGCTATCATAGTCATGGCACGCGTTATGTAATAGCTATTGAAGATTGAAATCAGAAATCATATATTTTTTTTAAAAGTATGGATTATTCTACATCCACCCCTGATTCAGAATATTCCATCTTCATAGTTATGGCATGCTTGGTTCAATAGCTATTTAGAAGAGACAACCGAATAATCACCGAATATCCGATAGACAACGAATTTCACCTTGGTCAAAATATTCCTAAAGATTATCATTACCTAAAGGTGTGTATTTGCGAGAAGAAAAAAATATGATATAGGCCTTGGCCTGTTATATATCCCAAAATAGTCCTAATTAATAACAATATCACTGTAGACTACTACTGCAGACGGTTGTACATCTGAGTGTACTTTTTTACTTGCATCACTGACTCACCCATGTTTCTACTTCGGGTGATAGTCTCAATTTTTACCGGATCATGGTGATGATGCTTGTGTTCATCTGCTGAGAGCTCTCTCTGGTAACGGCGACTCGTGTCAACTCCGTTACCCACCGCCACCGGGACCGGTTCTACCTCCTGTCCCGCCTTTGACATCTTCGATCAAATAACTTCCCACTTCTCCATGTAACCTTAGTTGCGCTACCGAAAACTCCGCGATCGACAGTGGATCACGCGCCACCGCGCCCTCCTTGCGCCTCGCGCGCACTATCAACGCCGAACGCACAGGGCAGGGGCTCATAAACTATCCCGGTCGAAGATAGCATGAAACGTTTGAGTAAACCCCACACTTAGAGGTGCATTGTCATAGAATAATAGCAATATGGTGTTGTCAACTTGTTACTTACGGTATTCTAAAGTTATATATTTAGAGAAAATCGCTGTTTTGCTTACAGATTTCCAAACACGATCAGAATTGTCATGTCCTTTCCTGTGACGTTTGGCTCACGAGACACTCCAGTTCACTGTGTCACAGGTGCGGAGAAAGTGCACCGAACAGGTTAACAATCCCTGACTAAACAAATAAAGTTTCTTTATTTTCCAAAATCCCCCGCGCTGACTGTTCTGTCAACAGAAACAGGAGTTCCCAGTTATAAATATAGGCCATAGGCCTGTGGGAAAGATTTCACTGTTTTCTCAATCCTCGAACGCATTTTTCCAGAAGTTTGAGTGCTGGGTGTTTTATATAAAACATTTCCACCTCTCTGACTGTATAGTGTCATTCATAATTCCTTGGTATCTCAGCTATTTCACATTGAGAAACTGATACTGCAGTAAACTAGTCAGAATCAAATCAAATTGTATCGGTCACACATATTTAGCAGATGTTATTGCGGGTGTAGCGAAATGCTTGTACGCACGCACGCATGCACACACGAGAAAATGTGTAAATCCAAATGTTTAACGTTTTAACCAAATCTAAGAATGTTTAACACTTGCATAGACCTATTGATACAATTTATAATTCCAATTCCTATATAGCCTATAGGCATAGGCATTGCATCATTTGAACATTTTCACAGTGTCTCCTGCATGAACTAATGTGTCCTTCGCCAAAACCAAACTCTGGCACATCCTAGGAAGCATCAGCGTCCCCCCTTCCTCTTCTATATCAGCCTGGAGTTAACACTTAGTATAGTCTGCTGTAGGTTTACACTACAGCACTAAAGAGTCCAACTGAATGAAAAGAATGGCCCAATATTGCCATTAGTATCTGTAGTATTAAACGTGGTTTCAAGCACTTTTCGCACTTCTAAGAATTGTAAACATAAAAGCAAACAAAAAATAATAGCCGATAACACAATAACAAATTAGGTAATCAATGCAACACAATATTTAAAAAATGTCTAACAAGACTTGAAAAAATATATATTTAAGAAATACTTTGTGATATGCATGTTTTCTTTCTGAAAAAGTCTCATGTTTAGTTCTGCTGTTTACCAGGAAATAATAACCTACTGTAAAAAATAGAACACATGGTAGATATCAATTATGACATCAGGGTTCCATCATAATTGAGTTCTATGATGTATCCGAATTTTCACATACTTCCCTGGGAAACAGAACCAAACATTAGACTGGAATGCACTTTTCACCAAATATATGCAAATCATTTCATAACTCAAACATTACTTTCAATGAGCAGAGGTGTGTCAGTTACAATGACATCCAAACTTTTTCAATCCCCCACCCTTCACCAAGAAATGGATCTACGAAGTGGTAAGACTACAAACTGTTCAATTATTAAAAGATTGTGAATGTATTTCCATAAAAGGTTTATTATAAAGAAGGTTTATTTGTTTGAATGTGTCTTTTTCTCTGTCATTTACAAATAAGTCAGCATACATTTCCAAGTACTGGCTTGATGACCCAAATGGCACCCTATTCCCTATGCAGTGCACAACTTTGACCAGGGACAGGGTTCTGTTCAAAAGTAGTGTACTATGTGGAAAATAGTGTTCCATTTCTATAGTCACAAGTAGTGCACTTTGTAGGGAATAGGGTGCAATTTCTCTGGTCAAAAGTAGTGCACTATGTAGGGAATAGGCTGCTGCTTTGGACGCTAACCTTTTCTTCTGCCTGTCTTCCCTCCACAGTGTATTTTGATGAGGTATTTAGTATTCAGGAGCATGACCAGCAGTCTGGAAGGGCCAAATGGCGCTACTCCATACCTGATGACCCTGAGGCAAACCTGGGAGGCACCTCCAGAGTCCCCGACCACCTCCAGGCTGGTTTCCTCCACCGTGTCTCCGTCCACCAGGACCTGACTAAGGGAACAGATGACCAGGGCTTCCAGGGCTACCAATGTGGCCTGTGTCGGCTGCCCCTCCCCAGCCTTGCTTCCCTCCAAGCCCACCTCTTGGTCAGCTGGACCCACAGCACAGGCTGTAACCGCCTCTACAGTGACATGATCAGGCTATGTCCGTCTCCTCCTCCTCCATTGGTGCATGTATCTGAGGAGCCATCACCATCTTCCTCCAGCCATGTCCACAATAACCAGGAGGACCAGGAGGCTGATAGGGCCTGTCATCTCAACGCCGTCCCCAATGACCTTGAGGCGAAACTGGGATCGCGGCGAGGCAGATGCACTGACCACCTCCAGGCTGACTTCATCCGCTATGTCTCCAGCCAGGTCTATGTGTGTTGTATGTGTGTGTTGTGTGTGTGTATTGTGTGTGTGTGTTGTATGTGTGTGTTGTGTGTGTATATGTGTGTGGAGGAAGGGGGAGAATTGAGCAGAAGACACATTTCTGTTGTTTCCTGAAACATTTGGACAATAAAGTTGTATTGTATTTTATTGTAGGCCTCCAATAACAGTCCAGGGTACCACTGGGGCTACCAGGGCTCTGAGGGCTACCAGTGTGCCCTGTGTCAGCTGCCCTTCCCAAGCCTGGCCTGCCTCCAGGCCCACCTTCTAGACAGCTGGGAAGCCAGGCAGGCCTGTAGCTACCTCTACAGCCAGATGATCAGGCGTTGTCCCTCTCCTCCTCCTCCTATGGTGGTGGAACCAGTTCTGCGCATCACTGGCTCCTCCTGCTCATCCTCTGTTTCAGTCACAAAGAAACCTCCAAGACGCCATGCAGAGCACCTTCATCCATACTTGCCTTCCACTTCATCATCCTCAGTCTCAGCCACTGTGGTATCTTCATCATCCAGGCACCATGAGCATGTACTGTCTCCAGTCCTGCCTTCCTCCTCCTCCACCTCCTCCTCCTCAGCCATACCCTCTAGAAAGAGAAGGAGAGACAACGACGTGAGCTCGAGAGGGGCCCCCAGGAGTCCCAGCCTCCACCCCAGCTTTAGCACTCTGTCTCGGGGAGACGAGAGCCACCAGGAGACGAGAGCCACCTTGATGAGACCCATGGATAACCTCCAGAGCTACCTCACTCAGCCCTACTGTTCCCAGCCCAGCCACAGTACTCTGTCTTGGGGGGAGGAGAGCCATCAGGCAGGCCCCAGCAAGAGGCACAGAGAGCTGGAAGCCACCCCAAAGGGATACCCTGGACCCAACTGCATGGCACGCAGGCGAACGACGTGCAAGACAAAGTGCAAGATGCTACAGAGGAAAGCCCTTGTGTATCCTCATGAAGTTGGCCCCAGCGATATGCCCAGGGCTAGACCTACTATGTGAAGATGAATAGGTCATTAAGTAAAACATTTTTTGGTTCTGGTGTGTTTTCAGTCTACTGTTGACTTGTTTTTTACTTAAGCGTGCATGACTATTATCTATGTAAGGTTTGGGTCAATTCAATTCCAATCTTTTCTTATAAGAGGCAATGACGAAAATGTGATTTGATTTAGGACTTTCTGTTTAATTCCTCAATTGACTGATTTGAAAAGGAATTGACCCCGACCTTATATCTATGCACCAATTGGTACCATGTAGTTATGAATTGGGGTTAGAAATAAAGAATGTTATTTCATGATAAATGCTACGCCCTTAGGACAGCCAAATAACCCTTTCGGAACCCTTTTTTGGGTTCCAAAAGTGTAGTTGTAAACACTATATTTTTGAGTGTAGTTGTAAACACTATATGAAAAACTAAAGCCTATTTATGTGAATCCTATATAAAAAAATCTTTATAAATGAATTTGCTCTGCATTTAATGAATTCAAATAAAATTTAAATGAAGCATCATACATTTGTTGTGCTTTGTTTTGTTTAACCAAATAAATGAGTTGTATTTCCATTTGTCAGAATCAGAAATGAAACAGAAATACCATACGTTCAAAACACTTTTTACACGTCTAATTGGGTGCCCAATACTAGACCTCAAATAATAGCCTTGACAACGCTATTAACTACCACTAACGTCGAACTACAAAAACACTTTCAAAAATAAAGTTCAAGATATCAGGTAGCTACCTAATACAATAATACCCTTGACAATACACTTTGTTTATAATTTGTGCCACACACACACACACACACACACACACACACACACACACACACACACACACACACACACACACACACACACACACACACACACACACACACACACACACACACACACACACACGGTGTGACCGACTGACTGTGTGAGAGAGCCACGATCAGTCACACTGTGTTAAATGTGGTGTTTAGCTTTCTGACCTAGACACATTTAGCCAGGTAATCACCCGGTAATACTCTCTGATGGATGGAGGGATAGACAGAGGGAGGGAGAGAGAGGAGGAGGGGAGGGATGAAGGAGAGGAGAGCAAGTGGACCCAGTCCTGTCGTTCACATTACTGCAGGAGGACCAGCTAAAGGTAAGGTCAACGTAGATACATTTTCTGTCTGTGATATTTGCATTAAATAGAGAGTGGAAGTGACTTTTCCTTGCAGGTTGGTTGATTACCTACACCTTGAATATGTATGTGTGCATGTCCCTAAAGTAGGTTACAGTAAAAATATATACAGTTGAAGTCGGAAGTTTACATACACTAGTCATTAAAAAACTCGCTTTTCAACCACTCCACACATTTCTTGTTAACAAACTATAGTTTTCGCAAGTCGGTTAGGACATCACCTTGGGCATGACACGTGATTTTTCCAACAATTGTTTACAGACAGATTATTTCACTTATAATTCACTGTATCACAATTCCAGTGGGTCAGAGGTTTACATACACTAAGTTGACTGTGCCTTTAAACAGCCAGAAAATGATGTCATGGTTTTAGAAGCTTCTGTCAATTGGAGGTGTTCCTGTGTACGTATTTCAAGGCCTACCTTCAAACTCAGTGCCTCTTTGCTTGACATGGGAAAATCCAAAGAAATCAGCCAAGACCTCAGAAAAAGAATTGTAGACCTCCACAAGTCTGGTTCTTCCTTGGGAGCAATTTCCAAACGCCTGAAGGTACCACGTTCATCTGTACAAACAATAGTACGCAAGTATAAACACCATGGGACCACGCAGCCGTCATACCACTCAGGAAGGAGACGCATTCTGTCTCCTAGAGACAAACGTACTTTGGTGCGAAAAGTGCAAATCAATCCCAGAACAACAGCAAAGGACCTTGTGAAGATGCTGAAGGAAACAGGTAGAAAATTATCTATATCCACAGTAAAACGAGTCCTATATCGACATAACCTGAAATGCCGCTCAGCAAAGAAGAAGCCACTGCTCCAAAACCACCATTAAAAAGCCAGACTACTGTCACGTCCTGGCCATAGATAGCCCTCTTGGTTTTCTGTGGTGGTTTTAGTCAGAACGTGACTAGGGGGATTATGGTTTCTATTTGTTGTATTTCTATGTGTTGTTGTGTGTATGGTTCACAATTAGAGGCAGCTGATTGTCGTTGCCTCTAATTGGGGATCATACTTAAGTTGTTACTTTTCCCACCTGTGTTTGTGGGTTATTGTTTTCTGTTAGCAGGCCTGTAGCGCAGGTGCCTAGAGGAGCGTCTGCCCAGCCCGGTACGTACTGTAACGGCTTCCCGCTTTCGCCCTGAAGAGCGTGTCACCAGTCCGATGCAACCTGCGCCGGCTCCACGCAACAGGCCTCCAGTGCGCCATTCCCAGCCCGGTACGTCCTGCGCCAGCTCTCCGCACTCGCCCTGAAGTGCGTGTCACCAGTCCGGTGCAACCTGTGCCTGCTCCACGCACCAGGCTTCCAGTGCGCCTTCCCAGGCCGGAACGTCCTGTGCCAGCTCTCCACACTCGCCCTGAAGTGCGTGTCACCAGTCCGGTGCAACCTGTGCCGGCTCAACGCACCAGGCTTCCCGTGCACCTTCCCAGTCCGGTATGTCCTGTGTCGGCTCCCCGCACTCGCCCTGAAGTGTGTGTCACCAGTCCGGTGCGACCTGTGCCGGCTCCAAGCACCAGGCCTCCAGTGCGCCTTCCCAGCCCGGTACGTCCTGTGCCAGCTCTCCACACTCGCCCTGAAGT
>QNTS01000332.1:233113-246596 GCA_003317085.1 Hucho hucho
CAGCTGAATCAACTTTAGGAGACGGTCCTGGCGCTTGCTGGACTTTCTTGGGCGCCCTGAAGCCTTCTTCACAACAATTTAACCGCTCTCCTTGAAGTTCTTGATGATCCGATAAATGGTTGATTTAGGTGCAATCTTACTGGCAGCAATATCCTTGCCTGTGAAGCCCTTTTTGTGCAAAGCAATGATGACGGCACGTGTTTCCTTGCAGGTAACCATGGCTGACAGAGGAAGAACAATGATTCCAAGCACCACCCTCCTTTTGAAGCTTCCAGTCTGTTATTTGAACTCAATCAGCATGACAGAGTGATCTCCAGCCTTGTCCTCATCAACACTCACACCTGTGTTAACGAGAGAATCACTGACATGTCAGCTGGTCCTTTTGTGACAGGGCTGAAATGCAGTGGAAATGTTTTTTGGGGGATTCAGTTCATTTGCATGGCAAATAGGGACTTTGCAATTAATTGCAATTCATCTGATCACTCTTCATGACATTCTGGAGAATATGCAAATTGCCATCCTACAAACTGAGGCAGCAGACTTTGTGAAAATTAATATTTGTGTAATTCTCAAAACTTTTGGCCACGACTGTACTATTATTCTGACATTTAACATTCTTAAAATAAAGTGGTGATCCTAACTGATCTAAGGACAGGGAATTTTTACTAGGATTAAATGTCAGGAATTGTGAAAAACTGATTTTAAATGTATTTGGCTAAGGTGTATGTAAACTTCTGACTTCAACTCTATATACATTGTAACATACACCGGATAGGTGCAGTAAAATGTGTTGTTTTACAAGGTCAGCCATAACACCCCTGGAGCAAATTAGGGTTAAGTGCCTTGCTCAAGGACACGTCCAATTTTTCACTTTGCCCGCTCAGGTATTCAAACCAGCGACTTTTCAGTTACTGACCAAATGCTCTAACCACTATGCTACCTATTTTTACAGTGTGTTGGGTATGCTTTGCAAAGAAATCCAATATCAGCTTCTGAGAATGTAGCTATCAACACATGCACATACACACTCATCTGTGTATTAATTTTATTCAGGATGTCTAAGACCCCGTCCACCACGTCTGCAGCCTCTGTAACCTCTGCAACGTCTGCAGCCTCTACAGACAGGTAAGATCAACGTCTACGTTTGAGACTGGAGAACTTGATTGGCCACGATGGGCACAGTAGAGTTATTGAGAGACATTGGCGCCGTGCACACTCAGGTTGTACAAGTGATATTGTTGACTCAATGGTTGTGATATACCTGATGTGTTTGTGATGCCCTAAAATATTGACAAAACCGTTAAGTGGTGTCTCCACAATACTTGGATGAATATTTTTGTGCAGAAAAACTCTCTATTGTATCACAACTATTAGTTGTAAAACCTGAATGTGTACGAAGCCATTGAGTGATGATTCTATTTGTATGGCTTCTCCCCATGTTTATTACAGTACTGTAAGTCAAGTCAAGGGGTCAAGATAGCTCTTGTCAATGTCTCCAATATTGTGAACACCTGGTGCCTCTTGGCTCATGTTCTGTAGCAAAGGTGGCAAATCCCGGAAGACTTCGTCCTCGGGTTCGGAGTCGGCTCCCAAGAAGGTGTCTAAGAAAGAGCAGAAGAGGAAAGACATGGAGAAGATACACATCGCCCTGCTCAGCAGCGTGTTTGGAGCGGTACACGCACACACACATTTTTTTATGTAACCTTTATTTAACTACGCAAGTCAGTTAAAAACAAATTCTTAATTACAATGACGTCCTACACCGGCCAAACCCAGACGACGCTGGGCCAATTGTGCGCCACCCTATGGGACTCCCAATCACAGCCGGTTGTTATACAGCCTGGAGTCGAACCAGGGTGTCTGTAGTGACGCCTCTAGCACTGAGATGCAGTGCCTTAGACCGCTGCGCCACTCAGGAGCCCACACACACACATTAAAGTTACTTTAACCTCTGACCCCTGAGCTACAGTGAGGGAAAAAAGTATTTGATCCCCTGCTGATTTTGTACGTTTGCCCACTGACAAAGAAATTATCAGTCTATAATTTTAATGGTAGGTTTATTTGAACAGTGAGAGACAGAATAACAACAAAAAAGTCCAGAAAAACACATGTGAAAAATGTTATAAATTGATTTGCATTTTAATGAGGGAAATAAGTATTTGACCCCCTCACAATCAGAAAGATTTCAGGCTCCCAGGTGTCTTTTATACAGGTAACGAGCTGAGATTAGGAGCACACTCTTAAAGGGAGTGCTCCTAATCTCAGCTTGTTACCTGTATAAAAGACACCTGTCCTGTCTTCGTTAGTTAGTTAGTCTAAGGTTTGAGAGGTGGTACCGGTTCTGGTTTCTCGAGAGGTTCCTACAGTCCCTGTTCTAACATAACCTACACAAGGCTGGAATGGGCTACAAGACCATCGCCAAGCAGCTTGGTGAGAAGGTGACAACAGTTGGTGCGATTATTCGCAAATGGAAGAAACACAAAATAACTGTCAATCTCCCTCGGCCTGGGGCTCAATGCAAGATCTCACCTCGTGGAATTGCAATGATCATGAGAACGGTGAGGAATCATCCCAGAACTACACGGAAGGATCTTGTCAATGATCTCAAGGCAGCTGGGACCATAGTCACCAAGAAAACAATTGGTAACACATTACGCCGTGAAGGACTGAAATCCTGCAGCACCCGCAAGGTCCCCCTGCTCAAGAAAGCACATATACATGCCCGTCTGAAGTTTGCCAATGAACAGGACAACTGGGTGAAAGTGTTGTCGTCAGATGAGACCGAAATGGAGCTCTTTGGCATCAACTCAACTCGCCGTGTTTGGAGGAGGAGGAATGCTGCCTATGACCCCAAGAACACCATCCCCACCGTCAAACATGTAGGTGGAAACATTATGCTTTGGGGGTGTTTTTCTGCTAAGGGGACTGGACAACTTTACCGCATCAAAGGGACGATGGACGGGGCCATGTACTGTCAAATCTTGGGTGAGAACCTCAGCCAGGGCATTGAAAATGGGTCGTGGATGGGTATTCCAGCATGACAATGACCCAAAACACACGGCCAAGGTAACAAAGGAGTGGCTCAAGAAGAAGCACATAGAAAAATCTGTGGAGGGAGCTGAAGGTTCGAGTTGCCAAACGTCAGCCTCGAAACCTTAATGACTTGGAGAAGATCTGCAAAGAGGAGTGGGACAAAATCCCTCCTGAGATGTGTGCAAACCTGGTGGCCAACTACAAGAAACGTCAGACCTCTGTGATTGCAAACAAGGGTTTTGCCACCAAGTACTGAGTCATGTTTTGCAGAGGGGTCAAATACTTATTTCCCTCATTAAAATGCAATTCCATTTCTAACATTTTTCACATGTGTTTTTCTGGATAATTTTTTTGTTATTCTGTCTCTCACTGTTCAAATAAACCTACCATTAAAGTTATAGACTGATCATTTCTTTGTCAGTGGGCAAACGTACAAAATCAGCAGGGGATCAAATACTTTTTTCCCTCACTGTATAACCCTTAGTAGCGACATGCTAGGCTAACAACAGTCCAGTGTTTTTTTTTCTCAAGGGGACATTGATATGCATGCAAAGGAATGAAAAGTCATAGAAGCTACAACGTTAGCTAAGCTGCTGATCTTTGCATGCTGTGTATGTGAGTGGGTGCCTGCACATTCGTGCCTGCCTATCTGCTTGCCTACCTGCGTGTGCCTGTGTGTGTGTGTGTGTTCCTTCCTGCCTGCATGTGTGTGTAAGTAATAACTCTCAGCTACACACACACACACACACAAAGTAGTTATCCTCTCCAGCTAATCCTATAGACACAGCAGTATTATTAGATCCTTAGTGTGGCTCAGCGTCACCATTCATTAGGATTAATGGGTAGAAGCTGCCGGAAGAGCATCGAACACAAAGGGAAAGTTGTATGATTGTTTTAGGAAAATTTTTTGTTTGGGATATTTGTAAATGTTTAGACCCACCAGTGACCGGTGTGATATCGTGTGTCAATTGATGTCTGATGTTTAATTAACAATTTCAGCTTTTCTTACTTTGTTTCTGAACACTTTAAAACTTAGCTTGGAGACATTGATTTAGGATAGAACAGTTCGGACTAGATCTTAAACTAGATCATATTGAGCATGCAGTGTGTGTAGGCTATGTGTGTAAACAACACGCTGGGGCGGCAGGTAGCCTAGTGGTTAGAGCGTTGGGCCAGTAACCGAAAGGTTGCTGGATTGAATCCCCGAGCTGACAAGGTAAAAATCTGTTGTTCTGCTTTTGAACAAGGCAGTTAACCCACTGTTCCCCAGTAGACCGTCATTGTAAATAAGAATGAGTTCTTAACTGAATTGCCTAGTTAAATAAAATAAAAAAATCACACGTGTGAATGAGGTTGACTGGTGTCCCAAACAAACAGGATAGAAACCATAACGATTTAATCCACCATGATCAGGAAACATCCCCCACCTGTAACCAATCCCTCAATAACTTCCTACCACACCAGATCTACCTGATCCTAAAACTTCCCACCTCCTCTTACACAACTGTGTAAATCTCAAATCGCATGTGCTAAACTTCCATCCAAAGGTACCTGTATTTGACTCTGTAAGGTGAACCTTATCTAGATCTAAGCACTATAATATTACTCAAAAGGCAGACAGTGTTGTTTCTCTATGGCAGCTCCCTCACTAAAACACACGCTACATTGCAAAAGTATGTGGACACCTGCTCGTCGAACATCTCATTCCAAAATCATGGGCATTAATATGGAGTTGGTCCCCCCCTTTGCTGCTATAACAGCCTCCACTCTTCTGGGAAGGCTTTCCTCTAGATGTTGTAACATATCTTACGGGGACTTGCTTCCATTCAGCTACAAGAGCATTAGTGATGTCGGGCACTGATGTTGGGCGATTAGGCCTGGCTCACAGTCGGCGTTCCAATTCATCCCAAAAGTGTTCAATGGGGTTGAGGTCACGGCTATGTGCAGGCCAGTAAAGTTCTTCAGCACCGATCTCGACAAACCATTTCTGTATGGACCTCGCTTTGTGCACGGCGGTGTTGTCATGCTGAAACAGGAAAGGGCCTTCCCCAAACTGTTACCACAAAGTTGGAAGCACAGAATTGTCTAGAATGTCATTGTATGCTATAGCGTTAAGTTTTCCCTTCACTGGAACTAAGGGGACTAGCCCAAACTATGAAAAACAGCCCCAGACCATTATTTATCCTCCACCAAACTTTACAGTTGGCACTAGGCATTCTGACAGGTAGCGTTCTTCTGGCATCCACCAAACCCAGATTTGTCCGTCTGACTGACAGATGGTGAAGTGTGACTCATCACTGAAGGGAAAGTGTTTCCACTGCTCCAGAGTCCAATGGCAGCAAGCTTTACACCACTCTAGCCGACGCTTGGCATTGCACATGATGATCTTAAGCTTGTGTGAGGCTGCTCATCCATGGAAACCCATTTCATGAAGCTCCCGTCTAACAGTTCTTGTGCTGACGTTGCTTCCAGAGGCAGTTTGGAACTCTATAGTGAGTGTTGCAACCAAGGATAGACGATTTTTACACACCACACGCTTCAGCACTCGGCGGTCCCATTCTGTGAGCTTGTGTGGCCTATCACTTTGCGGCTGAGCCGTTGTTGCTCCTAGACTTTTCCACTTCACAATAACAGCACTTACAGTTTACTGGGCCGCTCTTTGAGGGAGTGTCCACATACTTTTGTTTATATAGTGTCTCTCCTTTGCCCGTTGTCTTCCTTTAGGAGAGGGAGTTGGCCCAAGCAGAGTTGGATGGTGAGTCTTCTTATCACAGTGATATTGCATGTACAATAGAATGCTTTACTTACAGTAGATTGACTAGTTGCACAACTTATTACACTGAACCCGTGTTACTCAAGTTAGGATTCAGACAGGCATTGTATTTGTGAAAAGGGGGTATCTTTGAATCATCTATAGAAATAGTTTGACTAGATTGGGGAAAAGCCTCTCAGACCACGGCAATTTGACGGTACATTCATGGGTACACTCAATATGGCAGCCTGTCCACCCATCACGGAACGTTGACTTGAATGGCAATGTCCTTTCTGGTAATTCTATTTCTATGGTGTCATCGTCATCTTTTGACCTCTAACCTTTGGCACAGAGCTGGACTTTGCCTTCAAGGAGTTTGACTACGACTGTGACGGCTACCTGAACTACAAGGACGTGGCTGAGTGCATGAGGACCATGGGCTACATGCCCACTGAGATGGAGCTGCTG
The DNA here is from genome assembly GCA_003317085.1 of Hucho hucho. Taxonomy (NCBI): domain Eukaryota; kingdom Metazoa; phylum Chordata; class Actinopteri; order Salmoniformes; family Salmonidae; genus Hucho; species Hucho hucho. The sequence continues at coordinate 239,367 of QNTS01000332.1, forward strand.
GAGATAGTACAACAGATTAAGATGAGGAGTATGTTCATTTTAAGCTATTTTCATTTCATGTGCTTATTGTCCAGTTCCTACCTGTGTCCTGACTTGACTGGCTGTCTCCCTTCAGTGGGCGGTCTGATGGACTTTGACGATTTCTGTGAGCTGATGGGTCCCAGGATAATGGGAGAGACAGCAGACATGCTGGGGATGAAAGAGCTCAGGTCCGCCTTCTCACAGGTAGGAGACTGACACGGAGACTGGAATTGAGTGAATGATCATAAAACACAGGCATTACAAACACAGGCATTACGGCCCTACAGAAACTCTCATGAACAATCTCCCGGCCTCTTCATTACTGTTAGGATTCAGCCCTCCGCCAAGATTAACTCCCATGTTCATTTAATCACCCACATTCTCTCCTCCTCAACATCCCTCCATCATAACTTTTCCCTCTCCTCCTCTCAGTTTGACCAGGACTGCGACGGGAAGATCAGCCAGGATGAGATGAAGGAGGCGGTGAAGAGTCTACTGGGGGAGAAACTGAAGAAAGGAGAGCTGGAAGAGATACTCAAAGAGATAGACATCAACGGAGATGGAAGCATTGACTTTGATGGTGAGGAGATAACTGTGCATAGACACACACACACACACAAGGTCACACACACATGGAGGAAACACTCACAAACATGCAGAAACAGGTCGACACACACACACACACACACACACACACACACACACACACACACACAGAAGAAAGATCACACACATACATACACACACACAGTCACACAATTCTCTAATGCACTGGTGCCCATACATTTTGTAGCCTTTCTCATGTCCCTCTCTTGCCTTCCAGAGTTCGTCATGATTTTGTCCATTCGGTAAGTCCTGGAAGACCTGAGAGGATGCTATCATTTGTGTGTATGATCAGCTTAAAGGATGATATGTACTCCTCTCATCTCCTCACTCCTCCTGTTCTCTCCTCTCCTGTTCTCTCCTCTTGTTCTCTCCTCTATACTCTGTCACTGAGAAAATAAATATGGTGTACAATGGGCAAGAGTATATTCGTAAATTTATTTAAAATGTATTTGGATGAATCAGTTTGTAGACACTGATTGGCTGTATGTAATATGACATCTAAATAAGATACCATTTGCTATTTTAATAAAGAATTACAATTTCAATCTGAGTTGCTGACTGAGTTACAACCACAGACTTTTGAAAAACACATTTTTCAGTATAATTTTTACAGTCTGCGTTTTGTAAGTGCAAAATAAAGACATGGTACAGAAGAAATATCTACACATGTACAGTTGAAGTCGGAAGTTTACATACACCTTAGCCAAATACATTTAAAATCAGTTTTTCACAGTTCCTGACATTTAATCCTAGTACAAATTCACTGTCTTAGGTCAGTTAGGATCACCACTTTATTTTAAGAATGTGAAATGTCAGAATAATAGTACAGACAATGATTTATTTCAGCATTTTATTTCTTTCATCACATCCCCAGTGGGTCAGAAGTTTACATCCACTCAATTAGTATTTGGTAGCATTGCCTATAAATTGTTTAACTTGGGTCAAACGTTTCAGGTAGCCTTCCACAAGCTTCCCACAATGAGTTGGGTGAATTTTGGCCCATTCCTCCTGACAGAGCTGGTGTAACTGAGTCAGGTTCGTAGGCCTCCTTGCTCGCACACGCTTTTTCAGTTCTGCCCACAAAATGTCCATAGGATTGAGGTCAGGGCTTTGTGATGGCCACTCCAATACTTTGACTTTGTTGTCCTTAAGTCATTTTGCCACAACTTTGGAAGTATGCTTGGGGGCATTGTCCATTTGGAAGACCCATTTGCGACCAAGCTTTAACTTCCTGACTGATGTCTTGAGATGTTGCTTCAATATATCCACATAATTTTCCTCCCTCATGATGCCATCTATTTTGTGAAGTGCACCAGTCCCTCCTGCAGCAAAGCACCCCCACAACATGATGCTGCCACCGTTTCACGGTTGGGATGGTGTTCTTCGGCTTGCAAGCCTTCCCCTTTTTCCTCCAAACATAACGATGGTCATTATGGCCAAACAGTTCTATTTTTGCTTCATCAGACCAGAGGATATTTTTCCAAAAAGTATGATCTTTGTTCCCATGTGCAGTTGCAAACCGTAGTCTGGCTTTTTTATGGCGGTTTTGGAGCAGTGGCTTCTTCCTTGCTCAGGGGCCTTTCAGGTTATGTCGATATAGGACACGTTTTACTGTGGATATAGATACTTTTGTACCTGTTCTCTCCAGTATCTTCACAAGGTCCTTTGCTGTTGTTCTGGGATTGATTTGCACTTTTCGCACCAAAGTACGTTCATCTCTAGGAGACAGAACGCGTCTCCTTTCTGAGCGTGTATGATGGCTGCGTGGTCCCATGGTGTTTATACTTGCGTACTATTGTTTGTACAGATGAACGTGGTACCTTCATGCATTTGGAAATTGCTCCCAAGGATGAACCAGACTTGTGGAGGTCTACAATTTATTTTCTGAGGTTTTGGCTGATTTCTTTTTATTTTCCCATGATGTCAAGCAAAGAGGCACTGAGTTTGAAGGTAGGCCTTGAAATACATCCACAGGTACACCTCCAATTGACTCAAATGATGTCAATTAGCCTAACAGAAGCTTCTAAAGCCATGACATCATTTTCTGAAATTTTCCAAGCTGTTTAAAGCTGGCACAGTCAACTTAGTGTATGTAAACCTCTGACCCACTGGAATTGTGATACAGTGAATTATAAGTGAAATAATCTGTCTGAAAACAATTGTTGGAAATATTACTTGCGTCATGCACAAAGTAAATGTCCTAACAGACTTGCCAAAACTATAGTTTGTTAACAAGAAATTTGTGGAGTGGTTGAAAAACGAGTTTTAATGACTCCAACCTAAGTGTATGTAAACTTCCGACTTCAACTGTATCAAGCACGCTCAATTAACCATAAGCCTGTAAACTTTACTTCTGCAAATAACTTGACAAATTTGAAACTCTCCTTTTTTAAACTTTATTCCTAAAACGTTGTACCCAAGGATAAATGTTAAGTTAACAAAATGAAAATAAAATAATAAACCTTAAGCAAAGGAAATATAGCCTGGTCCCAGATCTGTTTGTACTGTTTTGCCAATTCCATTAGCAAATGTAGCAATAGAATTGGCTAGACTGCACAAACATATCTGGGACCAGGCGAGAGTACTCCCAGCTAGAACATAACGTTCTGAGAACCATATGTTTCTTAGAGCTTGGTGAGAGTGTGGTTGTCCTATGGTTATTCTGCATGCAACCTTCCCACAACTTTCTGGGAATGGTGCAGGATGGTTGCTTGGATTTGGAACATTCTCAGCACGTTTAAGGAACTTGACAAAAATGTTATTTTCTTGGTATTTCATTACTTTAACAAAACATTTCAGAACATGAACAGAACATGGCTACGTTTAATTAAAATGTTCTAGGAACATTCTCCAACTGGTTTGACATTGGGAATGTTCTCAAATAGTTCAGAGAATGTTAAGAAACAATGTTCTTCTGTGGGAATTTCAGTCCTTCAGCATAACATTTCCTTCAGGTTTACATATGATTCTATTTAAAGTCATGTTCTCAAATTGTTCAGAGAACGTGAAGAAACAACGTTCTCCTGTGGGAATTTCAGTACTTCAGCATAACATTTCCTTCAGGTTTACATATGGTTCTATTTAAAGTCATGTTCTCAAATTGTTCAGAGAACGTGAAGAAACAACGTTCTCCTGTGGGAATTTCAGTACTTCAGAATAACATTTTCTACAGGTCTCCTCATGGTTCTATATAAAAGTAATGTTCTCAGAACATTCAGAGAACATTAAGAAACAATGTTCTTCTGTGGAAATGTAATAAAACTTTAGTAACATTCATAGAAAGTTCTAATAATGTTATTTAAAAGCAAATACATTTCCTTCTTAGCATCAACAAAACTCTCACTATCCTCTATCTTGTTAAGCGTGTTCAGGTGTGTTGGCCGTGGCCACTAATTGGCCACACCTGAACTTAATGAGTGCTTGTTTACTTTGAAATGGGGTCTGTTTGAAAAGACTAAAATGAAAAGCTTTAAAAAAAATACATGGCATGCTAGTTCCATCCTGGTGGCGCAGAAGACTAGTTTCATGGATAGAGAACAGAAGATCATTGGTTAAAATATCACTGACTCCGTGTCACAATATATATATTTTTCTCTTCCCATGTGTGCCATCTGTGCTTAGAGTTTAAAACAGTTAAACTAAACTAGCAGTGTTATTAAACGTCTTATTGAAACATTTAGTGAAAGTTTGAAGTTATTCCTTATTTAATTACCTTCAAATAACCTATAATTTACGTTAGCAGAACGTTAATAAAACCTGAGGAAAACTTTCAGTGAACCATAGTGAAATGTTCTCAGAACCTTCCTGCAACCTAAAAATGGACTTTCACCCAACAGGCAAAATTTTCACCTCCGTTCTTAGAATGTTGAAAAACATTCAGTTTTACCGGTCAGAAAACGTATGGTTTAGTTCCCAGAACCAACGGGAAAACTAAAAGGTACGTTCTTACAACTTCCAAGGAAAGAAATGTGCTAGCTGGGCTGTAATTATTCTGTTTTCAGTAAAACTCCAACGATCCCGTCACTCCAACGGTAAAGCATAGAGTATCGTCAGGTAAACACAACTACCGGTTAGCATATATTGTATTATCAAACTATGTGCACGCAATTCAGCACAATTTCCAACATATCATGCAGTGTATCTAGGGCCAGGAGTTTTTCCCCTACCTAGATGACATGACCAGAAAAAAAACTTTGGGCCCTATAGTACAGTAATATCCTAATACTGTAGTTAGGGCCCCCCAAAATGTTCTCGGTCAAGTCACGTGGTCACTCAAAACTCCTGGTCTAAGAATACTGTATCTGCAGAAAGTCTTGTTGTTCGACACAAAATCAAACATTTTTAAATAAATAAATTAAAAACAATGTTTTTAAAACCGAGCTAAGTCACATGAGCGGGAAATAGAGATAAGAAATAACAATGGCTTCTTTGCATCATCAATTCACTAGAGGGAATGTCTTAAAGTGATAGTTCAGTGATTTTAACATATTTACTTATTTGTTTCCTTACCTTGAAAGTGGTCTATGGACAAAATAATAGCCGAACTATCCCTTTAAACTATGTTTTGTAAACCTTCATGACATCAGATTCAAATGAACAGGCCTGGGTAAAGTAAAGGCCTTCATACTGTAACTCTGTGTCTCAATTAACAACAGTCTCTGACAAGTTGAGTTAAGTACTTTTTGTGCGTTGCTGATCGATAATGTATCACATATATACCTTTTATATCAGATTCCCATGAACATACCTTGGTAAAGTTAGCCTGGTTATACCAGACTGAATGCGGCACTAACTATTGTTGGTCACCTTTCAATCTACTTTAACCAGGCTATTGGTAAAGGCTTTTAAACCAACCACAGTCTCTTACAAGTTGAGTTAAATACTTTTTGTGCATTGTTGATCGATAATGCAGATAATGCACCACATATACATTTCCATAGCTTGTATAGCCAGAGTAGAAATTATTTATATAGACACTGTAGCCTAATGAAAGCTACTAGCCATAGGTGAGTTTCCAAAATCCTTTGTAGCTAATGTTGACTGCTATTTCTTTCCACAACCTGGACAAGAGAGAGAAACAGATATAAATATCAATGTTTTCCAGTTAAGGAACGGAATTTGTCAAATTTAATCACTTTGCTGTTCAACAAGTGGTGTGAGTCTGGGTTGTCCAGAGAAACAAAGTACTGTACCATATTATTAGCTACGAAGGCTTTGGGAAACCCATCCCATATCAGGGCTAGATATTCAACAGTTTACTATGACAACTCCTCTGTGTGGCAAAGCTTTAAGGGAAGTCAGCACGAGGGTGATATTACTGAGCTTTTGATGAAAATGTCATGCTGCTGCGAGTGTGTTTCACTGTCACTGTGTCACCCCACTCTCAAACACAAAACGACAAGTCTAAGTGACATATCTCTAAACCATCTCCCAATGGTCTCCCATAGCAACCCCAACAAGCGTTCTGGTTTCTCATAGCAACGTCCGCAACAAAGTCCAGCATCCAACTACACTTAGGTATCCAAAACAAATGTGTATGTTAATATATATATATATATATATATATATATATATATATATATATATATATATATATATATATATATATATATATATACACACACACACACACACTTTATTTTTTTTACATTTGTTTTGGATAGACCTACCTAGTTGTTCCTTCCATAACAAGCACTATAGATGCACTGTTGTGCACAGTTTATCCAACTACACTTCTTTGGTGAGTTCATCTGTGAACTCAGCCATGATGTCATGCACCCAGATGTCCCTCTCCTCCTGCGAGGTGTCGACCAGGAAGACGGTCAACTTCCTGTCCCAGGGGTGATGCGCTTCCTGTACGGCCTCCAGCTGGGCCACCAACGGCTTCTTCTCTACGTGGTTCCGGAACACGATGGAAGCCTCCTCCGACCACTGCCTCGGCTTCACTCCTATTGTTGGAGAATGTTTGTCAATTAAGTTACATTCCTACTGGTGGACAGAGAATATCAGTCACTAAAGTTACACTCTTTTTGGTGGAGTGAGAATGTCACATAGCCTTACACCAAAATAATGAATACTGTAAATCAGCATTGAATGCTGAAAACTATTAATATCCTAGAATTAAAGAAGCGTTATAACAAAAGGCACACGAAAGTACCTTATAATTTCATTAAATGGAAAGGCATTTCTCCAGTCAATGGCCGTGTCCGAAATCTGTTGCCTACTACTTACTAAAACGACATAATGTGTACTATTCTTACTACATTGAGAACGTAATGTTTAGTAAAGATGTATGTAGTAAGCAACAAATATGAACATACTACTCATCCATAATGAGAAGGCATCATCTAATGCGCAAGTGTGCTTGTTCTCCGCCATTCATACATTTCTGTAGAGCGTGTCCCCTATTCGGATTATCGACTATGGTCAAACACACGTGGGTGTGAAAAATCGATTATCTTCCTCAATAGTGTGCAGCGAATTTTACGAGATGAAAATCAAACATCTTGGCATTTAAAGCACACAAAATGTTTTAAATTTCACATACTATAAAACCTTCTTATACCCAAACAGCCTACTATTTAGAATGCAAGTATGGGTATT